>NTHP01000161.1:837364-857544 GCA_003416845.1 Oplegnathus fasciatus
GTAAAAGATCTTTGACATTCAAAGTTGCACTTGTACATGCACACACATACCCAGCGGCTATGTTGTGATGCTGAGCGATGTCGTCACCCATTAGGATGGTCACCACCGTGTCAGGAGGCAGAGGGGTAACCATTTTGTACATGATGATCAGATACAGCACAGTAAAAGCTGTATCCAGTAGGTTTAAATTTACCTCCCCAAAAAAGTGACATTCCAGACATCATGCTCTATTCCACCATATAACATGTGCAGGCCTCAGTTTAATGTCCAAATATAGTGCCCAAATAAACCTGCACTAGATTTACACTGCAACAATACAGTGCCGTGACCTCTCGATATGATATACAGCTGGTTTACCTTATGGCCGGTCTGTATCATATTCATAAAAGCAATGATTGAAGAGTGTATATTTTCATATGGAGGCTCACCTTTACAGCAGGAGGCTCTGTGTTGTGGATATTAGGTTTGGGAGTCCCCTCTGTTGTAAGAACAAGCTCTACTGGGACCCAGCTCATTCTCTGCATGTCTCCATAAACTGCGAGAGAGAGAAAAACACAGAAAGAAAAAACAATGTGAAAAAAAAGAAGAAAGAAAATGATACAGTTATGCACAGGAAATAAAGTATATGTTAAATTATTGTGTCATGACTTTTGGTCTAGATACGATTTTTTTACAACATAGGAGCTGTCAATGAAAACTTTGCAGTGTTTGTCATTTTATTTTTTCAAATCAAACAAACAGCAACCAGCGTGCACACAAATTATTTTTGTGTGCGTGCGACTACGTCTGCCATGCAAACAAGCTAAATTATGGGTTCAAATTAGGGCTCAGAAATATGGCCAAAAAACAATCTTGGTAACAATTCATGATTTTTATCAATTTCTTTTTTTTGTATGTTTGAAACGTATTTTTAGGACTTATATTTTACAATATATTTACATTTTATAATACCTGTACCACTTGCAAGGCTGTCGTCATTATGCATATTAAAAAAAATACAGCTATGGACTGTCAGTGCTAGATGACTCGCACACTGTTCATCAACTCCAGTGGCTTCACCTCTCATGGCAAAAGAGATCCAGTCCTGTAAACTGCTACAGGGGCACATATAGTGCAACTACTCACATCAGTGTTTACAGGACTGCTGAGACTCAAGACAGCTAATGGAGCCAGCTATCATGTTACTTTTAATAACTTGATTTACATGATGTAGGCATTTTACACACTGATATAAGTAGTACACAAATTAAATTTAGACATTCTCATTTTTTTTTCTGTATTTACAGATATTTTCTATACATCCACAAAGCTGAATTCCTACTGTTTTTTCACAGGTTTACTACGCGTTATAAACAGGTACTGACTAATTTTTGTTTCTGAAAATTGTTTCACAAGGTCAAAACTTTATTGACATTTATTTGAGCCCATATATCTCCTACGCTAGTTTTTCAGTGGATTACTTTTTGGGGTTATTTTTGTTGAGACGAGTGAGACTGACATGTTTTTGGAAAGCTGGAGGCTTGCACTACCACAATTGATATATATATCAGTTTTCAGAATATCAGTTTTCCTATCATACTATATTTTAATACTATATTTTTTGTAGCAATTACAATGTTAATTGTATTAATACAATCACATTTCATTCAGTAAAACAAATATGGTGCTTCCTTTGGAAGCAAGAGGCATCATTTCACACCCTTTTTTTTATCCACAAGAAACATCTTCTAGATCACCATCAATACAAGCAGCCAAGTAGTCGGGAGGTCAAAGGTCACAATGATAACAAATGACACAAATATTCCTGTGATCTTACAATGATCCTGAATGGTAGAAATAATCCAGAGAAAAAGAACAAAAGGGTTCATTTTGGAGGGCTGCACCAGTGATATGACTCTCTACTGTATGTGTGTGTGTTTGTCCTATCAGTGATATGGTGTCAGTCAGTGTCAGGTTAGGGGTTGTGTCTGCTAGGCTTTGAAAGCCCTCCAGGTTCCATCATACTACTCTCACTCTCTGAGACACCACACACACACACACACACATACACACACACACACACACACTGAACACACAAGCAAAAGGTGGGAAAGTTCAATCCACACACCATCACACACTAAGACACATACCTTGTTTATAACAGAATCCTCTAACTTGTGTGTCTAACGTGTGTGTGTGTGCGTGCGTGCGTGTGTGTGTGTGTGGTTGTAAAGCTGACAGTGTCTCCCTTGTGGGGTGCAGACAACAAACAAGGTCCCTGGTGGTTTTTGCAAGGAGAGAGGGTACACCACACACGCAAAAAATGTGCACACAGACACAAAGAGACACACACATACACACACACACAACTCTTAGATGTCGTAGCTGCTTCATGCCAGCCACGGCCATCTGGTTTATGTAACCAGCTCTGCCGTTGTACATTTGACCTGTCTTCATATGTGCAGTGCTAGGGATAGGGGTGAAGGATTTCGGTGTACATTTGACCTCCAGATTCTTTATTGCGCTGCCACAACCACACTGCACCCTCCAGGGAGTGTCCTCGTATGTCTTCATCTCAGACAGACAGAGGAGGGAGAAAGAAGAGAAAAGAGTACAAGAGAATCCAAAATGGCCGATGAGGGAAGGCGACAAGAAGTCGCACACACACACATTCTGGGAGAGAGAATTAATAACCAGAGAGGATCAGGCTCCTAAGTGACCGGGCTGAGCTCAGGGTGAACCATAAACCATCCCTGTGTTCTATTGAAATGCCAGCATCCCCCCCTTAAATCTCCCAAACACCAGCCAAACTTCTCATCACTCACAATTGTGTGTGTGTGTGTGTGTGTGTTTGTGTGTTTGTGTGACCTGTAAAGGTAAATTTGAGCGTGTTGAGAGAGCTGTGAGCATTCTGACAAAGACTTTCAATCACCACTCCACAATGAGTGTACAAGTGTGTGTATGTACAACCTCCAAAGGTAAATTTGAGAGTTGAGAGGGCCTTTTGAATATGTTGACGGTATTTTAAGAGCATGACTGTTATTGTAGAATAGTATGTTTAAGAGAATGGCAGGGAAGATGACAGTGGGCTTCAAAGTGTTGCAAGCTTGATTCAAATTCATAGCAATGGAAATGCATGAATGCAAATATGGCTAAACTGTCCTAAAACCTCAAAGTAGTAGAGCAATCCTCAAAGTATTTTGCCATATGTCATAATATTACACCCATTACAACTGTGAATTTTAGCATTTGATTCATATTAATATGGTCTAAATATGGTGCAAATGTGGTGACTTATGGAACCTGAACAAATGAGTGGAAAAACATAACAAATGTGAATGCTTCCATACAGGGCACAAGAGGTCACTGAATGGTTTGATGAGTGTGAAAGTGATGTGAACCATATGCTGTGGCCTTCACAGTTACCAGATCTGAACGCAACTGGAGACGAAGGGGAGACTTTGGAGCAAAATTTAAATCAGCATTCTCCACCACCGTCATCAAAATACAAAATGACGGATATCTTTCGGAATGGTATTCATCTCTCTGTTATAGTTCAGAATTTATGACAAGGAGCAGTCAAGCTGTTTTTGAGGCTCATGGTGGCCCTTAAAGAGACACTTTATCTTGGTTTTCAGCCAATCTGATTCACAAAACACATCAGCAAATTACAAAACACAACAGCAAGTCGCAAAACACAACAGCATTGGTGAGACTCAAACCAGAATAGGTAGGTGCGTATTGGACAATGATTCCTTGTCCTGATTGGATGCTTTAGTGAATGCTTCCCAGAGTGAGAGACAGTGCGTCCAACCAGTGACGAGGAAGCATAGTCGAATAGGTACCAACCCTTTGCAATGCTGTTGTGTTTTCTGTTTCGCCGCTGTGTTTTGCACTTCAGGGCCATCGTCGATTATACTACATTGTCTGCATAATCAGACATGTTACACATGTTTCTTGGTGCATAGGGTCCACATGGACATACATTTTGGGCTGCATGCAGACAGTCCACACATGCTCTCGCAGCATGGAGAGACGATGGAATTTATGTCACATGGACCTTTGCGGCCATGCAAATGCATAAAGTATATAACTGGCTTTCAGCAGTGCTACACTGCAAAGCACCACTGTAACTAAATGCAGTTTGCAGAGCCACTAGTGTGGTTTTAGACTCTTGTAATTTTTGTAATTTGTTGACCATGTTTATAGTGTTCGAAAAAAATGTTGGAATGTCATTCCAAAAAAAGAGTAGGAAGAAATCTGGCATCCATGGATGACATCGGAGTAATTCTTCACATCAAGCTACATGGCAGTGATACCAGGCTTTGAACATTAGTGGATCGGACCCTCTATGCATGCAAATAATGCACAAAGAACAATGGGTTTAGAGTTCTTCTTCTGTGGCTTTTTAGTTCACCAATTGTACAAATAAAACATGGAAAATGAACAGTGATATCTTCTGTGACCAAAAACAGTATTTTCAGTGTAGTGTTGTTCTTCATGAAATGTCCTGCAATGTGACTGACTCTTTTCCACATTATACTATCTGTCTGAAAACAAAGCTTGACATTCCCCCCTCCTCACTGAAGCAGCTTTTGACCTAGATGCTATGAAACTTTGTCTTGGGAGTTTATCAGAAATTTGGCCTCCTTACATGCCAGTGGAAAAGGGGATATATCCATCCAGGCATTAGCATTAGAAAGGAAGAAATGGTGGAAATGAGAGGAGAGGAGAGATTGTTTGGCTTCCATCTTAACGGAGTGTGCCTAGCCAAGCCTGGCCAGGAGAAAATATAAACCCCCGAGAATAAGGCTTATTTTGACTGGTGGCCAGTTAGGGGATAAGATGCTGCAAAGGAGGTGTGTGTGTGTGTGTTTGTGTGTGTGGGTGAGAGGGGGGGCTATGTGTGAATCATTGAGCATGCATGCCGTAAAAGTAGCCAGCCGGTTTACGTCTGCCTGTCTCAGGTGTATATGTGTGTCCAAATCTGCATCCAAAGCCTTCTCCTTCTCCATTTCCATGAGGATAAATGTAATTCGCCAGGCAGTTAGTGGCAAGACGCTACTTTAACTCAGCGCGAGTGTGAGGGGTGACTTTGTCCCTGAGAGAGAGAGTGAGAGAGAGAGAGAGAGAGGTCTGACACATGGACCAGACACAAATCCTCTTAGCCAAAAGGAAAAAAAAGGCTTTTGGGTGGCGGCTTAAGTCGGCCATTGTGGCTCTACTTTAAAACTTCCTCTGATGCATTTCTGCCTGGCGCTAATGTAAATAAATGAGCCCCAGTAGGAAACTAAGGAGGAAGTGAGGGCAAGAGGTAGAGGGGGATCATATTCCTTCTCTTACAGTGCAACACACACAGTTGGCCTGACTGGCTATAGTGTGGATGGGTGTCCCTTCTGTGTCTCAGTGAGACGTTAGGACATTAGGAAAATACTCTAAAGGGAGACATTTTTATCCTTTCCTCTGATGTGAGTTCAATACTGACACATGTGATTGAAGGACATTTTAACATTAATTATATGAATATCCAAATGGTGGTGGTGGTGTAGTGCACAATGCTATAGCCACTTCAGTGAAAGCCAAAGTATTTGAAGTGTGCCGGTCCCAAAGTGCCTACATATAACAATATCCATTGCGCAGGTGTTTTTGCAGAAGCACCCACCTTGACATGTGACCACTCTTGGTTCTGATCATAGGCTCCTTATCATGCCACACCTAGACAAGTGTTTCTTCCCACAAACACAACAGACATTACTGTATGTGTCATTGCAACTTTATTTCCTTAAATAGTGGCCGGGGCCTTTATTTACCTCGACTGCAGAGGGTACCAGGCCTTTATTTGAAGCAGGTTTATATTAGAGACAGGTCTTTATTTCTGATTCCCTCTGTTTGATGTTCGAAGTATATTTGCTCATATTTTAGTACGAAGCCTCCTTGTTTCCTGAACCACTCCCATTTGGCCTGTCAAAGCTACTGCATTATGCTATTCGTACAAACTCAACATTTCCTGTATCTGTTTCAAATTAAAAGCCCTCTAGAGTTTCAGTGGATAGAATGTCTTCCTTTCTTAACAAGGCTTTTATTGTGAAACATTTGCAGGTATGTGTTGTGGAAAATTCAGTAACTTAGGGTTCCCATACTGTACTTCAATGCCACCTTGTGGCACTTTTACGTTACTACAATATACAGTTTGGCTGGAACACACCCACAGTAACTGAAATCGAACATTAACATTTGAAGATAAGTAATTCAGCAAAGTTTTAAAAATAGCATGAATATATTGTTGAATTTATTAAATTAAAGCAATGGAAATGTACATTATGCTTTAGTTGGCATGCACATTATATGTGCACCAGGAGCCAGTTTTACTCATACACATCTCCTTTTACTTTGACAAAGTTAAAACATGTTAAGCAAACCATAATGTCCAAAATGTGGTTTTCATATCCAACAACAGATTGAACTGTTGTGGAGAAAAGGAAAAGAAAACTTAGTGCAACTCTGCTTGTTGTTCTTCAGGCATCTATTTACTTCAGAGTACTTAAGTTACTTAACTGGACTGCTACAGATACAGTGAACAGAAGTATTTTGGATGTTATAGAAATGTTATCCCTATGAATAGTTAATGGGAAAATAATAAGAAATGAGAAATGCATTCTTGATATTTAATCTTCTACAATTGTTTAACTTTAGGCCACTTATTAAATCCAGTGGTTGCCAATGAGGAGAGAGATGGTTGTCCCTCTTTCCATCCCCTTGTATTACTCCATGTTCTTTTAAGAACAAGATGAAGGATAAGAGGAGAAGATAAAACAGCTAGTGATTTTTCAATCTTTGCCTCCTTCTAGCCAAGAACTATGAAAACATTGGCTCCAGTTGTGCTTAAAAATAAGCGTGGGCAGGTGATCGGACAAAACAAGTTCATTTCTCATGTCTGTAGACAATGTGGTGATTTAATACACCAAAAAGACAAAGTTGCATGAAAATTCTGGCCTTACAAGTGAAACAGGATTTACTTTTTCCTCTCAGGTTTCTCACATTGATATTACGTTGGGAAACACATGCTATAGCATGAAAAGCGGTAACTTAAGCCAAGTTCTCATGAACAGGCTCATTCATCAGTCATATTATCACTTCTAGACGGTGAAACAAAGTCACTGTTCAGGCATCAGTTGCTCGGCTTGTGTGTGTATCATACATTATGTTCTGTGAACACAATATATGTGCCTGTATGTTCAGCACCACTGTCCTCTGCGGTGACCCAGTTACATCATATATTCCCTTAATAAGACTACTCTGCTCTCCCTTTAGTGCAACCTTTACATAAACAGCCCAATCATGGCCGCAGCATAAGCGTAGCTGGAGGGCCCGCATCAACTAACACGCAAACAGAGACCATCATGTACTGTAATCATACCATTGTGCCATATTCATATTACAGGCACACACACTGATCCGCGATGATCAACCACATGCCTCAGACAGGGAGGGAGGATCAATGAGCTTAATAGCAAGTGACATAAAACAATACCAGATGGCCAATCAGCACTCAAAGAGGCTGGATGTTACTGTGGGAACCCTGCAGGACAGTGCTGTCTTCATTTTGACTTTATTGTATATTAGCTCTTACCGGTTGAGCCATTTGAAAAGCCATTGCAAAACACCTAAAAAGCATAGACATCTTAGTGAACAAAATATAATTTGAATAATGCTATCCAACGATGCCATCCTTTCTTTGCCTTACATAGAATTATTTCTATTCAGGGTCACTGGGGGCTGGAGCCTACCCATGCATGTATCTGATTCTCAGATTGTCTCTTTCAGAAAGTTACAGAGATTACTGGATGCAGCACCCCAATTCTAGCGTCAGAGAGGTGTGGAGCAAAGAGGTTTCAGACGCTGTTAGATGATCCAACAAGCACTTTGAAGTATAGGCTACCAAGGCCCTTAGTCTTTAGTGTTAATGAACCAAGCACAAGCAAAGTTTCAAGGCACTTTGGATTCCATTGTTTCATCAAAGGTGCTTTCTTTAGCTACTGTTGAAGAACTATGTCGTTGGCAGAAGGTACAAGTTTTATGATTATTTAACTGTTACTGTTAGAAATTGCAGGACTTGTTGAACCTTTGCTTTTATTAAACGTTGAGAGAAAGAAGACAATCAGCCACTTGACACTGGGCTTTACATTGAAACAGTGAAGCTTCTTATCCTGCTTCGCAAAGCCTCTTCACTGTTCTAAAACCACTGTGGTGCAGCCTCTCATGGCTTACTGCTGAAATATACAGTGTAACGTGAAGGGGATGACATGTGATAAGGGCTGTGAGACAGGTTTGAGTTTGTGGCATTGAAGTTTCGAATGCCCCCCGACCATCCAAAGTTTTGGGGGAAAGATGTTTTATAAATGCTTGCTGGAAGATCCCTCTTCAACTGTCAGCGTCAGCGTCAGCGTTACATTTGCTTTCTGCAATTTCTCTTTTGTTCCCGTCATGCACTGGCAGCAAACCACTGAAAATGAGTGGGGGATTCATTGCCCTTTTAGAAATTCTGACAAACAACTACTCAACCTTACAGGGGAGGCTGGCTATGGCCTGTTGAGTAAAGCAACTTCATCGCTATTATAATGTGCATGCCATTCATTTCAGAGCCGAGTATGTTTGCTTGCTGCCATCTTTCTCTCTGTCAGTCGCTCTCTCTCAGCCCCCTCATGTCAGCGAGGTTCACATCATCCTCGTTAAGCGTTTGTCTCCAGTCTAACTCACAGATGATTATTCATTTAGCCGCTTTAGACAGCTCCCGTCAGCCACAAGGACTCCGCTCATCCACCAAGGGACAAATCAACACTCGTTTTTTTTCTCCTCCTCCTCCTCCTCCTCCTCCTCAGTTCTTTCTCCACTTCCCGTCTCTCTCCTGGGCTATTACATTGAGTGTTATGTTTACTATAACCCGCATGCTTGTTAATTATAAATCACCGGGTCCTCTTACGTTCTATTAATTGGTACCTCCTCTCTCGGTCTATGCAGAAGCGCCGGCAAATAAATTCAGGTACGGCTTCATTAAGTGCCACTCTCACAACAGATCTTCTTGAAACATGCTACAGAGACAATAAAACAAGGGAGTTGGGGGGGGGTTAAACAACTTAAACTGAGTGAAATAAAATCTGCCGACTTCACCAAAGGTCAAGGTTTGGTTAATCCACATCTCTTATTATAAGTCAAATTTTAACCTATAGTAGTAAATTAGTAATTTGACAGACATTATATCTTGTAGAGTATACGATTCACAAAGAAATGCTCAGAGAGACAGGTACAGAGGAGAGCACAAAGAGGAAGAAATGATCTGGGAGATAGAGCTACTGCGGGTGTGCTCATGGACCTGAAATGACTGGGTACAGTATTACACGGGAGAGCTCCATTAGAGATAATTGGATGGATTTCATATTAATATATGCTCTGTCATTTAGCATTGCACACGGGCTTAACCTCTGCATGGGATTTAATCCCCTGCCAAGTCCTGCAATCATACACTTCACACTGATCATAATGATTGGAATACTGTAGTCCAGAGTGGATATGATGTACTGGAGTAAAAAGTAGCTTATGATCAGCATTGGAGTTACATTTCACAAACTGTGTGTGATGTTATTAGTTTATTCATTTAGTTAGTTGCTTATTCTCCATGTCTATAGTCTAAAGTTTTGTTTTTTTTAATTAAATTGTGGCACAAGTACAATGTTTCCATCAACTACCTTTATGAAAATATATTGAAGAGGAAGTGACAAGAGCAAGAGGACATCAATCAGGCACCAGTAACTCTCATACATTTCATTGCTGCTTCCCACCTGTGATGGCATTTTTGTTCTCTCTCATATTTTAAAAGAATTAATTTGTCTCTTGATCTCGTGTACCCCGTGGTATTTTTATCTGCTACTATGGTGATAGAGAGGGGTATGACATGCTACAAGGGAGACATGTAACTGTGGCAGCATGACATGAGCGCTTTGTCTACACTAAAATAAGAGTACCACAATGTCAAGGTCCGTTATAAAAAAAATGGAAACAATCGTGTTCATTGGAAATGGGAAACGAACAGAGGTCTCCCATGTTAGTCCCATGTTTTGTTGACCCACCCATCCACCCCGACCTACTCCCTGCATGGACCTTCTCGCTCTATAACAATGTCCCCTTACTTCCTCCTTTGCTCCTATCCTGTACTATGGCCACTACAGAGCTTTGTCACTTGAACATGAACATGTAGTTTTGGGGCACTGGCTGAAACAACTGATGCTATCATTCTTCTTGGGAAGACAGTCTCAGATAGGCAGCATGTCTGACTTTAATGCAAGAGATTGGAGTTTGCATCACAGACCAAAGAAATTAACGTTTGCACTTTTATTAACTGTAACCACAACCTTTCCCTATATAAGCTTCACCAAGTATTCAAGTTGCCTAACCCTAACCATATCAATCTGTTTATTTGCCATAACCACAGTTAAAGGTATAACTAGTAGGATTTGTCAGTTGCTGTTTGTAAACATTCAAAGTTGGCCCCTCCTCCCCAGCTCAAAGCACACATGCTTCTGGTGATACCATGTGTATACGATCTGGCAACTGGTCACTACATTTTTATAGAGTCCCACCCCTCACACCCTGCGCACTGTTATTGGCTGGGGGCTACACACCACTGCCCAAAGGTTGACGCCAAGAAATATCCAGAAAACGGCAAAATAAGAAAATACAGGCAGAGGGCAGGGTCTCTGCAGATACAGACACCACCACACACTTCTAGTGGGTTATAAGTGATGAGAGAGAGGGGTTATTTTTGTATGAGTCCGTACATTTTTACAGTTCTTTTTCCAGTTACAGTTTTTTAGGAAAATCCTTCTTGTTTTAACTTTAACTTGCAAAAACGGTTATCACTGAATGTATCCATTGTCAAATTTGGACTTTCTTCTCTGGTGGTAAGGTTGTTACTTGCAGTAGCATTTCCCTCTTTTTAACAAGAAAAGATGTGACGACGCTCACGTTGTCCATCTAAAGTAGCTTGTAGTCTTTGTTTTCTCAGAGCGTCAGAGCCTTCTTTAACACAAGGACAGATTGATCTTTGGACTCACTCCAAGTGGCACTGGATAACGAAACTTCCTTCGTTAGTTCCTAAATGCCAATAATGTAAAAGTAGGTTTGTGTCATTTCAGTTGATCATGACAAAGATGACTTCTTTCTGTGGACATTATAATATAATGTAATATAATGGTTTTATTTTGGAGAGAAGGTGCCTTTCAAAGGGTTGATATGACAAAGAATGCTTCTTTGATCAAGACATGAGTGTCAGGGTTAATCACACAGGTCACAGGATGGACTCACAGTTACTGTTATTACCAGACTTTTTGCCACCAACTGTCACCTAACAGCCGCTTGGCCCAGCATTTCAACCCAGCACCACCCCACAGAATGTCTCCAGTATATTAGGAAGTCAGCAGTGACTCTCTATCGGCAGAGGCAGGAGAGGGCACAACAGTAATAGCAAGACCCACTTCAAAAAGCCCCATCACCTCTTCAGTTTTTCCTTCACTCTCCCTCTTCCTCCTCCTGTTTTGCTCATCAGAGATAAATCTCTTTCAACTAGCCGAGGAGGTTTAGGACAACTGTGGTGTCTGACATAATTATCAGTGGCTTGGCTTTAATCACACTCTCCTCGGACTCCTCAGTGCACATTATCTGACACCAAACACAGACGCTCCCCTGCCTGAAATGGACCAATTTAGCCTCCTAACGCCACTCAGAAAGCCAGCCGTCACAGACAACTAGAGATGGACAGAGAAAAGGCGCCAGAAAGTGAGAGCGAAGGAGAGGGTAGACATAATTATGCACCATATTTTGGCTTTGTTGTTTTTTTTCTCCCCTTATCCTTTTTTTATCCCTTTACTTCATGCACTTTTAATAAGTCTGAAAATGTGTCAGTTTGATTCAAGCCTAACAAAGCTGTGGATGATTTATGTCAAGAGGTTGCAGGAGAAAAAAGAGTGAGGCAAGATTTGAGAGACAGTTTCAAGGTAGCGAAGCTTCAATTAACCTGAGTTACATGTATAGGATATCATTTGAGTGACTGCTGAATTAATAAGTGCTTTTTCAAAATCTCTTGAAATGTGTTCTTGAGATACATCAAATGTAATCAAAGGAAATTAAATGCTTGTACCTGGCTTAGAATAATTTGAGGTCTTTTCAAATCCAAATTGTAACTCATCAGAGCTGGAAGACTCAAACTTGGATTTCAAACGTGAGCTGAGACTGGGTATAATTGACGTGGAATTTCATCTTGTTTTGCTCCACAATTACTTAAGATTCTGTTAGTGGCTATTTGGCAACCCTCATAAATTGACTGTGAAAGTGTTTTCTCTCATGATTTGCATCTATAAGTGCAAATTAGCAGAAATGATCCTTATGACTCAAACACTTCCAACGCTAATTCTGGAAAAAAAATAACTGGGTGGGGCAGTGGTTAAAAACAAGTACTGAGGCATGTTAATAGTAGTTCTGCACTTCCCTTCTCCATCCCCAAATGTGTCAGAGAATAGAAGGAGTGGGATGTGGAGGGGTCGGTGGAGTGAAAGGAGAGAACTTCAAAGTGATGAAAGAGAGAAAGATCACGAACAGTAGCACTTGCTAATGTGTTCCCAGGATGCAGCCATTCCAACCAGACCCTGGACCTTTGATGCTGTCTCTGACAGACCACCGTGAAGAAAAAAAAAAAGAGGAGCTATCACTGGCTATCAGCAGGACGCTGCAATCTCTTGGTAATAAGCAATGAGCCCGGACAGGGTCGCACTCTGTTTCAACCACTGAGATACTTGCTTATGCCTGCATGAAAACTGCATTGTGGTGAAATATGTAAAATATTAAAGATTAAAAATGGTCAATTCTGATAGAGACTCAGAGACATGAGGCCGAATAAAATTGTAATTATGATAATTCTGCATTGATGAGCCTTGATGTGGGGTCACCTATTTCACATATAGCTGATAGAAAATAATCAGCAACACTTTTAAAGGCATTACTTAAATGTATAATGTTAATTTGTTGCATATTTATTAACATAACTATTTTAATTAGTAAGCTTATAAATATGGTGTGTTATTACTCCCAGAGTCACTGCTGGGATAGGCGGTATAGGCAAATGCTAGGGGGCGCCAGGGTACTGTCGGGTCCTACAACGGCCAGAGAGAGACAAAAAGTACGAAAGAAAGAAAGGAAGAAAAAACAACATTCATATGTGCAAGTTGTGGAGGTGAAAGCGGTCATGTTTTTCATGAGATTCTACATACATACATTCAATTCTATTTCCGTCTGCTCAGACCACCTGTCAGAGAATAGCTTTCATGGCTTGTTAGCAGTGTTGGGCAGTAACACATTACTTAGTAATGTGTCTTACCAGGAGTTAGATCATTTGTAACAGTGCACATTTCAGAAGGCATTCATAATGTTGCACTTGGTTGTTTACATGAAACAGAAATAGTTGTGTAACAAATGCAAAAGGTCAGCTGAGAGAGAAGTTCAAACCCCTGACTTCTTCCTCACGTCCACACAGCTGGCCAGCCACAGCGTGAAGTGGGTGTGAATGTCGGATTGTCAATTTCTGAAATGACAGAAATTGTCAAACAGAGCCCCTCATATGCTACACATGCTAAATACAAAAGATGCCACGTGCGTTCGCTTTGAAGTTCTTTAAAGCAGTGGCTCCCAGACTTTTTATGGCAGGTGCCTCTTTGACAATGGATAAAAATCTGGCCTACAGGTGCTGTTGGATGGAATGGATTGATCACCCAGTCATACTGGCCGCTTTGGTATGGGATATATTTGCGGACCCTCAGTTTAGTGATGTGCTCTGTGACGCATGGAAGAACCGCCATCTCCCTGAGTTCATTGGTTTCGACAAATACTGTCAGATTCTCAAATAAGTCAGCGTTCCCTTGGCCAAGTCTCCTTTCCCACATCTCTATCTTTCTGGTGAAGCAGACAATCTTGTCAGCCAGGTGAGGGAGATGCTTGTCTTTGCCTTGCAGCTTCTGGTTCAATTCTTTCAGTTATCATTAACATATTGCTGAGATAAACCAATTTCATCAAAAAAAAAACTCATCAGAAAACTTTCTGGAAAGCTCATCCATGCCTTCTTCTTCCAGAAACATTTGGATTTCATCTGTCAATCCGAACACCCTGGATACTACCTTGTCGCAAGATAGTCATCGGGCTTCAGTGAGGAATAGCACAGCTGTTTGTCACTGAGCTGCTTTGATGCCAGTGCTTCTCTGTGTTGATTATGCAGTGTGTCCACTTCTCATTTGGGGCAACTTTTTTTAATGAGTGCCTGTAGCCCATTTAACTAATGGTTAAGGTGCATACCACATAACATCCATGGTTTGACTCTACGCCACAACACTGTTCGGCAGGGCCTCTGTTGCTTGTTATATCCCTCTGTTTCCCCATGTTTCCTGTCTATACACTGACTGTCGAATAAAGGCAATAAAATGAAAACAGTTTATATCAACTTAAATAGATATAAGCAGATAGAGGATACAGGATATATTTAGTACATTATTAAATTAGTTTATTCAAAGTGAAATAACCATATGAGGAACAGATCTTCTGAGTTATTCATAGCAGTGTAGGTTAGAGACTAAGTAAGAAAATGTAGGAAAAAGAAAATGCATGTCATAAGAACAAAGGAAGAAGAAGTAGTCAGTGAGCAAGTGAGAAAGGGGCAGAGATCACTTTTCCACCCAAACTCAGTGGCAGCAGTGACCACACTGCCAGCTTGTGGCACATCAGTTTGAGGAGGTCAAGTCAGTGCCTGGCAGGCTGTGTCTGGCCTGGTCTCACTACAGGAGGAGCACCGGTCCGGGGCCAAACCTCCAGGCCTGCAGTCCGCTCTCCCAGTAGAGCGACCCGCACTTCACTTGCTTCTCGCTGGGGGCAAGTCAGGGAGCCACTGGGGCGTGGGGCTTCCAACTCAAGAGCTGCACCCTTCAAACCCCTGGGAAGTGGGGAAGGTGCCCCCGGCCGGCTTTTACTGTCAACTAACCAGGCAGAGGAGAGGAAAGAGGGGTGACAGAGGCCAGGACGAGAGGAGAGGGTAGGGGAGGAAGAGCCGTCGAGGAGAGGAGAAGGATGACAAGGGGTTAGGTGTGAGCTATCCGAGGAGACGTTTGTCCAGCAGCTTTGTGTTGTGAAGCACCGCTGGTGAGTGGAAGCTGGTTGTTCTCACATCACAGTGATCAGCACTGCCTGTACTTGGCTGTGTTGTTCAGCAGTATGCAAAGAAAAAGATGTCATACAAGGTAAAAATGAGCACATAAAGGGTTTAAAACTTTACCCCTGCTGTAAATATTCTTATTACTTAAAGAGTTAATTTCATTTATTTGATCATTTCCAAGAAATAAATAGATGTATTTAAAGAGGAAAGTATTTCTGTCTGAAAGTTCAAAGTCCCTCATACACAACAAGCCAAGCGTCTTCTCTTAAAGCAATTTCCCATATCTTTCTGTCATTTTGAGGACATCTGATCCTCACAAGTTTGGTAGTCGAACAACACACACGCACTGATGCTTCACTTACTGTCTGTGCTCCCATGCGTCTCAGTTGAGTCACAACACAGTGCTGAGCCCAATATTCTTGAGTGAATGTTGTGACAATAAGGTGGCTCAGTAGACATTATGCCTTATATCTGTACTACGAGTGCCAAGATGTGTAATGTGCATCACTATAAACGGAGAGTTTTTGAATGTTCGTCACAAGCTGAGTGACAGTTTAGCTTTCAAGGTTTACGTTTCAGTGAGAAAATTGGAATAACGCTGAATTTCAGCCTTTTTTATCCACAATTAGAACGACTAATTAAAGGTCAAGTTGGGTTTTTTTGGTGCTGCTTTTTCTTTATCTCATTGTCTTCATTTTCATGATGTTTCAGTAAGAAAATGTGTGCAATAAAAACCCATATTCAAAAACATAAGTTATCTGCCCGTTAACTGTATTAAAGGATTGCTTCACCCTAATTAGAACAATACATATTTTCTGCAAATAGTTTTGGTATTATTAGCCCATACTGTGACAAATCCATCTCTGAGAACTACTTTCTATAGACGAGGCAGAAGTCTCAGAACCTGGGCAAATAAACCCAACATTTTCTACATCATTATAGATACCATGAGACGTAAATGAGAACATATTTTTGTAATTTGGGTGAACTGACCCTTTAATGTTAATTCTGTGTTGCAGAAAAGTAAAAGCAACAGAGATTACTTCCTCGCTATAATGTTGCTGACAGTGGACAGTTTACATTTAAACACCAGGAAAAGGTGAGTGGGAGAGTAGCCTAAATAGAGCTGTGGTGATATGACCTCCGGATCTTAACAGAAAGTGCAGCAAAGCAGCCCAAAACTATCAGGGCGAAGTTGGCACAGTTAACTGTCTAGACCCCAGTAGAATTCTAGAGTGTTGCTGCAGTTCACTGAGAACTCTCACTTAATTGAGCATTTCCTACTCAATCCAAACCAACAGCTCTTTCTCAAAAACAGAAAGAAACTGACAATCACCAAAAAATTGTCGAATTTATATGAATAAAAGTTGCCGCGACCCGGTCAGTCCTCCCTACCAACGGGGGTGCACTACCCAATGGAAAACAGCCTCCGTCTCTGGCAGTGACCGTTTAGTGATGTGATTATGTGATTTCGAGCAAAAAACTTGAACTTACGTCTTTGTCACTTTCCACGACGCACGGTGGGTCAGGATCTCTCTCACAACACAATCTTACAGCTTCCAAAAGATTCTAAAAAATACAGGGATGCTTAGTCGGTGGAGCCATTTTTAGACCTACGAGTGGAAACCAGGTGGAAACCCGTGAAAAAATGTCAACATTACGATGTATATTTCCAGTTCCGGTTCATCGGTGACAACTTAAAGTATCTACATATATGACTTTATTTTCCGTTTTTAATAGACTAAAAATAGCTTTAAAATGACAGCCGCTGTTGCGCTATAATGAAATATAGAACAGGTGCTCCGGGGTCTAGAAGATTAATTTGCTGTGCAGTTTTGCCATGCAGCGGGGTAAATTTGTGACCAGAAGCAAATGTGTATCACCCGGCTCTTCATAGAAAGCGCTGGGAAGTCTGACCGTACCCTAAGCAGCAGGGGTTGTCACTAGTATCGATGTTAGGACAAGGGGTTGACTTTGCTTGCCATGGTGCCTGATCTTCACGGTTCTTCAGATGCAGTGGGAGTGCAAACAGGGATGCACAAAAGAGACTTTTATTTCCTGATTTAGTGTTGGAATTTTGTTCCTGTGGGATCATAGTACAAGGAACTATTTAGTCGAAAAGGGTTCAATCCAACTAATTTGATTGATTATTCTGACATACTGTATAGTAAAGTGCATTATTAAACCTTGAGTACAACAGAAATAATGTGCATATGCACACACACAAATACAATACATTTGCAGATACACCACATACAGACACATACACTGTATAATATAGAAATCTAGAATATTTTTCACATGAAATCTATAAATCCATTATTGGTAAAAATTTATGTTTCAGTTTTCTGGAGAGACCACTCAACAGCCGCTCTAAAGAAATGACAGAATATTTTCAAGTGATATTATTCAACATCAAGCACACATGTTTTAAATAAAGAAGCCCTTTGGTAGCATGTGTGATTATGTGTGTGTGCAGAGGTGTGTGTGTGTGTTTCACAGGGTGCAAGAGCAAATGTGTGTTTGCCTGGATGCTGTATGCATAATGTGCATGAGTGTGTTTGTTTGTACACTGTCTGTGCAGATGTCCGTGAGAGTGATGCGTGCGTGTGTGTGTGTGTGTGGGTGTGTATGTGTGTGTGAGAGAGAGAGAGAGCATGCGGCTCCCAGCGCCCGGCGGTGGTGGCCCGTTATTGAGCCTTTGAGAGGCGAAGCAGCTGATAAATTCAAACTCTTTGTGTAATTGTCTTTCGCATCTGAATACAAATCCCCGCTGCTTATGATTCATCATATTTATTTTTTTATTTCCTCGGGCAACATCTTTTATTAGTTGTGCACTCAGCGGCGAGATTTAATTTCTGCAGGAGGGGACAACAGCGTCGGCTTGATGATTATTATTGAGAATGTGATACTACAGAGGCTGAAATAAAATCTATAGTGCATTAAAGTGACAGATTAGGAGGGGCGGAGGGTTCATTTACAAGTGTTAAGACATCAGCGGCTAATGCCCTGCAACGCCAAATAGCAATCCACCCTGGTCCCTGTTCTGTAGGAGTGTGTATGGGGGGAACAGCATGAGGGAGTGTATGAGGAGTGTGTGTGGCCACAGGAAGAGTGAGTGTGTGTGTGTGTGTGTGTGTCTGTGTGTGTGTGTGTGTGTGTGTGTGTGTTACACTGAACAGGGAGCCTCTTGTGGAGATATTTGAGCATTGTTAGAAGACAAGGAGCTTTGCATGTCAGTGTACCAGAGATAAGAGGGCTGGCCTGAGATCTTAAACTTGAACAACATGAAACAGTGGCATTATCTCGCCTACTGGCTGAATACACTGCCTGTTTTAAGGAAAACATATTGTAGATTATGAATGATTTGATGGACATTTTTTTGCAGTTGGGTGACATTTAAACATACCTCTGTAAAGACACCATAGAGATATGAAAGAGGTGGCATGAAATTTATTTAGAGACACTGATTCTGGACAGGGATATTGTGGCTGCTTTTTTAAACGCCCCATACATTACTCCATGTAGGGGGTGTACGGAAATCTCAGGGATTGATATCTGAGAACCTAGGGCCGTATGCACAGAACATACAGTATATCCTTAACATGTTACTTACTGCCAGCCCACTCAAGTTTGTCAAATTTTTCGCTCATGTTGAAATATTTTCAACTCGCCTGGAAGTGAATTTGCATGTATTTGTGCAGAGTCTTATATTTCCTTTGACTTTATATGTGTCTAAAATTAGCCTTGTGTTCTGTCTGAACACACCTCGAGAGCACGTAATACTCTGCTCTGACCGGACAGTTGTTTTCTGATGTAGCCACCGTACAACACACAAGGAAGTTGTCATTTCCTGTTGCACTGTCTGTTTCCGAGTACAGAATAGCTTTTGCTAGGGACACAGTGTATACGCTAACACTGGTGTGCTGTAGCTAGATATTCCTGTCCTCTGGTGGAAGGTGCAAGTGACCGATTATGATTAATAAATTAATATATGTAATAAGGAATACTAAAACAGGTTCTGGCCTCTCCACATCAACATACTGTAAAATGGGTAGAGTGGTGAATAGATGTACCATTGGCTGGCTTATGCTGCCCTCTATTGGCTAAACATCTGTGCACAATAAATATGGAAAAGCTTGATCCAATAATCACAATTTGGTGCAAAAGGCGACCTGGAACAAATACTAAGCTACAAAATATTGAATATGTACACAACAAATGAGTCCAGTACTTACCACAACACATAACACGACCACACCCAGACTGAGAAATGCACTGTGCCTTGTGCTACCTCGTGGTCTCCAATGCTAGCTTAAAATATCGCTAACTTAGCGTTATGTTTAGCAATAATGCGAGACTTGGAACATAGCCATACAACCACTTCACCACAGTAAGAACGATGATTTGTGCCAACTTACAGTTTCATGCACGCTTACACAAAATGCACACATGTCAGCAAAACAAAGGACCCACCCCCTAGTCCATGGTTTGGATCTGACTGTACAGACCAGGTGCAAGGTGGTTCAGTCCATTACTGCCACTGCTAGGGGTGGCGTGGAAAAGTCCAAGTTGCAGCAGAAACTGGTGGCTTTATACAGCTTTGTTTGTCTTTTTTTCTCCTTGAGGCAAACATTGTTGAAAGTGCTTTAATACAACAATGACGCCCTAGCTGGCAATACTAATCAGCATCAACAGTGAGAAGATTGGCTTTTTCTATTAGTTTCTAATAGTCCTTCTTAATGCCTGCCACCGGGTCGGATTTTTTGGAGAAATCATACGAAATGGCGCTGGGGTTTGCTCTGGCTGAATTTGAGTTGCTTCAGCTGCTAACTGAAGGTCCGTCTCCGGAGCTGCCACCCACTTTGCTCCCGGAGAAGTAGTCTCCTTGCAGCGGGGAGTGAAGCGGGGGGTACATGTAACCTAACGTTAAGTTCTTTAGAGCTACTTTAATTAATTT
>NTHP01000161.1:871230-907332 GCA_003416845.1 Oplegnathus fasciatus
TTTTCTTTTTCCTCTTTCTTGATTTCTTTTTTTCCTGCTCTCTTGCTCTTTCTGTTTCTGTATCTTCTTCCCTCTCTCCCCACCGCCTCCCAGCACACACATAAGGATACAAACATCGCCATTTTTTCTCCTCCTGCAAAAGACCCACCACACATCCATTTGCATAACAATCTCCACTTGTTTTTCTGCTTAGATGGAATTCACAGCATGGTGCCAGCATGACTGAGACAGGGGTCATTGCTATGTATATCAGTGAGAGAGAGAGAGATGGAGAGGGAGCAGGGTAGAGAGAGAGCGTTTATGCTAGTGAGAGGGAGAGGGAGAAAGGAAGGAGGTGGCGGTTGCAAAAATACACATCCAGACGCACATAATACCATAAAGACCATAAAGAGACTCATTGGAATACATGCACTGACTGATGGAGAGTGCTGGAAATACAGCCTGAAAATACAGAGAGGATGCAGATGAAAGCGTCTGGCTGCATACCATCTTTTTAATGTAAAGCTACATTAAAGACAAGATGGAAATAATTGTAGGAATCAGCCACAACCTTTGTTATCTGCAGAATCAGACATTATGTTCAACGGAGCATCTACCATGATGAACTGAGGCCAAAAAACCTTCGTTCTGTGTCATCTTTTTTTATTCACCCCTCATTGTAAACATTTAATTTCCTGTTTTGTTGTTGCCTTTACCTCTGATGTGAAATTTACCAACTAATAAAATGTTCCCCAAAACACATTCTGTCAGCATTTTCAGAGCTCTAACTGTGTTACACACATTAACACTGCTTTGAGCGTGCATTCACAATAGTAACTTTACCTGTATAGTTACCTAGGTTGGCCGTCAGCCATGTTATGCTAACAGTTTACCGGTAATCCATCGGAGCTAACACGAAATAAAAAAACATACCTGACCAAAGTATCATGAAAGCAATCGATCAAACTCCAAAACCACAAACTAATTTGTTGATGTTTAAGCAGATGGTGTGAAAATTTCACTCACTTCACATCAGGAGTTCTCTTCATGCAGAGTAGACGTGATGAGACCTGCAACGGCGGCATCATTGCCAATCAGAGCCCAGACCTGAGATCTGAAAAGAGGGTACATGTAGATCACATAACTGTACACTGAAGATACAAATGACAGTTTACAGTTGTTTTAATTTATAATATTTATTTATTTTATCATTTATATCAAAATGCTGAAAGTGAAACTCTGGATGTTAGTGACAGATAAAAGTGAAATCTTTCACTTTCATACCTACTTGCAGACTTAGGAATAAATGCTATTCATTGATTCTGACTTAAACATTGTATTAATTAAAGAGGGGAGAGGTTTCTAAGCTAAAGCAATATTAATAGTTTTAAGTCTATGATTAGCATTGATTTGAACATTTGATAGGATGTTGCCACATATTCATTTTTTGCGTGCCTTTACCAGGCATGCAGAACATAAGCTGGCATTGATTTTGTTTGCAATCACTTCCCATGCATCATCATTGTCTACACATGTCAATGTAAATTCTTCTTGTCATACATTTTCTCTGATGTACTTTGTCTACCAGCAGCAGAATTTCCTCCGTGCTCCACTTGTTTTCTTTTAGTTTCCATTGCAGCCACCCACTGCATTTCCCATTACTTTATCCTCATTCATACAGTATATTATAAATATTTTAGATTGTTTAGATTTGGTTTTAAATTTGGTAGGGACAACTACTTAGAATTTAAGGACACTGATATTTTTATTTTATTGATATAAAATATATATACACACACACACACACACACACACACACATATATGTGTGTGTGTGTGTGTGTGTGTGTGTGTGTGTGTGTGTGTGTGTGTGTGCGTGTGTGTGTATAGTATATACTGTAAACCATCTTCAAACCTCACCTGAGATTCTGTAACTATTTATTTTATTTTCAATTAGCTTTTTAACCTCAGAGCTCACCTGTCAGTGTGTCTCTGACAGGTGAGAGACACATTGCAGGATTTAACTGATGAAATGAATGAATAATATTAGCAAACAAACTAATCAATTGCACAAGCTGTGTTGAATTTACCTTACAATATACAGTATTTAATGTCCATGTTATAATGACCCATACAAATATAGCTCAACCCCTGAACCACTTGTGAAAAGGTGTGTTGGTTCAATAGATATTAAATCTACACACTACTAATGTTGAAGACGCTAGTTGTTTGGGTTGATTACTGAACGGCTCAGCTGCCACTGACACTTTGGTTCTTCCTAAAAAAGGACCTCATTTGCTAATTTGTGTTCCTCAGGGCAGTTTGCCTGCAGTAATAAACTTGTTTGATAAAAACACTGAAAATTTAAATATAATATTGGGTGACTGATGTTAGTTATATCAAGAGAAGATGTTTTTATTCTGTGATGTTTGAAATGCTTAAATTATAATACTGTTAATAATAACTGTTTCAAAGCAGATCACTAGATCAGGTGACACACGCAAACGCAGCAACTCTGTACAGATCTTAGGGGCAGGGGCGCCGTAAAAGGGGGAAAAGCTAGGATGATTCAAGGCCCTGTGCTGACAGGGGCCCTCAAAAATACTACATGAACATAGAACGTTAATTATCTGGGGAAACGATTTAGGGCCCCTGATATAATATTTTAGCCTATTGGAATTTCAGAAATAAAATTATGGTACAAACATTGAATGGTTCAGTCCTACCTACTGTAGCTGCGCTCACGAGTCAGGAACGGTGGAAACTAGCTGACAGTCTGTCTCGGTCTGTGTGTAGAGTGGCCGCCATCAGACTACAGTAGAGATTCCAGCCTGCAAAGATAAATTTATTATTAATATCTGGGGTCGTCAAATGGGTTTTGCAGGTGTGGTTTGGTACAGCAATGTAGCCTACATGGGTGATCTATGGGGGCCCAAAATTATATTCTTTCATGAGGTCCAAAATCTCTGGCAGCTTACGGGTAACACTGTGGAGTTAAAATGACAAGATCGTTATACACATATTGGTGGGGACAATTCAGCAGCGCCTTGACACTGGTAAGGACATGAGCAAATCTAGTCTTATTGCTCACACTCAGCAAAGAACTTTTTAGTCCTAAATTGTCTCTGTAATTCGTAGAAGTTTGATGAATCAGGCCTTGAAATGATCAGGAGTTTTCAATGTAGCCCCCAACAAGCATTAATGTTGGACATGGTCGTAGCCAAAAAAATTATACTCTTAGATTAGAAATCACCAGATTCTCCATATGTTAACTACTATACGCTGCCATTTGGGCCAGGTCTAGTTAAAAAGATAATGTATCTCAAGACAATTCATTGTTAAGTAAAGGTTAAATATCATTAATTAAATCTATTTTTAAATGGTAATGAGATGGGTTTTTTATACAAATAGGTACAAGCTACAATCATTTAACTATGGAACATAGAAAAGTGTTTTGGATGTTTGGGGGCCTTTCCTTGACTAATCAGTGGAAACCCATTTTGAGGTCTTATTATTTACATTAATTTTCCCTTTATTAAACTGTAACACTTAACACTTCTTTAACAGTTTATTATTCTTAAATAGGTTTTTTCTCTTGATCTATGAAATTTGGAAATTGAGAATAAAATTGGGAAACAAAAGTGTTCATACAGTATGGATGTGTCTTTGTGTTTCTAGTGATGTGTGCTTGTGTGAAAGTGTGGTGTATGCATACACGTGTTCGTAAATGTGCGCCTGTGGTATTATTTTGATGTAAATGGGTCCCTGCTGCAGTGCTGAGTGTGATGGCTGGAGTCTGTTTCTCTAATGAGACAATGAGGGGAGCAGGAAACATGCCAAACACACACAAATACACACACCCATGCAGATTTAGACCCATACATACATACACATACAGGTTATGGATGCAAAAAATATGCACAGATAGAAGTGACGTGTGGACACATGCACAATAGTGGCAATCCAAACAGTAACACAAAGAAACTGACAGGGTGACAAAGTAGAAAGAATGACAGCAGAGAGGCAAAACAAACAAGACAGACGGCATGGGCGATCAAGGCAAGTTGGAGTCATTTTTTATCCTTTATTTAATCAGGCACTCTCACTGAGCACTCTCACTACAGCATTCATTCTTTTCAGAAAGACCTGAGAACCAAAAAGTTGACTCAAAAGTGGAAAAAGAAAATTCACAAATGTAGTTCAGTGCCACATTCCAGCCCTCACTCAGCAATTCACAGAAACATACAGTAGAAAAAATGACTGCAGTCGAAAACATGAAAATATGTTATTAAAAGTGCTTTGAATTTTATTCCACTGTGTAAGATGTATTGAGTTGGGGTGGAAAACCCTGTTTCCTGGTCAAAGAAGCAGATGTATACAGAGGAAAACACTAGTCTAGCATATACTATATACTGAGGGAGAAACTGTCTAAAACAACTGGATCTAAGGTAGCATAATGGAGCTGACAGTGTAGCTCATAGCATTGGTTCAGGCAGACAAATGAAGCCTTTAGCACCACACAAAGACAGAGATGATCATCAGCTGATCTCTCCAACACATTCACATTACAAAGAGTCTATGACAGGGGATTTCAAGCTGTGAGGCACGCCTCCCCAGGGGATTGAGTGACGTGACATATTTTTACATTCAGTGTGACTTACACTTTCCAGAGATATCATTATCTCCAGTCCATCGTGAATATACATCCATAAATCGGCTTTGAAATCAGAAAAACTCTAGAACTTGCCCGAGAATCATGATGCTTTAAAGTTTTCTTCAGTATCAAAGTAATCCATTGATAGTTGTCTGTATATCCATGTGTACAGTGTAAACAGAAACTACTAAAAGCTAATTTGGCACACTTTTAATGGTGCCAACTTGCCAAAATGTAAACAAATATAGGCAAAGAAAAAGGTGCTCAAGTTGTAGCCCACAGTGTAACTCACTGAATCCATAGTGGCATCTGTGAATTCCATGAATATTAACTTTTTTCATGCTGCACCATAAATATGGGGGTTGGAGGGCACAGAGCTTGACTTTGAAACCCCTGGTCTATGTGCTATGTACCTGCCTATCTGACTATTTCTGCTTCAGGATGCTGTTGCTAAGTGCAAATCACTGGCCATTGGTTGTCGTGCATTGCAAGCTTCAAACACACCACTCACTATGACCACCACTTCAGCCATGTTAGTCAGTTTCAGCTATTAATGAAAATGTATACATAATATTTCATATAAGCTGAATCATCAGCTAACCAAAGCAGTTATCACATCAGGCACTTCAAAATATATTAATACATTTGGCATGTACAGTATAACACTTAACATTATGCCTCGCTCTGTACGCTCTACTTCCAGGTTTTGCCATAGCCAATATGAGAATGATAAGCTACCTTAACCCTACCTTTACCAGTCAGCGACTTCATACTGTCAAAATGTATTTTAAAACCTACTGGGATTAACTGTGTAGGGCTGGCATTACGGTTCTCGGGTTGCGCAGAAAAGAGTGTAGGTGCGACCCCACGCGCACATCTGAACGTCAATCAAGCTGATGGTTGACGGATCCGGCTCCTGCCGGGAGGCATAAAGAAATAATAAAGAAAATAATAAAATAAAATAATAAAGAAAAGACATGTAAACTAGAGATGTTCTGAGCCAATCTTAAGCACCGGTATCGTGGCCGATCCAGGCATATTTTAATGGCTTGGTATCAGCTAAATAAAGCAGATGAAAATCTCATCCTTTGTTTACTGTATTCTGCTGTGTTTTGTCCACCTCACCCTGCTGCTGCAGCACTGCTCTCCTTTATGACAGCAGGGCTTTACAGTGCAGCACTTAACTGCATATGCAAGTGAAAATTAGAGCGTGTAAATGTGAACAGTTATTTGGTTGCACCGGTGATCGTCTCTGATCTGACACCCAGGTTGGCAAAATTTGCTAAGCTCCGACAGTAACAAATCTTTTATCTCTCCTCCCTCTTTCTCATTAGCAATCAGTGTACAACACTGTCCAGTAGCAGCTTCTCCTTTTTTAGCCGGCGCAGACCGTCACTTGCACTGGTTAAAATGACAAATGACATCGCTGGCAGCAGATTTTACCAGCTGTCAATTCGTTGAGTAAGTTGATAACAGGCCAGATTGAAACTGTTGTGCGGTTAAAGTGCCCTCTGCAGCCTGGTGTCTTGCTTTATGAGGTTCTGTAACACCACTGTACAACTGAGCGGAGTGTATTTGTAGTCCCAACAACTGCAAGAGAGTGGCACGTCTTCTCTCTAGCCGAACGTTTCACGTCAATTTCGGGTGTCGCATCCTCCCAGTTAAACTTTCATTTGTATCATATTAGTATTTTAAGCTTATTAACATAATAGCTTTGAACCAGGACCTTCGGGATATGGATCAAGTAGCTTATGAAAATAAGGCTACACGTTATTGCATGAGTCAGTTAATCAATATTTAGGTAAATATAAGTACTGGATCGGACTCTGTATTGGCAGATGCCCACTATTATAATCACATCAGGGTTTGGGGCCAAAAAAACGCAGTCGGGACCTCCCTAATGTAAACATTACAAGTATAAAAGAAACAGCCACAGTAACACATTGGAACAGCCCCGTTCCATGTTCACCTACATGCAGCCTAGAGAGGCACGTTCCACAGTTGTCAGCATGTTAAGAAGCTACATGATAGCAATACTCCATCAACCTGTTGAGTATGTAACACTTGTCTATGAGTGAGCGTGCTAGGATGGAGTTAGGCGTTAGGCCCTCCTGCATGCCTTGAACCTGTTAGTTCCCCCATGGGAACCACACCATTTAGCTAGATGTTGGTGGAAATGACTGGAACATGCAAAACATTTAAATCGACTGTGGAGAAGTGGGCAATGGTGGACATTTTGATACTTTACATGGTTACAACTTGTCGCCACTGAAATCGATTGGAAACCATGAATTAAAGCTGACCACAGCTTCCATTCTCTTTGAAGGAGCAAACTACAAGTTGACAGCCACCAGTCAAGCCTACAGGGAGTGAGCAAAACTGGCAACTTTAGTCTGTCATAAATATGGTATATTTCATCTGACTGACTGAAGGCTTCATGTATTCCTCCACGCTAGGCATTTAAATGAGTGATGACCACTTTCATTGATTTTAAATAGTTCCATTCAAAGTTTACCCATCTGTGGTGTTCCCAGTCAAAAATGACCAGCCATAGGAAATGAATGTGTGAGACTATATTATATTCAACCAGCAGATGGAAAACTTCCTCGTAAAACCCCCATTGTAGGTTACTGGCACGTATACATCCACGACATGTTGGATGTCTCTGCCTATAATGCCTTTGTAGTCTGGATGGAGATAGATCCAGCCTGGAATAGGGGGAAGCCCTTCAAGAGGAGACTCTTCCTGGAGGAGCTTGGGAAAGCTATGGTGACGCCTCCCATCCAACAGCACCAGCACCTTCCCCACACACCAGCCTCTGCCAGTCTGGTGGGGAGGATGCAAGCCCCAGCAGCTCCCCTAATCCCCAAAGAAAAAGGGACTAAAGGGAAGAGACACCAGCTCTGTGCCCCAAGAGACATCAAAACTTGGTATTATTGTGGAAGCATTAGTATGGATGAGTTGGCAAACACGCCCAGCAGTAAGCAGGCATTTACACACACACATGGATGCACAGAAATTTTATCTGTGGCTCAGGAGGTAGAGCGGGTCCATTTATCACAAGGTCTGCAGTTCAAGACACTGAACCCCAAGTTGCTCCTGATGGGCTTGATCGGTGTGTGAGTGTGTGTGTGTGTGTGTGAATGGGTGAATGGCAAAAGCGCTATATAAATGCAGTCCATTAACTATTTACATTTTACAGTAGATTAGTATGGATGAGCCAGAAAAGGCGGGCATTCTTGAATGTATTCTTCCATGTACATAAAATTCAAACTTGACTATTATAAATCACTTCACTGGTTACTTCCAACAGGATAAGCGTCTTTTATCAACATGACACAACATGTTCAATTGACAGAAAATTACTTGACAACTAAATGCCAAATATTTGCTGGTTTTAGCCTCTCAAACATGAGGAAACTTTTGCCATTCTCCGTTTTATGTAGTTGTTTCAACAAAAAACATCTTAACTCAAAGTCTACTTACTAGCTTTTTTTTCCCGAAAGCTGCATCTCATGGTCTTCATTAGTGGATTGAGTGCTCACTAACTGAGCCATTTGCTGATGAAATAACAGTTTCCACAGTAAGTGAGCAAATTCCATCTGCTGATGAAACTGTGAGATGCTGTTAAAAGCTCCAGAAAAAAAAGCTAGTAAGTGGACCTTGAGTTTTTGTCAAACTACTATTTCCAAAATCAAGAATGAACTTTACGCTCAATAATTTGTGGGTTTGAGCTGTTAGATGGTCACCTGAAGGCGTCGCATTCCTCACTTTTTGTCCCTGCAACATGCAAAGCAGCTTTTTTCTTTATGAATGAGTAGTTACCTCAAGACCGCATTAGCTGTGCAGTCGACTCTCAGTGGTGACAGAAATAATTGGGTACATGGCCTTCTTTCACTTTGGTCTCTATTTTTTATTGTTTTTTTCTATTTCTAATAAGACTCTTATTGATCAGCTGCATTTCAGGCTAAAGTGGTCTACACTCAATAAAAACAATAAAAAAAATTATAATGTGAAGCAGCTTTGGTGTTGTGTGTGCGTCACTGAGGCTCTGGTTTTTGTCACTGCGTATAGTGTAGCATGATCATATGTGTATGTACTGTGTGTTGGTGTGTGTAGTCTCTGTGTATATATTGTATATTTGTATTTTTAGATAATTCAATGGATTTGTAGGGTTTTAGGCTAAGATGTAGGATAATTTTCCTAACCCATGTGGGAGCATTTAATCCTTCGGTTTATCTGAAAACTTGAATTTCACCAAAAATAGTCCCGGGTTTGAATCTGGTTTTGACATATATGTACATTTTGTGTCCATGCTGTACAGGTATATGTAAGTCTGTGACTTACGTTATACTTATTTGTTTCAATAACATAGCGTAACGTGTTTGTGTGGATTAATGCATTTGTTTACATATATATTCGTATATTCTGTATGAATAAGTAATAAGTAGTATCAGTATCTTTGCATTCTCTTTACCTTCCTTTTGTTTTCCAAAGGCATACACTTCAGTTTGTTTTTTGTTTGTGTGTGTTGTAATTATGTGCATTATATGCTTAAACATGTTTGTATACTGTGTCTGATTTCATGTCACACACACAGTATGCATAAGCACCTGGTTGTGTGTACTGTGTGTGTGACATGATCGTGCGTGCATTCCATTTCTGTCCATGTGGTCAGCAGTGGTTCAGCACCCATGTCCAATCTTGAACCTCAACCATAACATTGAAGTTGGGGAGGTTGCTATGGTAATGATAAAAGTAGGGACCTTGTGACAGGAGCAGCGTACCGAAGCTTCTGTATGTTGTGAGTTTTCCTATTGTCACATCCTATCCTATTGACCTTGGAGCCTTTAGAAATTAAGAAAAACACTTTAGAAGGTATCTCCACCCATATCCAGTGTTGAGTCAACACATCAATGAATTAATCAAAACTTTCTATATAGACAAAATTATGATGTTGGACTTTAATTCCAGTGACCCTGAAAACCATTTTAAAATGTATCAAACGTGATATTTTAGAGAGTTAAACAAGCAAAAGAGGGATGAGCACTGATGATTGCCATGATAGACAACAATACACTGTTTCCACTGAATTCCCCTGCTACATGAATAAACCATTCATTGACTGATTGGTGGATCTGTGCAATCATTAAATCAGTTTTGAGACTACTGTGATTTTGGAACTTTGGTTTTAACAAAATAAATAAAAACCTTAACAAAGGTTTGCTTACTACCTTTTTTCTGAGCTTTCAACTGCATTTCATGGTCTTCCACAGTGGATGCAGTTTGCTCAGGTTTCATGGAGATATACAACCAACACGAACATCATATATATATATTTGATCCTTAATTAACCAAAAACAGGGCTGCACAGTGGTTCAGTGGGGTTTGAACCCACCCGACAGCTGGGGCCTTTCTGTGTTTTTCCCAGCCCCGAGTAGGTTTCCTTCAGATGCAGAACTCTGTGAACTCTTAATCACCCGTAACTGTGAATGTATTTGTGTGTCTTCATGTGTTAGTGCTGTGATAGATGCATGCTGGGATAGGCTCCAGCCCCCCTGACCCTGAACAGGATAAGCGGTTTAGAAAATGGATAACTGGGTCGTATCAACTGGGAACTCCGAGTACACACATTTTAAAACACATTCATAAATTCCTTGTCCTTTAGAATGGCTGTATACTGAACAGCAGTATTTCAGACTGGCTCTTGATATGAAGAGAGGCCACCCTTTAATAAACAGTGATGTGCATTTGTTTGACTTAGCACACACATAGCTGTTGTACTGTATATACACACACATACACTATGCACAGTATATGGAGTAAGACTTGTACATACTGTTCTGTGAAAAGAGATAATAGTAAAAATCCTTCCTTTGAAACACACTTTGTAGTCTCTTTCAGGGTCCAAAGCCTGAGCTCCCAAGGAATAAAGTTCTAATTATAATTTAATCAGTCTGGCTGCTGCCCACATAGCATTAAATTGTAAGCTAACATTTCTCATAAATAGATGTCATTAATTTCTGGGTGATACCCGTGTACATTGCTAATAAGAAATGGTGGGGGATCCTGCGCTTGAACAACAGGATTGGTATAACACGCAGTGACTGAGATATATTAGCTTGTGTTTAGGCCTTCTAATTTATAAAGGACAACACTTCACTTCAACTAGGCACTATTCTTTCTGGTGAGTAGTAGGAATATACTGGTATATGTGTGTGGTCTTGGAATTATAATTTTAAAGTATTATTGAGAAATCGCTTGAAAATGCTTCAGTACAGTATGAAACCACACTGGAGAAGAGGTCAAGAGGTTAAGAGAGAAAGACCAAAGGGCTGCCAATCACTGTGAGCCCAAGGCTACTGGCAAAATGATGGGAATGTGTTGTAAATTTATTACGGTGCGGTAAAAAAAAACAGGACTGTTTTGTAGTATTTTGCTTGGATAAAAATATGACTTACAAGGTCACGACTGGAAAAAGAGGAGCTCTATATTATTTGCGCTCTTCCCTGGACTGAAGTGATGAGCCTAGCTTACTATAAACACACAAGGGGAAACACACCACTACCAATACCTTTAAACTTGCCAGAACTGCTTTTTTGGGCAGCAGAAACAAGTTGTGAACACAACATTGCCATTTGACACCTTTTAGGTTGATATGATGAACTTGTTAGCAATCAGCTACATCAAGTAGTTACAGAGCAACATTTCTGGTCGTTCCTGGCCACCTGTCGAATCTCAGTCCAATATTCACTCTCTTTTAGCTTTGTTTTTTGGCTCTACCAACTCCTGAGCTGCTAAATGTTCCACTATGTTCAACAGTTAGTCTGTCGGTTGTGTGCTGAGCAGGTGCAGAGCAGGTGGTGTACTGTGGGTTTTTAGAGCTTTTTCACTGAAAACAGCTACCTGCTGAGACAGTGCACAGAAATGTGGGCAGACAGATAAATTGTTGTTTATCAGTAAATATTTCCAGCGCATAACTCCCCCTAAAATCACAAATGGTCTTTTTTGCATTGCTGTTTGTGCACTGACCAAATTAATGAGATGCAATGTAATGTTCATCAGTGAGCTTGAGAGGTGTTGGAAGACATATTTTTGAACTTTGGACAGAGCCAGGCTAGCTGTGACCCCCTGCTTCTACTTTTTATGTTCTGTTAGGTTAACCACTTCCTGACACTAGGGTGGTATCTGTCTTTTCATCAAACCTTAGGAGAGAAGCAAATGTTGGACTATTCCTTTGACCCCAAGAAGTTCACCATTTCTGTCTGATACATCCAAAGCAACATAGTCCTGCATGCTAATATAATCATCACATAATGGGTAAAACCTGCAAAGATGCCCTCCCTTAATAACCAAACATGTAAAATGTGTATTACACTCTTAATTTTGTGTATTAACTTTTAATTCATTTGGATCCATATGGATTGTATTTTTGCAAATTCATGTTATTTATTCATCAATACATTTCTTTATTTTATTTATGTATATTCTTACTTTGGGATGACGTCCACTGTATAAGGCTATGGTTTCCTTTCCCATCTCTTTCACTTCTGTTCTTTTTTTAATGCTGATTGTGTCAGTGCAAAATACAAATTGAATTTAATGCAATATAATGTTTTGTCTTTTTAGCCAGTTGATGTCATAATTACAGATGTCCCGAGCCGATGCTATGGATTGGTGTTGGGGCAAATCTGGGCATATTTTAATGGATCAGTATCAGCTAAAGTAGAGCCGTTCAAATGTCTATCTTTACTGTACTCTGCTGTGTTTTTTTTCCACCTCAGCCTTCTAGCGTTGCAGCGCTTCTCTCCTTAATGACAGCCTACGCCGCAAGTGTTTCGTTGCACATGTGAGTTAAAATCGTGTGTGAATGTGAAAAATGATTTGGGTGCACCAGGGAGTCTCTGAATTCTGGTTGGCAAAACTCACGGATTTGCAAAGCTCTGACTCAATCTCTAACTTTCTTTTTCTCAATGGCAAAGAGAAGCAGCATACAAAACATTCAGGTAACAGCTTCTCTTTTTTTAGAGTTAAACTGACAAACATCACCAGCAGCAGATTACACCAGCTAACTCGATGACAAGCTGAAATTAAACTCTGCTGTTGTCGGTTTGTGTGCTCTCTGCAAGCTGGTGTCTGTACTCGGCCGAAGAGAGTTTGTGAGGGAAGAACCTCCACTCCACCACCACTGTGCAATTGTGAGTAGACTGAGAGATTTTGCAGTTTCAATAACTTCAAGAGAGTGATACGTCTAACAGATTGCTTCACGTCACGTTCAGGAATTGCATACCGTGTTTAACTTTCATTCGTATCATATCAATAATTTAAGCAATGCTTTCTCCTAGTTGGCTGCTGAATATTTGCCTCCAAATTATGTAAAATAGATAAAATACTGTAGAACAAATCCACTCTTAAAAAGAAATGCGCATTAAAAATTCCCTCACTATCCATAAAGCTGAATATTTTCTTGAAAAAAAACAGAACAAAATAATTAAAGTCCACTAAATAAGCAAACAGTGGGCAGTGGTAGTAAGAGAAACTATAGATCTGTAATAACTAGAGAGGTAGCTGAGCCTCCTGTGTGTTTTAATTTCCTTAACAGAGCCGTCTGCCTCGGTGCAGGGTGGGAAGGAAAAGGCCTTTTAATGGAGATACACTCAGAGCTGATTGCAGGTCATTACACCACCACAGGGAGAGACCAGAGGAAGGAGCTTAATGGTCGAGGGAGAGGAGCGCTCATGAACCATCACACACACACACACACACACACACACACACACACACACACACAGGGAGGCTGACACTCCCCAGTGAAGACACAGTATCAGTACAGTAGGTGCTTCCACACACTCTCCAATCCAGATCTCACTTCACACAACACACAAGCAGAGGCTGTGATTGGCACACACACACACACACACACACACACACTCCACAGTCCTCCAGTGTTTTTTTTTTCATGATTATTCTATCACGGTAGAGTTTGTTTAAGACCCCATTAAAATCAAAAGGGCGACAATCTTCTTAATCAAGCTTAATTTATTAAAACATCAGCCGGCACTATTAACATTAACAGGATGAGGCAGGAAGACAGACAGCGGGAGGCTGTAATGGAGGAAGAGACGCAGAGAAACAAAGAGATGGAGGAAGAATATAGCTGGAGAAAAAAGGAAGAAAGAGGTAGTAAGATCAAGTGTCACTCCTCTAGTTCTAGCTCTAGTTTTTTTAATTTTTGTCTTCATATTTTGGAGCTGGAAGTCTATTGCTGCTGTGTTTTTGTACTGCATTTCCCAGAGATCCCTCTGCTGATCAAATGTAACTATCAAACAGGCAAGCAGTGTTGTAAGTAGGGCCACTGACAACACTGGGGTCTTTTCTTGGTATTTTTTCCTACAATTTGGGAGGTTTTAGCAACTTGGGGGAGTTTAACTTCTACAGTTAAAAAAGCTACACATGTTTTTTTAGACCCAGCACATTTACATTTGACTACTTTTTGGTTTTACAGGTTCTAAGCACTTTGAAAAGGAATTGTAGCAAAAGGGAACAGCTTATCAAAATGAAATTCAATTACTTTTGTGCGGCTTAGTCCGGAATCTTCATGTGTGAAATTTGGTGAAGAATGGACCAAATTTTAAAGTTGTGTCCGTTTTGCACATAATTCAAAATAGTGGTAAGTCTCACGAGCAAAAGTGGCCATGCCATACACCGAAAGCTGTGTAATCACCCAGCACCTGTGGCGCTCAGAACGGATTCAGTTTTCTTCACCGGAATTGTATTGCTAGCAGAGCAGAGGCTTTGAAACAGCATTTCTATTCTCTATCGTCTATCACCACTCATGCCAATCACCGACTTCTTCTGTGAACTCCAAGAGTAACCAGAAATACAAAACACGTTACCCCCTGTTCATCAAAAGATTTAACCAGAATACATAGAAAACATTTAGATATATTTATTCTGATAACATTTACCTTGAGCCAATCAAGCCCCATGCCCCAAACTCCTTGACATACCGCTGGTACTTTTAATTTGAAATTATCTTCACCACGTACACAGGAAATAGAGCGGTCAGATTGCCAGGAAAGATCGCTAGTAAACCAATTTTTCTACAAGGCTCTCTTTGTACACTCACCCAGCCACCTTCCTACTGAGTACTAATGCTCCTTATGTGTATTGACGTACACCGTTGACAAGTCAATTCAATTTACCTTAGGAAAATGGTTAGTGTTTTTATTAGGTTAATTAGCTAGCCCCCTGCGGGGGTTGCGGGATGAGCGAGATAAGAAATGAATTCACAGCTCTCCTGTAATGGCCAACAGGCTAAAGACTCTCGGATAATGGTAATTTGTCATCATAGAGTATCATACGCTGACACTTTATACAGACACAACCACACATACTGCCAATTTTATTTTCACTATGAAAGATTGAAGAGGTACTCTGTGAGAGCCTGTGAAAACAGTTGTATAATGACTTCTGTGGCTCTGGAGGAGATTTGTCAAGTCGGAGAAAGAAACCACTGATCATGTCACAGTAATGACCCCAAAGGATAAAGCCTGCTGATTTTAGTGATCCAGACTCTTATTCGAGCAGCACCATGAGGTTGACATTTCTGTTTTTTAGTGAAATATCTTGACAACTCTTGGATGGATTGCCATAAAATTTGGTGCAGATGTCGATGGTGCCCAGAGGATGAATCCTAATCATTTTGGCGATCCCCTGACTTTTTCTACAGCACCAACAGCAGGTCAAAGTATTCACTTATCCAAGGAAACACACTCCTCCCAAAAAATTTTAACCTGTATTTAGACATGGAAGTTCCCATGAAAGCACTGCATTTTCTATCAGGACGTTCTCACCTGGAAGCTCTGCAGGACAACCACAGTCTGATTTACTGGCAACTGAACAGGGGGCCTTGCTCAAAGTAGGGGCAAGCGCTGCTGTTTCACTTTCAGCCAACCCACTGACCTTAAGATGGTGAACGTGGTCAACATTACCTGCTAAACATCAGCATGTTGGCATTGTCATTGTAAGCACATTAGCATGCTGACGTTAGCATTTTGTTCACAGCACCACTGTGCCTAAGTACAGCCTCACAGAGTCACTAGCAGGCTGTAGACTCTTTGTCTTGTTAATCTGTCTCTTCTGAGCCCCCCAACTTAATGGAAGTGCAAAACGAAATGACTGGAGTACAAATGGAATTAATGAGAAACTGAAAAACAGGGCAAAGACAGAGTGAAGGAGAAAGTGGGAGAGAGCTTGACCACCATAACTAGCAGACATCTGGTGCATCTGGTTATAGGCCTCCAGTAGAACAAAAACATCAAAAAGCACTCCAACCATCAAACCCATGCACACTTCAACTTGAAGTGACACATATGAAATGCATATGCAGACATCAACACTTAAAAAAATAATGACATCCCCTCCTCTTATTAGTGTACAACCTCAAATGAAAACCTTGCATCTGGCATGCACGATGTACACACACCGACATATCCCCTGTCAAGCGCACACACAGAGGCACGGTCACACACAGAGTGGTGTGCGGTGGGGACTGTGGACAGGCGATGCAGGGCTCCCTTGCCAAAAGCCTTATTGATTGGGATAAAGTTCTTTTGATGAGGCAGATTGCTCATCAGGCTGGAACTACATGCTTCTAAGATGTGACGCCTTTTCAGACCAGCCCAGGGGCCCATCGACCAAGGCATGGCCATCCTATCTGTGTATGTGTGTGCGTTTATGTGTGTTTGTCTGTCTGTCTTTAGTGATCACACTTAAGACGAGCAGGCATTGATTGGAGTTAGGCCCATCTGGGTCAACCTGGCCCCACTCTGACATGTTCTCTGTTGGAGGAAGGACATGTCTGTTGCTGCGCAGTGAACTTCATGCTCCAGCCATGACGCACATCAGACAAAATGTCAAAATGCAATTAACAAAGCTTGCTAAAGATATTTTATTTGGGGGTAAGACACAAGAATATAAGTGCAAAATATATGCCACAAAATATGAGCCACAAAGCAGTGTGGCTGTGTCACTGATTAAGTAATATTCCTATTTGCTGACAAATCTACAGTCCTCTAAACATGTTTTCATAACTACATCATTCTTGGGGAAATCCATCTATGTAAGAGTTCCATGAAATAATTATATTTAATCTAAGTAATGCTGAACAGTCCACCTAGCAGCAATGTAAAAGCTGTGTCCATTTAGTGCACCTTTAAAACTGCTCTAATCGCTATCTTTATTTGAACACTGTGTAATGTGAAAGGGATCACTTGTAGTGACACACCCACAGAGAATCATCACTCTGCAGTTTCAGGTCTGCAGAAGATTTTAGCATCTTTTAGTTCAATGTTCTGGTTTTACAGCCCCCAACTTCACTGTTTTCAATCTCAGCGCTTTCATCACCTGCCTTTCAAGCCACAGCAGGCAGCTGTTTTCAGTGAACCCCGCTGTCCATTGTCCCCTGCCCGGCACCAAACAGCTGACAGACAAAGTTCGTTGGTGAACATAGTGGAGCATTTAGCAGCTAGAGAGCCAGATATTTCTCTCAGGAGTTGGTGGAGACCAAAAACAGAGCTAAAAGGAGAGTGAATATTGGACTTACATTTGTCAGGACATACAGCCGTATCAACTGTATAAGACCATAATATGTCAAATGTTTGTGAGATGTTCAGCTTGTTGGGTTTTGTTCCCAAGTGTACAAAAAACTGATTAATGCTCCTTGAAAGTTAAATTTTAAATTGTTGGAAAAGGGTATTTCTCCTCTGGTATTACTACTTTTACACAAAAAAACAAAACTACCACTGCACTTTCCTCATTTGAGGAACAACTTAAGTCATTGAGCCCTCATCCTTTGTGTAATCTTTTCTTTTTCTTTTTGTAACATTTATTATAAATGATCACATGACTAAAGGACTGGGATGTAAGGACTTTAAAGCCCTGTTGTGTAAGACATAAAAATCACACACATATGGGTTTGAACTAATGATTTGGGGATGGAGTTTCTTGAACTTCAAACTTTTTTTTTCCAAATAGCAAATACAACTCACTTCACTGAAAGTTCAAGCAATGAATCAATAACCAAGAGTTGTCACCATTTGACCCACCACTACATTGTGGTGATAGTAAGATGTAGGCAAGCAACTGCCCTGCAGAATTTTCCTTGAGCAAGACACAAAAACACCACCAGATAATTCAACTTTTAATTATCAGTACTTAAGTCTCTCTTCATCCCGCTGACCTTTTTTTTTTTACAAACTCTTTATCAAGGTCTCTCACAGCCTATGCATATCGCTCGTTCCTTCTGTCTTCTCTTCCCAAATCCAAGTTCACCTGTCATCCAGGTGAAAAAGTAAAAACAATACACCCACATGGCCAAATCACATATATTGATGTTCCCTCCATTTTTGCCCTCTCATCAAAGTTTTTTTTTTTTTGGNNTTTTTTTGGATTTTTTGGGGGGTTTAGGAGTTATCCAAGGGAAGGCAGCGCTGGATGGAAGGGACTCTATCCATCGCTGAGATACCCGAGCTCTTAATAATTGATAAGAATTGATTTTAACCCAGCTCTGACCTGAGCCATGGACAGGCAGTGCCGTCCAAGCATGAACGCGTGTGTTTATGTGTGTTTTCACGTGCATCTTTGCCTGCGGGGTTTGTGTTTCCACGTGTGTGTATGTGTGAGCGGTGCACTTACAGTAAACCCCAAAAAGAGGGTGCAGTGTGTGTATTTGTGTCCACGTGCGCTCGTGGCAGGAGAAAAGAGGGCAGTGCGCTCATCTTTAAAAGCTCCAGACGTGTTTCCAGAATTAAATATTTAGGCAGACGAAGCCTTGACCTCCATGTGCTTGCAGAGACTCCTGGTTCCCATTGATTTCTGACGAGACAACTGGGACACCATTACAACAAAATGCACTATAGCCAGCCGCACGTACCCTCTGACACTCTCGCCAGCTTAACCCCCCTCCTATCAACTTTCATTGGCCACTGTGGGTGTGTGTGTATCCACTGAGATGGACACAACTCAAGGTCTTCCTTCTACATTCTCTCCCAGACAGGATTCCACCTCTCAGGACTGTTGACCAGTGAAACTGCTGGCAAGATTCAGCTATCTAGCTTTTTCCAAAACACACACACACACACACACCATTATATGTGTGAGCTCCAGTCATATACCCGACTAGAGGCAGATCAGAGACAGGCAGCGACGAAGGACTGGGAGGCAATACATCAGTATTCTTCCACCTGAGACAGAGACAAAGACAGATTAAGAGCCAGTTACTGAGAGAGATCAAGTTTATATTGTGTTTAATCCCTTGCATTTAACTAGGCTTTAATACATCAGGTATTCAAATAAAAGTGACAGTATCATGAAATATAGGATCCTAAGTGCTACAGTGATTCCACCTCCTGTTTAACACTTTTCTTTATCGCTGTGTAACTCTGTCCCTTTGATGTTTTTGAGTTTGTCTTTTTTATCTTTGCTTGTCAAAATGCAATCAGGAAAGTTTGGCTCGTGCTGAACATTTCCGTTCTTGCTTTTAGTAAAAAAAAAGTGCACGTCTGTCTAGTGAGGAAATGTGGAATAAACAGGATAAATATGAAAATGTCAGGCCATCTTTCGAGCGCTTTTCAGATCAACACTCTTAAACCTACTGTTCCACCAGATTTAACTGTGGTTTTACCCTGCGCCAGACACAGGCACTCCAGTGAATGATAATTTCTTCTCAGCAGGGTTTCCCTGTTGAAAGGCTCCAAATTACTTTAAATTTGTTATTGCTACTTTCCTGCAAACTCACGCATGTGTACAATGAACAAACAAGGTCCATTTTAAAGAAACAACCGTCCTCAATCTACTGAGTCAGTTTCATTATATATTCCATATACACCTTTGGTTGCTCCTCCAAATTATTTTGGCCAACCAGGGAGTTTGTTTAAAACCTGTCTAATGGTCTGACCGCTTGTGTTTCTTTCCCGCCTGACTAGTGTTTTTAGCATTGTTGCTGCCTTCCCAGGTCTCAGCGATTACATTGGTGAGTGCAATGTTATCATAATCAAACCTTTGGCTGGAGGTAGAAAAATAACACCAAAGTCGTAATAAACCATAGTTTTTCTTTAATAACATTGCAGTTAGGAATATTAGTTAGCTTGACTGTCAACTGTAGTCGCAGGTGGACTGTTAATGCATTATGTGCCCATTAAAATACAAATATTAGTCTAAAGTTATTACAGTGAATATAGTGTCCAACAGTACACATCAAGCAGACACAAAGCAACATTATCATTCATTCGAAGTTTGTTTGTGTCCACCTGATGAATATAAGTCCAATATTCACTCTCTTTGTTAGCTCTACTACGGTCTCCACCGACTCCTGATAAAGAAGGTTTGGCTCTTTAGCTACTAAATGCTCCACCAGCTTTTTTGCTGAAAACAGCTGCCCTCTGGGACTGGAAACAAGGTTATGAGAACAGTGAGCTGCAGACCCTTAAAGCAAAACAATGAGCTGAAGGATGCTAAAATTCTCCATAAAGCTGAAGGGAACTGTGTAGTTGGGTGATAATCGGATGATAAGTGGGCTCATCACTACAAGTGACTCCTTTTACATTGATGAGTGCAGCTTTAAGACAAGTCAGTCAATTATGCACAACAGAATAAGAAATCACACTTCAAACAAAGTGGTACTCGTTATTATAAACAGGACAAAGGGCAAAAAAAATTTAGAAACAAATGTTATAACAGCATCATAACAAATTCAATATTGATTATCTGAAGCTTTTTATGCTAATATTTAACTTAACTGAATTTTTTTCTGTTCTGTACACTGACTACACAAAACCAGAGACAAACCATTCCGAGCTAAACTGCAGCGCTCATGAGTGTGCGTAAAGTGTGCGTGTCTGTGTAAGCGCACCACATTTAGGCCATATTCTGTGCCCTGTACAAAAGGTTAATCACAGTGTGGATTGGAAAGACAGTGTGTTCTGTCTGTTTGTCTGACAATGACAGTGACACAAATAACAACAAGAGCATTTTAATCCCACCTCACCACGCTTCCTGCCTTGCCCTCAGACTTAACCCGGTTGGGCCATTCCATGCACATTATTAAATATTTCAGCCTTTTTTTAAATTTTGGTTTTATATATATATATATATGTATATATATATATATATACATATACACATCTGCCCGTCAGCATCACTGGCTATTTTTTAATTGTGGTGACATTCTGACCTTTTGTTTAATGCCATGATTGGGCCAAAATTTCCCCCATGCATGAAACATACAATATCCTCAGAGAATTAACACTTTCTAGTTTGGATAATCTAGACTAGATCTAGTTTGAAAATATTTATCCTGCATTAGTGTCACTGAGCAAGCTACTGAATCCCCAACAGCTCCAGGGCTGCTTCCCTGTACCCAAACCTGACCTTTGGCCTCCCTGTAGAGGTACTGTATGAAAGAGATAAGACCATTGGTGATCAAATACAGTTATTTCAGACACCAGATTATCCAATAATTTGAGGTAAAATGTGTTCATATCATTTCACAGCACATAATGCATGACGTACTGTGTGTGACTGGTATCTTGTGTTTTTGTGGATCCAGACCCAACAGGCCTTGTTCATGGCAAATACACCACCTCAAATTGCTACTCAAGGTTCAAGGTTCATTTATTTTGTCGTTTTACAACACAGCGTTGCACAATGAAATGAAAGTTGTTGCCCCTTCACGCTACACAGACAAAACATATATACAACTATTAAAAAATATTAATTAATTATTATAACAGAATAATATAAAATATAGAATAAAATATAAACAATATATGCAGTTATTTGTTTACATATATTACACAAAAAGATAATGGTAATGCATAACATTAAGTTCCATGTCATTTATTTATGGTGGAGTGCAGACGATGAGGTGGAGTTGAGGAGTCTCACAGCCTGAGGAAAGAAGCTGCTCTGGAGTCTGGTGGTACGGCAGTAGATACTTCTGTATCGCTTGCCAGATGACAGCAGGGTGAACAGGCTGTGGCTGGGGTGTGTGTTAGGGTGGGCCCTTCTGCAAAAGTTAACAAGAACTCGACAATTATGCCCTTCTGCCTCTGGACGTTTAGCCGTCCTGTCACACAGACAAGCCTGTGGACGCTCATCTCGGTCAAGGCTCCACTCTGGTCTGGCTCCACAGTGAAGGAATGAGCTCCCCACTGAAGTCAAGACAGCAGAGTCAATGCCCATCTTCGTCTGCAGGCTAAAAAACCCCACCTTTTTAGACAACATCTCAATAACCCTTTGTGAGACCCATTGTGAGAGTCTTGTGCACAGGTGTGTTTAATAATATATCGTTTAATTAATTGTTACCGAGGTAAATGTGAGTATATGGTCCACACACACACCTTCATGCCCCGCATCTGTTATATTTCCCCACTTATTTATTCAGGTTTTTCCTGTAATTTCTCACCCATCTGCATCTCAAATACCAAATAACAATATGTGCACCATCTTGACAGATTCCCTGGTGATTATAACCAAAGAGCTTTGGCATGAACAATTGTATTTTCAAGCACAAAAGCAAACCCCCCCCTTGATTATTATAAATCACTCACTTTCTTGACCAAAGCAGAACCACATCAGGAGTTGCTTTCAGCTCTACCAAACAACTCTCCAACTTTTCTTGTCTCTTCTCTCTCTTTCACCTCGCAGCATCAATTCCTCATTCTTCCTCTCTTCTCTCCCTCTAACACTCCGGGCCTCCTGCAGCTCACATTCCCTGGACTAATCTCTGCCGGTTCAATGTTGTTCAATTAGATTCCAGTTGACATGCATTGGAAGTAGGCAGTCCTCCTCGTAATTCAGCCCTCTTTATAGCCAATCTATTTTTTAATAAAGGTTCAGAGGAAAACATTAAAGTATTGATCTTTATTTATCGACCTCAGCCCAAAGCATAGTTAAAGCTGACACAAATCAATCAAAATAAATTTAAAATGATGATAGCACATAGGAGGAGCCTGGCTGCCTGTTTCTGGGAGTAATTAGGGGCTAGGCAGAGGGAACCCAAGGCAATAAGAGTAACAGTAATACACACACATGCACACTCACACACACACACAGCCACAGAGCGAGCTGCAGAACTGTTTAGCAGGCTGCAGATTAGAAATTTGTTTTGTATTAAATGAGACAACTAAGAGGCAAGGTTAATGAAAGGGCACAGCATTTGGGGCCGTAGTAATCCACTGAAACCCTCTCTTCACTAAATCTAATGTGTAGCCCATACACACACACACACACCCGTGAGGCAGCCTCCGGGACATCCTCTGCTTAGCAAAAACAATGGGTATTAATTTTAAAAAGTGAGTGAGAAATGGCTGGTTGATGGTTGTGCGTGTGTGTGTGTGTGACAGAGAGTCAACTAGCCCCAAGTGCATTAACTGATTTTAATCTGCCTGATGATGTCCACTGAGCAGAGAGGTCACAAAGTGTGTAGGTGTGCAGGGGGACATAGCTGTGTGTAGAGAGGAACAGCAGGGCATTCTGGGACGATCCACAAGCTGGCCTTTCCTCTACTGCCCTCTCTTGCAAAGACAGCCTGCCCCCAGTTTGTGGCAAGTCAAATCATCGCAAATATTCATCAAAACTGTGGCATAAACCACGTGGCAGGGGTGTGTCATGCGATAGATCACGATGTGCGTGCGAGAGAGATAGTGAAAAGTGTGTGTTTGGTGTCCAGAAGTGATGGTCTAAGTGGTCTACACAGCACCAGGACCGACAGTTAAGACCCAAGATGCATGAAGGTCATATGAGAAGTGTCATACAGCACTGCCGGAGGTATATGCATTAAAGTAATCAATGGTTTAATATTCAAACTCTTCATCACTAGAATGACTGTCCCGCTGATTGACGTCGTACAGTGGAAACAAATGCAATCATAACATGTAATTTAATCTAATATTTAGAGGAAACAATGTCTACTACAGTACAGCAGGACTGTGCAACAAGGACTGGTCTTAAATCAGAGCCAGTTTCTGATTGGTCGGAAGTCGCAAAAATGTTGATACTGAAAGTATCAGTAAAATGTTCACTGACAATGTATTTCATTTGTTTTCTTTAACTGAAACCATAACTGTACCTTAACCTTAACCAAAGTGCTTTTGTTGCCTAAACCGAACCACAGGCAGGAATCAGGATGTGAACTTTGGTCTCTGGTGTCAAAGGTTTCTGTATGGTTATCATGTGCAAGGCAGCCAGCCAGTCATCAGCCTAGATTAGACACAATAATTCTCTCTTGTTGTGAATACTTGGCTAAAGTGAGTGAATAAATAGAGGACACCATGAGTACTGGTGCCTCTAATTATACATTTTTGTCCCAGTAAAATTATGGAGGTTAATTCTGGTATCGACATCAATAAGCAGTACTGGTATCGGTACCTGTATCGATTAAATCCTAATGATACCCACCCTTAATGTCTACTTGTGTAATGTCATGACATGAGTTGTTAGCAGTTCAACCAAAGAGTACATTTTCATCATTCTTTAATTTGAAGAATTTTTAGGGTCCTGAGGAGTTAAAAGTATCCAGTTTTTCACAAGAAAAAAGTAAGAATTCTGAGAACAGTCGGGAACAACAAACATAATTTTATGTTATTCCTTTAATCATCTGATGACCCCTCCGATTCAACATAGGACCCCTTCAAGGGTCCCTACCGTGAGTTTGGGAATCACTGTCCTGAGCTAACAGAATTATTTGAGGCATGTATTTCACTCAGAGTTTAGATTCTGGATCTCTTCTCCATCTGGCTTGAAATTAACCTGCATCTGCGCCTGAAATCAAAGTTTTCACTTGTTTCAAAGAAAATAACAAATGACTTGTTAGGATAAATAAAAGCATTATGGCACCATACTGTATATATAAAAACTTTGTGTAATTTACTTCTTAACACTGCACTGCAGATTTTGACACCCCAAAGCTCCTTTGTGTAAGAATGAACAAACAGCCAATATTTCTGAGCACCTGATAAAATGTATTAGCATTTAAAAAGTTACTTGATTGTATAGATTTTGTTGTGCTGCTCAGGCAAGATGTAATACCTTTGCTTGCAGAAAAAAAAAGTCCACTCTCTTCCTTTCTGATGTGAGAAGCTGTTATTTAAACCATAATACGTCCATTAAGTGGCAGAATCACAAGGTATGTTCACTTTAAAACAGTCAAAGATTTCAATAAAACAATGAAAAACTTTAACTACGAGAATAAAAAGATACATTCAACACTTCAACTTCAAAACACTTGCATTCCACTTGAATCCCAAACATAATGCTTACATTAAACGGTTTGAATTTCATTCATTCCATAGTTTTGTACATTTATGTTCATTCTTTTTCAAGAATTCGACTTGTGGTGAAGATAATCACAACTGCTCTTTACAATTTAATAACTCCCCGACTGTTATGAAGAATACAATAATAAATAAAAATACAATAAGTGTGAGCTCTTTGCAGGTGTAGATTCTACATTTTACACATGTGGTTTTATTTTAAACCTTTCCAATCCAGACGACCTGTAGCCTGCATAATAATTATATTGGCATTATCAGAGCAGAAATATCCCAGGCTATAGGCTACAGTAGGCTAAGCATTGTAATGATAATGAGATAACCTCAGTTTCGAGATTTTTTACCTGCATGTTTCCTTTCTGTCTGTGATGTCTGCTTGTAAAGTAATATTTGCTTATTCCCAGACTTCCTTCCTTAAATAATCCCCATACAGACAACTACTACCTTATGTAATTACATAATCCACTCTAGTGTGTATGTGATCATGATGCTTCCTATGTGACCGATTTGGCTGATGAAGGTGAGGATGACCAGTACTCAGGTTTTGATGATGACGATTCTCACAAATAAAACTGATTTACCAAAAGTTGTTTTGGAAAGACTTCCAGGGTTGGTCGCTTTACTCTCTCACCAAGTCATGCAGTAGTTATCTTACTGGTATTCAATTACTAATGAAGCTGCTTTGACGACCGTGGCCACTAGATGCAGCTGCACAACGTGAGCGTGTCCAATCAAAGAGTCAATTAGGGGAACAAAAACATTATTGTCTCCTCTTATACTATTCCTAGTGGATCCCAGGATCACTATCTAAACTTTCACACATGGTGGGGTTTAATGCAGGAAACCTTGCACACTGAAAAAGTATTTATGTGCACTTGGTCACTCCTGCCATCACTGATGAACCTGGTTAATATCTCTGATAACAGTAATTTTCCAACATTTTTTTCAAATTCCTTGAAATCTGCCTTAATTTTCCATTTAAAAAATGCTTTGACTATCCATTTCAATACCAAAACAAGAAAACACAGAGTCATTTTCCTTTTTAAAATCTGAAATAACTGAATTCTGACCCGTTTTACTGTTTTCCAAATTTGAATGAAATAACTGAATGAACGGATGATATATGGACCAATTCAATAACGTCATGAGTCACAATCCATGGCAACAACAAGCCATATTCATCACTATTTAGTGTCCTCTGGAAACTGTTTCTGTTGACACACTGGTTTTCGCACTTGTGACAACCAGCCCCAACTGACCTCTTGACAAAGGTTTGCTAGCTACCACATGTCTTTAGCTAGCAACTGAAAAGTAGACTAAAATCAAAGCTATTGTCTTCCTCTTTTTAATAAGTGTTTGATTATGAAATGCCTAATCACATACAAACTTTTATTACAAAAACAACATCAACATGAAAAATTACAACATTTCTCCTCACCTCAATGTTTTTTGTGTCTTACACAAAATGGCCAGATAGAAATGAGCATGACATCACGCCAAATATTTGATATCAAAATGATGAAGCAGCGCCCTCTAGTTTGGCTGTAATAAGCACCGTGACAACCAACCCATAAGACAACCAAACCGAACGAGAGCAAGAAAATGAAGCTGTCATCTAATAAATGTTTCTAAAAATAAAAATACTGACAACCCAATTCTCAGTAATTAAGTAGCTAGTTGTGATCATACCGGTTGTGAGTACAGAGCCTTGACCAGACAGGAGGGAGCACGAACCATCAATGAACCATCGTTCAGGACCTGAAATATTGCAACATGATGATTACCTGATTTCTGTAGCTGTAACTCAAAAAAAATTCATACCAATGGTGAACTGTGGCAGTACCTATTTCTAATCTTCACTGACAGCACAACATTGCAGGGCCACAATACACAGCTTCTCACTAGGCCTATGGCATTAACTGTCTGTGACACACAAAAATAAGCCTAAAGCCCCTTTAGGTAAGCATTGTAAAAATATTGTGTGTTGCACCTTTAAGAAAATGGAATACTAAAACAAAATGGTTAGTTTACAGTTAATATACTTGCATATGATGTTATGGCCAGTCATGTGCTCAAACATAAATACAAAGTTGAAGGATCACCTGCATGAATCTTATGCAAACAAAAATTGCACTAACATAACGTTAACATTAGGTGGAAAACACACTGCCGCCGCAGCGTATGACGCATGTCAAGTGCCGCGCCTAGCACACACAGGAAGCGTCGTGCTGCAGCGCGTCTACCACACACATCCATTGTTCTACACACACGAGAGGCAGTGACAGCAAGAGGTGAAGAGAGAGAGGAGAGTCGAGCTGCCACGGGAGCAGAGGAGAAGGGCTGCTACAGCAGGGAGCGACTGGAGTTTAGTTATTTATTTATTTTTGTAGTTGTTGCCTTGTAGACACAGGCACAAGTGAAATAGTTAAAACTACAGTGAAAAGCAAACAACAAAGTAGTAAATAACATTTGTAGTTGGGCCAACATTGTACTGAAGTACAAAACAGCTGTTTCTCTGGGGGAAAAATGCATTTTTTCAGGGGCGGCGAGGCTGGAAATAGGACAGTGGCGTAAAGTGATGCGGGGCGGCGAGTCGACGCACGCTGATACGCACCCACCACCACCGGTATGGGGCCCTACATAGAAAATAATAGGGGCAGCTGTTTTGACGCGCGCCATTTGGCGGTGGTGTGTTTTGGCCTTTAGTCTCGAAGAACTGCCCGTGACTTTGATGTTCTATAAACGTTATGAATAAATAAGCCACAGCTAACGTTACCTAGCTAACTTAGCGCAGCATAGCTGTCTTGTTAGCTTGTCAGTAAGTTAGGAGCTGAGTAAATTAACGTCAATAGCTTAAACAAAAATACTTGATTTGCACAGTTGATTTTATAACGTTAGATAGTATATTTAGGCTGAAGGCCAAAGTTACTAAACTTTCTATGTTATTTAATGGAGCTTTGACTTTGGCTTTGGATGTTTGCATGTAACGTTAATGTTAGCAGGCAGTCTTCTTGGTTTTATTTTAACTGGCTTTTCTGGTGTCATTCGTCCACAAGCCGGGAGCTGTGCCATTTTATGGGACCAACATCATCTTCAGGATTCCAACTGGTGGCACCATATATCCACTATTGGTAACTACCACACCATGGCCCATTATTGTAGTGTGGCCCACTAAAATTACTGGCTTTATTTACTTTTAGTTAGTGATTTATTGGATTTAAGGTACTTTTCACTTTGAGCTTATTGGTTTAAGCCTTTGTATAACAGACGTGTTATGTGACAGCTAAAGATGAACAAATAGAGAAAGTTACTGTTAATTTGACAATAAACACTTTACAGTGCAAACCACAGAGAGTCGGTTACAAAAGCTGCCTATCTAGAGCTAAACACAGACATGTAAAAAGCACACTGACCTGGGTCATGCAGCTGAGTTAGTTAGCTAACATGTGCAATCTACGACTACACCAGCACGCCAAAAATATAGAACATACACAAAATACAATCATGCTTAATATGAAAATATTACAAAAAATAGGTACGGGTGAAAAGAAATGTACTCCTACCTCTTTATGCTTCCAACTGAGAAAACGAACATGTGCAGTCTGAAGCATCTTAATCTTCGTCTTCTTTGGGGTTTTACAGCAGCTGGCGTTGCATTCTTAAGTTGCAGTGCGTGGCGCTCTCAGGGCCACCGTACATATTAGCTCATAACTCAAGTTGCCTTTTAGCAATCCCGATTAAACTCAATGGGAACATCCTGAACTGTGTCCTGAATATACACACCAAGTTTCGTTCACATCCGTTGAAGTTGGGGTAAATAGCAGCACTTTGAGATACTGAAATGCTGAATACATTGTACAGTAATAATGAAACATGTGATTGGTCTTCTTTAAACAGAATTAAACTAGCTGAAGTGACTTTGTGAAGCCTGAGACTGTCTCATTGCCTCATTGCTGCTTGCAGCTTTAATTTTGAGTCCTTGGAACTACTTCCTTCTGTTGACCACGAAAGTTTGAACCCAGAATCATCGCCTGTAGCTATATTTTTCTCTGTGGTTGTGATATGAAGAGTTCAAGTGCTGATGTCATGGCATGGAATCGTGCTCTGGCAACCCTTGTTGGTCCATGCAGGATCCAGTCTGATTAGATGTTACATTGGAAGCTGACAGTGTTCCGTAGCTTTGCTGCGGTGGTGCCGGCCATTTAACATAACCGCCTTTAGATTTCCATTACCCTTCATGTCCTGTGAATGGCCACTGCATTCACTTTCTATGAAATGTGAGGGAGGCTGTTTGACATCCTCTCTCTGAAAAAAAAGTAACATCCTGGATTATCGACAGCATTGTCCGCTGACTCTAAAACATCTTCTACATCACTGTTGTGACCCAGAATGAACAGCGATGCTTTTTGTCTGCTTAACTACCTCCACAAAAGCACTCAAATACATGCGCTTGTGGCAATAGGAAATGCACTTGGCCAACTATACCTCCATGTTGATCTTCTCTGAATTGGTTACATTTGCAGATTATCATTCCATTGCCAACAGGTATGGATGATACCCCCAGAGAACCTCATCTAAGTTTTTATCCATCTACTTAAATAAGAATTTGACCTAATCCTAACTCATCACACAGACTGGTGTAGGCCAGAACAATACTGCATTAAAATCAGTATCTTATTTGTGTGGTATTTTGTATGCTGTTGAAATATTTGATGCATTGGATATTAAAATAGGTTACAGCAGTTTGTCCAAACAAAACAAAACAAAACACAAGGTTCACTGTTTCTGCATTAATCAAAATACAGACATCAGAGTATTATCTGTACATGTTTCAATTGTTTTTTTGTTTTTTTTGGGTATGTGTTTAAGCTGAGTATACAGTAAGCTGAGTATACAGTATTAAAGTATACTGTACCTTAGCTTGAATAAGTCCAAATAGTAGCTCTAATTAACTATGTATTATATTGAACAGTAAGGATGATGCTAAATTTGATCAGGTTAGAGAATTAACAAAATAAATACTGCAACTGAGCAGTGTTCCTCTTTAAAAGGCGGTGTAAAGCCATCATGTGTTTAAGTCGCTTGAAGACCATCTCTGAAGCTCTGCAGTGGACCCAGACGCCCTGCAGCCCTTCATGACCGACACCTCAACTTGTTTACTTCAAACCCTCCATTTGCCTTGCTACTTTTACTTTATATCTTCCTTTCTCCACAAAAATCTCTCCATGTTCTTTGCCAAGGAACCACTGGCGAGCCAGCCATTTCAGCCTGGGCGAGATATTAATGAGTTTACAAGGACCTTCCCGGTCTAATTATGTCGAGCAACTGCTGTCTCTTACTGGGCCACGGCTCCCAAGGGAGAACGCAAATCTACCAGGCAAGCAAAACTCGCCTACTTTTGACAAAACACTCGACACGCGAGGATACAAATAAGCTGGCCATCCTTCATTACCACCACGGCGACGTCGCCGGCAAGATTAATATCGCCGCCCAGCGTCGCCACCCCAAATTTAACCTGAAGAATACCCGACTTTGGCATTAAGATAACAGCTATTAGCGAGGGGAGGGTTGTCAAGGCACAGAGAGGAAGCTCAGCATCCTCCAGGGGAGAACTTGTAGGAGAGTTCCAAATACTGTAAGTACAATTAAACTGATTGAATGTGACCTTTGTGTAGACTGAACTATTTCACATGTTCATGAATGTCTCTCCACCATGCTGACATTTGAACAGTGACACTAACATCAGAAACTCCAAACTCTAAAACAATTGGAAGGAAGGCTCTGACCCGGCCTGCTCCTCACAGAATGGAAAAGGGTGGAAATATCTTACATGATATCCTCCTGGGAACCGAGGGGAAAAAGTATAGAATACTTTCAACTTGATTAAAAACAAAACTATTTATCATTCTTGATTGGCTCTCTTGCTTGTTGGTGGCAAAGATGGTGGTATACTTTATATTAAAGCTGAACGCATTGTCTTTGATTTGTACTGGGAAAAGTACTGCTTTGTAACAAAGTAACGCAAACCTTTGCCTGTCCACTGTGCGTTGGCATTTTTTATTGTTTTCTCAGTGGAGAGCGATTAAAAAAAGCATTCCAATGGTGAATAAATCTTCTGTTTCTTTGTTGTCCCAGGCTGAATATTCTGTGTATGAATTGAAATATATTGATAGTATAATTTTGCACGTACTGTAGGCGGGCACATTCATGTATGCGCATGCATGTGTACAGTACCCTCCCACACCCCACCCCAGAAAAATAGGAAAAGCCAAAAGCCACGGTGTAATTCAAACACGGGTCTCAGGAGGATATATTATTATTATATATTATATTTTGCATGGTTTAGGGGTTGTATGGTGTATGGTATGGATCCTTGAGATTTCCTTTAGGTCATTAGAGTAAATAAATAAACCTAAAAAACAAGTATGACATGAGAGAGGTACAAGGTTTTTCACCAGCAATAAAATCATCTTATAATTCTTATAATAATTAATATTTTATTTCCATAGTTATGGCATCATTTCTATCAGATATGATAACATGTGGTGATGGACTTGCTAACCAAAGTCATCTCAGATCTGGGAATGCTGCAGCATTGCTACAACAAAGTCGAGTCACAAGTGGTCAGCAAGGATGAATTACCAAACAGGCCTACTGGGCAAAGGGAAAAAGCCCCAAAGCCAGAGCCTCTTTTCAAAGTGACTGTTATCAACTTTCCTTGTTGGTAAATCAAAGAGCTCAGTCAAAAGCAGGGATGTCCTGATTTTTTTTGTGAAGCCTGGTGATATTATGATTTCTGTTATCGTCAAAATAACCCAGTGGAAAGAACAAAACCAAAAATGAACTACTGCCAACAAGTGCTGTGTGTGTATCCAAAGCCTGATATATCTTATTCCTCTGTGACATAGAGCTCCATTGTTGTCCAAAAACTATTAAAAACCCACCAGTGACTCACATCATTGCACTGAGTGACATGTTTCTTTATTACCATGAACACACACACACTGTTGTTTATTTAGATTTTGTTTATTTTCTGCCCCAAATACTGACTAGAGCACCAAATGTGCATTAATCTGCAGCTGAAAATAGTCCCAAACAAATGCACAATTTACTCATGTTTGAGTAATGTTTGCTAAAAACTACAGTGCCCAGCTGTTTTAGGAAATTACTGAGCCTTTTTAAAAAACATAACGATGTAATTGTGACCCATTTAAAGATTTATGTCTCCAGTGTGCATCAATCAGCTTGGAGCTGAGAGCTACAGACTCATGGATAGAGAAGTCAAAAAGTATTGAGAGATGGATTAACACATAACAGAAATATTGATCATTGTAAGCCTTATCCTTTAATATTGACAAATCTGTGCCCAGGGGCCCGTTCTCTCATAATTGGTCCATATAGCGTTCAGACAGTCAGATTATCCAAACCACCTTAGAGGTAAAACTGAAAGTATTAGTTCCTTACAATGTTATTAATAATAGGAATGATGGCCAAAACTATGAAAATAAGACCCACATTTCTTTGAAACTGTAATTTTAATCTATAACCGTTTCAATCCAGTTGAGGTACTGAATAAAAGTTTGATCAAAGTTTGAACAGAAGGAAGTGAAGTGGTACAGCATGTTCTGAGTATGTCCACTTTGCTAACAGTCAGCCATCATTGAAATGCAGCTCTGAGGACCAAATGACATCACCTCCATACCTTATGCAAATATCCAGTAGGATCCATTACACAGCAGGAGAGATAAGTGCGTCCAGAGCAGAGCAAGGCCCACTCACACTCAAAGCTAACCTCTTGTACAGTATATTTTCACTCGCACACATACAGTGGGTAGCGCATTAGCTGTAAGTTTGCTCACACATACACACACACTTATCTCTCCCCCTCTAATACAGAAATAAGACACTTGACACTGCAGCGATGGCAGTGACACTGTGCATGGTGGAGGTGATGGAGTATAATGGCCTTTTAAATCTGTATTCCCAGAGAAAGAGAGATAGAGGAAAAGACAGAGAAAGGTTAGCATTAAGCTAACTCTGACTTCATCTGCTCTTATGGGTTGCATTTACATCCAGCACAAGCTAACCAAAGGGTGGGAATGGTTTGAAGTGGGCCCAGCACTTTTATTTTCCTTTTGTAGGTGCCATGTGTAGCATTTTAACACCACTGAATCTATAATATGTACAATTTTAGACTTTAGAAAGTGAAGAATGAGCAAATAAGCTCACCAAGAGGAACGGCAGCCTATTGGCCTTCAACGAGAACCCAAAAACTATGGATGAACTTTGAAGCCAGAGTGAACTGGTGTAAGGACAGCATTTTCTCTAGTGCTGACTTTAAGAATACTTCAAACCCTGTCTTATTGGTCCCATGGGTCCAATGATATTCTTGTGGGATGTGAGCACAATTTAATGATGCCATCAGAATTTGGGAGGGGAGGGAGAAATCTCACATGCATCAGATGTTTCAGTATCTTCAGATCTTGCTGTGAATAGTTTTCATTACTTTCAACTTAAGAAATTGGCGGGGTGAAAACTGTTGAGACTGCATTCTGTGGATCATAAGGAGCAACAGGGACACTGTTTCTGGGAAATGTAGATGTTTTTTAAACAGCAGAGATTACACAGAAGTTAGAGTAGTCTGCGGTGTCACGGACAAGAGAGGAAACAGGTAAGATGATGTGTAATACAGTTTTTGAAAAGCACAAAGTAAACGGACATGATAAGACCCTTAAAGCATCTTGAGTACTGGTTGGTTTCTGGGACACTGGGCACAATACAAGGGCCCACAGCTAAAGTTTGCCCTGAGGCCTCCTGGTAAGTTAATCCATCCCTGGTTATTTTTTTAAAATGCTCACACTCTGAAGTGAAAATAAATACTGTATATAGCAGGGGGGGAGACAGAAATATCTATGTTTAAGCCAAATTGACATAGAGGTAAATGTAGATGTGATGGACTCATTTGTTGCACTTCAAACCAAGGGCCTGTGAATATTCTCATTCATCCAGGTCATAGTTATCTCAAGGAAATTGAATCGAACGCAACTGGATTTTTGGTTCTGTTTGTGAAGACGTTTCACCTCTCATCCAAGAGGCTTCATTAGTTCGTGCTTGTTTGACCAGGCTAGACTGGCAAAATCCAGTTGCGTTCGATTCAATTTCCTTGAGACTTCAAACCAAGTTGTAAGAAATTAATTTGACAATGATACACTGAAGTTTAAAAAGTCTAAATGCAGCACCTTTATCTTTCAACAACCCTTCCACCCCCGTGACTAGAGATATAAAAAGAGAGGGATGGGAGAGGGGTCAGCGCTGGCCACTCTGTTTTTTTCTCACGCCTCAATAATAGATGTTTTAAAGTTTAAGTGCTGCCAGAGGGCTGCGAGCCCTGCTGTTCATTAAGTCAGCCACCGCCATGGAGCAGCATTTACATCGACAGTCCTCTGAACGCCTGCTCTGTCTGAGCAATTACATCTACTCTAAAGTGCTGGATAGCACGAAGAGGAGAGGAGAGGAGAGAGGGAAGAAAACAGGAGAAAGGAAGAGAACTCTGGAGATGCCAGGTTGACAATTAAGGATATCGTAATAGAGAGAAAGAAAGGAATAAGCAAACGCACACGGAGAGTTCTTGGTAACATTAACGCGCCACGAGATACCAGCAGCTCACACGAAAAAACAACGCCACACACACTCACTCTGACAAACGAAACACAATCAGTTGCTTATGTATCCACAACAGGGGAGGCAGGGAGAATAGCCCTCAGCGACATATGTGTTCTATCATGCTTGTCACCAGAACACGCTGCATCTGCTAAATATGCTCTACCAGACAACAAATCCGCCAGAACGCTAAGAGCAACACAAATTTGTTTACAGACGAAGTGACGTCTCACTAAGACATCCAGAGGTAGACAGCAGACAATGGCGCAGATAATACTGCTACTGTTAGGAACACGTCTTTCACTTCTAATCCCTTTGGTGACTATTTATAACCAGGGAACAGGATGCAAAGATCTTTGACTGCACTGGGAGGTGCTGCTTTTTAACTATTTTCACACAGTATGCTGCCTCTTATGTATGCTTTTAAGTGGCAGCTCCCTTATTTGTATACTAATTTTCTAGGCCAGTGGTTTCCATTTTTTTGGGTGGGGGGGCTTGTGACACCTTAAAATGAAGCGATGTAGACATGAGTTATGAGCAGTTCAACCAATCAGTAATGTTTCCTTCTCGGATAATTCATTTGAGGAATTTTAGAGGCCTGAAGAAGGTACAGTATCCAATATTTCAGAAGGAAAAAGCAAAAATTTGAGAAAAGTCAGGAAAGTAAATATAATTTGATGTTACAGATTTTTTTCTAATCAATATAACCATCTGGTGACCCCTCAGATTTATCTTTGGACCCTTTTGAGGTCCTCGACCCCCCTGAGTGTCCTAAACAAACAGAATTATTTGAGTTATTTCTTTTAATTATTATAGCTTATTTCATTTTATATCATATACACATGCTGTGCAAAATGCACTTTTCATGGTTTTACACAAAAATATGTGTCCCCGGTGCGTCCAGCCAGTCGGATTTGCCTCTCCTTCTGACCTCCTACAGTAAGGGGCTTAGCGGCACCTCCAGCCAGGTGACCGTCACAGAGTCGCCAGACATGTGTGTGTATACTGTAATCAGTTGCCAGTTTATAAGTTGAAACTAATGGAGTTTAATTTTGCAGTCCTGCAATAAATCCTACATTGAAGAAGGTTTTAATGTTCAGTTGTTGTTGAAACTGCATTAGATGTTGATTCAACTCTATGATCACTTTAGGGGAAGTAGTTTGTGCTGCTGCTGCTGAATTGTATTACATCACACTGACAGGTGTTTCTGTTATTTTGTCCACTTTATATCACTAAGGGTAGGCTATAACAGAGACTCCTCTCTGTATAAAGTAATACAGCCCAATGGTACCACAAACTACAAACAACAAACCATGAACATTATAACCTCAATGACGTAGTATTTATTACATGACTGTTGTGTTAGACTGCATTATTGTCAGACCGTCCGATAGGGGAGAGTGAGAGGGAGCCAGGTACATTGCTGTCGAGAGCTCAAGCCGTATCATGCCTCACAACATATAACTCTATTTTTTTT
>NTHP01000161.1:907342-927733 GCA_003416845.1 Oplegnathus fasciatus
TTACAGTGGTGAAACATCCAGTCCAACCAATAAGATCAACAAATACATAGTGAAAGAGATCTGCATTATCCCTCCTGGCAGACCTATAGTCAGTGACTGCGTCTTACCGAGTCACGGAATACATAGACCACTTCATTAATCCCCTCTCCATCACACACCCAAGTTATGTTAAAGATGCTTATGATTTTGTAGCTAAGCTTCACAATCTCTCTGTGCCCTCCACCGCCTTCCTTTTTCCATAGACGTTGACTCCCTTTACACTAATATAGACACAGATCTGGGGCTAGCATCTGTCCAGCGCTCCCTGAATCCGTCCCGGCCAGATGACGCTATCCTTGATCTCCTACGTATCACGTTAATCAAAAACGACTATGAGTTTAATGGTAACTGCTACCTACAGGTACTCGGCTGTGCCATGGGTAGAAAGTACAGCCCGGCCTACGCAAATTTATATTTAGCGGATTGGGAGACTGAGGCATTTATTAAATGTGAGAAAACCCCATTATTATACCTCCGCTATTTAGACAATGTATTTGGCCTTTGGCAGTACTCGGAAGAGGAATTTCTCACTCACAGAGAGAATGGCGAAATGAACCTCCATCCTAACCATGTGCAGGATATCCACACACACACGAGCCTACATCCACTGCGCCAGACCAGGGACAAGAGTAACTGGCTGGCAACAGGTGTGTTAGTCATATCCAGACCAAAATGTTATCACATGACTCCTCTAGTTATAATTAGCGATCACAAATATTCTATAAAATATTAGTAATCACACCTACTCATTCAGTTTATTAGGTTTTATAAATTCTTCTCAAATACTGTCATCACTAATTATGTACAGTATTATAATATATTAAGATGATTCTCCTTTTTAGCAACTCCTGCCTTCTACCAGCTGGAGAAGGTGCTGACAAACGAGAATCCTGAAGGACGTTGGAAGCTTTCCACACTGTCATCCTTCGTTTTGCTCCTAAAAACATTGTGTTTCCATTTTTTGGAATATTGTGCAGGTAAATTAAACTGTGGTTACTTGGACCTTGTGAACGTGTACAGTCTCTGCGATTATTTATCTTTTTGATTTTTTCTTTACTGTACTTCAAGACTCTACCTGGCTGCCTGGTATTACAACAAAAACTCTGACCGACCACAAGCCAGAACATCTGCTGGAGACCCTCTCTTCAAAGTTCACTTCCCAAAGGCCGGGGGGGAGATTGCAGAGCAAAACCAGTGAAGACTGAGCCGACATTCAAAAAAACAAACTGGCTACATAATGGAAGCTGTTCTGATACGCATCTCTGCTCAGAATATTACAAAAAGGAAAAAATAATCATTTTCAGCATCAATCAAAATATCTGTTACCAATTGGAAAACATGTTACTTAGGTGAATGGAATTTTGTTTGTACTCCAATAAGGTGCATTCATATTTCGTGTCAGCAAAAATATTTTATATCTAGGCTGTTTGGACGTTGCATTAACCAATTATTTTACTGTAACATATTGCACCATACCATCTACATTTAATGCGGCACTTCTGAACAAAAGTATTACTGATTTAATAAATAACAGGCGGCTTCTTGGACTTCTATTGCACACATAAGAGAAAAAATATTAAAAGTCAGAGATGTGTTGTAGTGCCTCAGCTCCAGTCTTGAGGAGCTACTGTAAGTTCTACAAACCACCAGATGTCACTGGGCTGGCTACGTTTGAAGCCCCGAAGCTTCAAATCTTTTTTTGGGGCACAAATAGAAAGAAAGTCCCAAAGTTTCATAAGGCTTCATCCACCCACCACTGCTTTAAATATTACGGCCCAACTATTGACAACAGGGACGACAGCCCATATAGACACTGAAGCAAGGCAGGTTCAATTAAAGGCGCTTTACTGAAAACAATGGTCAAAAACAGGCTTACAGCTTTGTAGGGAGGCCGATGAGGTAATTGGGAGCAGGTGCGCAGGTAGGCGTGGAAGTCAGGTGATTGGTAAAGGGCGGGAAAGTCTGAGGGCATCTGGTGGAGAGGTGGGGAATGACAGGGTCTGGAGAGTTCAGTGGAAATGTTGCTGTTTTTTTAAATGTAATTTTCCAATGCTGTGCGCCCCACAAATGAAATTTCATTCACCTCCATTGTCCTGGGGTGGAGGCAGAAATCTCAGAGACACATATCTCAAAACCTGAACATATAAAACCAAATATAGCTGCATAGATAGATACCTCTAGACATAATAACATGTTTTTTGTAATTTGGATGAATCGACCTTTTTTCATCAAAAAGTGTTGACAGGTTAGGCAGCTTCATATGAGAGACAACAGCTGCACTCTGTCCAGAAGAATAAAACAATTTCTGTTTCATAGTAGACCCTATAATTGATGGAATGTAGCCGATGGGTGGTCTGGTCTTTTTGAGAGAAAAAGCTTGCTTTAGGCTTACTGCTCAAAACATTGCAGCGCCTTGCAAATTTGCCACACCACAAAACTCATTTGTCCATGTTGTCTCAACTTGGCTGTATGCCTGAAGACATTTGAGAACCCCATTTGGAGATGTTTTTCTGCACTAAAATAGTACAATGCTTAAGAAAAAAAAATCCTATTTAGTGGGAGTTTGTCTTTGTGAGCGTGGCGTCATGCTAAAAACCCTATTTTCGCCGGGAACGGCCACCCTATCACAAACTCTGCAGGGGAGCCACATTAGAGGTAATGCCATCCACAGTTTAGCCCTCCACTCCTCGTTCCTCCATCTCTCCCCTAATGAACTCCCACTGAATTACCACTTCAGCAGCGCCCTGCCTTTTTATGATTCTATTTGTTTATCTATCTCTGATTTCCTCTATCGTCTTCCTCCGTGCCCGGGCACGCACCGGCTCTTTAATTTTATTGGCCACCGTTTGCAGGCAGTGAGTCGTGGCATTTGGCTCGTCATATAAACTACCCCCCCACCCACCCAACCCACCTCCACCCCAGTTGGTGAGATTAGCAGATTAGGGCACTCATCAGTCAGGGAGGGACCCCCGCCGTGGCAGGCTGTGGCCAAATCACACAAACATCTCTGGAAGGCATTGTGCCGTAATTAAATGCACAACAATTTCCCCCCATTAATACATCGCTCATATCGGAGCTTACGCATAAAATGTTCACATTATCTGTTGCATTTTTCTGTTAATGTCTTTGCTCCTCAACAGGAAATTTAATAGGAAGAGTAAAGGGGAGTGGGTGAACAAGTGCAGCAAAGAAAAATTTAAGCTTTCTCATTTATCATTCATGTATTCTAAATAGATATCGCTCGAGAGAAGGGAGGATGATCACAACTGGATCCAGCTGTTCCTATGATGGCTGCCACACCTGCTGAGGTTCACATACACTGACTGGTAGCTGCCCGTCAGTCACCACTGATTAATGTTGCTTCATGTTTTTTTTTTAAATAATAGTGCTTTTTATATTTTCAAGGCTACATCAAGAGAATATCAGCTTCTTTCCTCTTCCCACAAATTTTTATTGGTTCATGAACATACAACATAAACAGCTGGAGCAAAAGGAATCAGCAGAGACATCATAGACAACACAAACACATATCAACATTCATGTACTCTTATTCAGACATAACGAAGCTTAGCGGAAGTTCAATCAGGAAGACTGACTATCTTCATGCTCCCTCATTATTTACATTCTGTCTCCCTCTTTTTTCCCACTTTAACCATCATATTTTGCTGCGACCTCTGTGAGCCGATCATGTGGTTGCTGTCAAACTTTAAAACTCTCTCTGCTGCTGTCAGTTGTCATTTAAGTCAAATCGATGTGACCCGCCTCCACCCCGTTCACCTCCAGCCCTCATCACATTCAGCGACCTGGGGTCCTTCCACCGTGCTCATCAGAAGTCCTGCTCCACATCACATCCATCCAGATCTTCAGCCATTGCCCTTCACCACCACCACCAATGTCTAGACTCCATCGGGGGGATATTCCTTTACATCACATCTTTACATCACTACCCCATCATGACAGTAAATTGGTTTGATCACTCATTAAGCCTCTTTTCAATTAAGTCTCTCCTGATTGAACTATACACACACCAGCCTTCACCTTTGAAACCACCACCCATTAATGGTCTCGCCAGGTAAAAAGCAATGGAGCATTTTTTTTTTCAATCGGCCACGCTTTCACACTTTTTTTTCTAAATGAGCCTCAACGAAACCATTGAGATGTCCATTTACATCAGGAAACAGGAACAGGAAACACGTTTCAGAGATGAATACATGCCAATTTGGCCATTTTTTAATTTGTGACTGCTCTTTTCATTGAAAACATCAAGATCAAGAACATCATACTGAACTTACTTTACTTACTTGCTTTTTGGTTGTTGTTTTTTTATTCTGGGGGGGCATTTACATAATTTTGTAAACCCTGTTTAGTAAACTCATCTATGTAAAAAACAACAACACACAATTGCCTTTGAAATGAAACAGGCCATGTGCCAAGAGTGATTTTCCTGCCATATAGCCACCTGAAAAGGTCTGGTTGTGAAAACTGCAGTGCACCCTGGGATTTTGGGGGGCCTTACGTACTGCAACCCAGTTCCCAGAGAAGGCTCAATCAAAAAAGATATGACAACTCAAAATGTGCTCTACTAAATGGTTGAGAGAATCATTAAAGGTTTATAATTCTCACTACCATACTTAATATGATAACCACTTAATGATGAAGGTTTGAGTCTGAAAAGTTTTAGGGCTCCCTGATTTCCAGGTAAATCAATCTAACAAAGACAAGATTAGTGTACTAGTAGAAGATGTAAAAGCATGAAACAAATTCCACCACCAAATATTAAACCCACTCTCTAGCAGTGCCTTAAAAAGTAGTATTATGCTGTTTTGCATAATTTATTGTATAACAGAGCTTTCCAAACTCAGTATGTCAAAAAGGGTGAAATATCACAGTAACATATTGAGGAAGTGTAGTTGCTTCTTTCATATGCAAATTTAAAGGGAACGGTCATGGCTCCCTTCCTCTTCACCCTCTACACTGCAGACTTCACGCACAACTCAGACAACTGCTACCTGCGAAAGTTCTCTGACGACTCTGCAATCGTCGGCCTCATCACAGATGGGGACGACAGGGAGTACAGAGAACTGACCTGGGGCTTTGTTGATTGGTGCCAGTGGAACCGCCTCCAGATCAATGCAGGGAAAACCTAAGAGCTGGTGGTGGACTTCCACAGGTGCAAACACACTCCTTCTACACCAGTGAACATCCAGGGAAAGGACATTGAGATGGTGAAATCTTGCAACTACCTGGGTATTCACCTGAATAATAAACTGGTCTGGACTGACAATGCTAATGCACTGTACAGGAAAGGCCAGAGCAGACTCTATCTGCTGAGGAGGCTCAGGTCTTTTGGAGTGCAGGGGGCACTCCTGAAGACCTTCTTTGACTCTGTGGTGGCATCAGCCGTCTTCTATGGAGTTGTCTGCTGGGGCAGCAGCATCTCGGCTGCTGACAGGGAAGAAACTTGACAGGCTGGTTAAGAAGGCCAGCTCTGTCCTGGGATGCCCCCTTGACTCAGTGGAGGTGGTGGGAGAAAGAAGAACGATGGCTAAGCTATCATCTCTGATGGAGAACATGTCTCACTCCATGCAGGACGTTCTTGACAGCAGTGGGCAGCTCCTTCAGTGACAGGCTGCTTCACCCACGGTGTGTGAAGGAGAGATACCGCAGGTCTTTCCTCCCTGCTGCTGCCAGGCTTTACAATCAGCTCCCAGTAGACCACACGCACCAAAACGAACAAATTCATTCACGTGCAATATCTATGTGTGATAATTGGTGCAATATTAATGTTTCTCAAGATGTAAATTTGTAAATTATAATTGTTGTTTTTTTTAATTTATTTATTACATCCTGCTTTTTTTACTTATGCTTTTTGCTATTGTACTATCCCCTTTGTTGTTGTAACACTGTAAATATCCCCGCTGAGGGATTAATAAAGGATTATCTTACTTTATCTTATCTAAGTATCTAAAAATATCTACTTTTTGAGAGCAGTTATACAGGTAACATGCATGCATGTAAATACCGGGCCACATTAAAATATTTTGAGATTTAGTTGCTAATATTTCAAGAATAAAGCCGCGATGTAAAGTGAAAGAAAGAATAAAGTGAAAAAAAATAAAAAATACGAAAACAAAGTTGTAATATTTCAAAGAAGAACGTTTTGTGATATTACTAGATTCTAATACTCTGTAGACTTTTTTCATAATATTAGAACTTTTTTTCCCTCAAAATTAAAATTTTCACCTCATAAGATTGCAACTTTTTTCTTGAAATAGTTTGACATTATTTTCAGATTTTCAAGCCTTTTGTTTCCTAACATAGCGGCTCTAATACTCCAACGTCTAAACAATGCAGAGGTGAGAAACAGTTCAATCTAAATCTGTATCATCATTTCATTGGAACAAAGCAGGAGAAATAGAAACAGTTTCTCTAACAAAAGTTAATGTGGCTGAGGACACTCAAAGACAAATCTTGTCTCATCTTTTTGTTTTGTTTGTTATTTACCATACAATTTTTCCCATGATGCATACCGTAACTGACTGGATAAGAACTTTGTTTAACATGTGAAGCGTGCAGGTATCTGAGTGTGCAGCAGGCTCTTCTGTAGTACCTGCACTATTGTTTTTCTCTACTCCATGGCCAACTTAGTTATTGTGCTAAGTTATACAGTCTCCACGCTTCAACGTGTTCATAAACACACACAGTTGCCACTCATGCTTGATCCCATAAATGTTGCCATGGTTTTGCAGCCCGGCGACCTGCGTGTGTGTGTGAATAATCTTTACACACACTCACCTTTAATTCTTTCCCTTCAGCAGCCTGCAAACACTCAGTGATAAGTGCTTGACATGCTGGCCAAACAATACACAAATTAACTCTTGCAGTGACTGCTAGTGGGAGTGTTGGTGTGTGTGTGTGTGGACACACTGTAAGCATGTGTGTGCAGAGACAAATATTAAAAAGGGAAATGCAGGTAGGAAGTAGTTGAGGTTGAAAAAGAGACAAAGGAGGCACACTTGACAATATTAGTGAAAAGTCACAGATTTTCTTATTTTTAACTTCATTGTCATTTTTGGTGATCAAGAAATTTTANNAGCACAGAAACCACCTAGCGATCATAGTGGAGCATTTAGCAGCTAAAGAGCCAGATAATTTTTTCAGAAAATGGTGTCATTTTAATTTGTCAGGTTGCGAGAAACAGGACCCCAAATGAATGCTAATATTTCTTCAGGTCTGGTGGATTTTTAAATAGTCAACTGATATTAACTTAATAAGGTGATGGTATGTCAGATGTGTTTTTGTCTTGTTCTGCTGCCCCCAGTGGCCAATAAATCTAAAGTCTAAATAAGTGTAAATAATACTGGATACTTAAAAAAAACTACAGAAATGTAACATAAAGGAAGTGTAACAAATAGACTATATATTTATGTGCAGCTCTAAAAAGTTCCTCCTCCGGTTGTGTAAAACCCTCAATTTCGACGAAGACGAAGACGAAGAGACAAAAGACATCTTAATAAAGAGAAAGATAGAAAATGAGAGCTATCGAGAGAGCGAATATTGATATTGGTCACCAAGCTGCTGGTGACCTGAGCGGCAGATACCTACAGCTCTTGTTGAGTGCATTAGGAGAGGCAGAGCACAAAGCTTAAAACACAAGTGAATCATCTCTACACAGCCTCATGAAACGCTGACAGTACAGTATGTACAGTGCAGTACAGTGTGTATGCATTTAGAGTCACTTCACACTTAAAGATGTCTGCAACACCAATTGAAAGTGGTGAAAAAAACAAAATGACATGAGCCCCATGGTGTGTGTGTGTGTATTCAAACACTTGTGGATACATGTGGCAGTATGAATTAGTGAAGGTTCAATAATGGTCCAGTAAAGTAAAATGGCATTAAAGAGCACAGATACACAGCTTTTAAAATAAAATTATATTCAATATCTACAGCTGAATGTATGTGAAGTTTGTTCATATAGATGTATGTGTGTGTGTGTGTGTGTGTGTGTGTGTGTGTGTGTGTGTATTATTCTCATTCATTGTGTTTTCAGTATTTCCTGTATGACTTATCAGTGTGCGTTTGTGTATTTGCATGCATGTGTTTGATCGTGTTTGTGTGCCTCTGTGTTGTTTGTGTGTGTGGCACATGTGTGCGTGGCCTTGCTCAGGGAAGCGCACCGCCCTGCGGATGACACTCAGAATGCATTATAACCATTAATGAAAAAGTTAATGGGGCATTTTCTTACATATCAATTTACATTTGGACTATTTGGGCACACAAATGATGTCTGGGCGGTCTCGGCCAACGCCAATCGGCACTGAAACAGAGAGGTCTAATGTGTTTTTGTGGACATCAAATGTTGTGAATAATGACGCGTCCACTGAATGCAAATCAGATGACACTTGATAGGCCATGATCAACAGTGCCTGCATGGAAACTTTCACCCACAGACGCAATGAAAGAGAGGGGAAACACAGATAGAGCTGCTATCAGCAGGACAAAACATTTTCCTGCTGCATTACACCTTTCAGGTCTCATGTAAAGCTACATTCATTATCTCACATAAACAATGCATCAACATATGCAAAATATTCTGTTACATGTTCAGAAAGCCTATATCATAAACCAAAGATAGTGCATTTGCAAAACACACACACACGCACTCCCCCCGAGTTTTATGTAAGAAAGACCATAACATAATGATCCCTAATGCATGACACAGTGTTGTATTCAAGTATATTAATGTCATCATTTTTCTGTGTGGGAACAGTGTGTAGTGCTGCCATGGTGTAACCTATTTGCCCCCCGAGGGTTTACAGCACTGGAATTGGCCTTGAGGGGTGGGAATGTCAATTTGGGAGCCATTTGCCTGAGGCCTGGAGACAGAAGTGCTCATGCATACAGTAAGCACGTGCACACACACACACACACACACACACACAAACAGTGAAACATGAAGGTGGAATTATTGAATCCATGTACAGTTAAAAACAAGAGGTGGGACACAGTCATTGCTTTGAAAGTCCCAAGTCCAGAGTCATGTCCGAAGTCAAGACAAGCAAGTCCCAAGTCCAAGTCCTAAAGTTTGTGTTTAATGTCCTAAATAAGTCATTATGGAATTAGGGTTAGCAGAAAAATTAGGCTAACTTTTCTGCTGGCCACCCAACAATTGAAGCTAGCTAATGTTACATAATGCAAAGTTAACTAATTAATGGCTGCCCTTCCCTAACGTTAGCTTCAAATTACCAGTTTGTGCAGCCTCAAGCTTCAAGCCAAGTTGACAAAGTTTCCACCTGTGATTTCTGAGCTGCATGTTTGGCATGTAGCTGTCGACCACAGCAGATTCGTTACATCTGAACGTCTGTTGACCCACACTGCCAAAGACATCTTTCCCATCTGCTTGCACAGTAAAGCTGACGTCAGGAAAATGAAGAGCTCATTCGCTGCACACTTTTTTATGACATCATTTTAAATCTTTTGGGGTTGGGGATGGATACCAAGCACAATCCAGTATTTCTGACCCAATATTTCTCCACCTGAAGAGGGCTTTGAAGCTCAGTTTAGACCTTCATGTTGGGAAATGAAATGGTAATTCTTCACTTCTCAGGTCTGCAATTTCTTAATAATTTCCTATAGTTAGTGCTTTAGTTAGTTTTGCTGAGTTTGTAAGCAGTTGTTGATTTTCAGAGCGATTTCATGGAATTAACCGTCCCATTTAAATAAATCCCGCAGAAAACAAAAGAAAGTTTGTTCAAGTTTGAAGAAATATTATTTGAATTATTATTATTATTATTCGAAAATATTTTGTCAAAACCGAAATTAGGGATATATATGCACATTAACTAAAAGTAAGGCCATGAATTATCAGTTGTATCCCACATATCTAGAAGCTAAATATCTTCAGTTGCGCAGTTGAAGACTGGTTTTCTTCCTGACTGTTGAGCTTGACAGATTTGAAAGTATTCAGGAGAAAAACAGAATGTGTGAGCTGTCTGATTTGAGAGAAGTGGAAAGTGAGGCCCATTTTCTTTTGTATTTTACCTACTATGGTGATTTAAGAATGTCAGTTTTACATGAAATAACTCAAGAAAAGCCTGAATATTTGGGTTAGATTTAGAATGTTTTAGTGTGTTTTGTCTCAAAAGTCTGTGAAAGAAGGCAAGATGGACTATTTCATTTGCAGTTATTCTGATATGTCTTATTCAGTACATTTTCAATTTTGTTGCAGACATGAAGGCCTGAAAATCTGAAAATTATTTGAAATTGTTTTCTATGTTTTTGGACTTTTTGTAGTATTGTTTGAAAGTGTGCAGCGCTCTGGATCTGGATTGTAGTTTGTAGTGTCTCATAATCGATACAAATAATAGATACAATAAAAACTTTGTTCATTGGCTGTGGTACTTTTGCCTTGGAGTGCAAACAAACAGAGAAAGAGAGAAACTGGGAGTCAAATATCTCTGCTGGTGTTTTAATCAGCTCTCAGAGGTGTGTAAGTTGACTTAATTGCTCAGTGACTTTGAGGAATGCCACCTATTCCACTTCTCACATCTCTATTCTCATTTTCATTACCTCATATTGCTACTTATTCCCCTAAAATGGGCATCGCACCTGATACTTTACATAAACAATTGCAAATGAAAAGCCACCCTGCAGTTTCCCCTTTTCTTCCCATCGCTCCCCTCCCTTCCTTCAAGGCTCACCTCTCTCTCATTATCCCATTCCTTCACTTGCTTCCCCCCCCTCCTCAACCCCGCCCACCCCCTCCCCCATCCCCATTACTGGCGAGTGGGCGAGAGCGATGGGCAATAACCCAGCACGCCGCTTTTTGACTTAGCGCTACCTGCTATGCTAATATCATTAATCAATAGAGCCCAGATTGTCTTCGCTGTGATTCGAAGGATCTCAGCGGTTCCCAGCGGTGCACAGGTACCTTTTCTTTTTTTCCTCCTGCCTTCTTCTTGCTCTCTCCTCCTATGCCGAAAAAAAAGCTTATTTGCAAAGGCCCCCAAGATGGCCGACTTAATGACGGCCACAGAAGTTTTTCCAACAAATTTCATGGGGCATGATCCTAAGATAATAGCTTTTCAGCCCCAATGACAATCCAATTACCATGCCAATCAAAGCCTACGGCATGCTGTCTAATTATGATCAAATCTGGCTGTCAGCTCAAATACTAAACTAAATACTAAAACAGCAGCTTTAAGTCCAACAAATCACAGTTTAGAGACGGAGCCCAGTTTGTTCATCCATGATCGCGGGGGGAAGTGGGGTTTAACTTTCTGTTTGACAAAAAAGGAAAAGAAAGATTGTCTTTTTTCTGCATTGATGTAATATTTGACACAGCACACTTAATAATGATCCTGAATAACATTTTTAATAGACTTCATTATTCATTCATTACAGGGCATGTGAGGTAAAAAGAACTTTTTTAAACAGAAATGAACAAAGACTGATGTTGGTGAATTTGCTAAGATCTCTCCCTTCGCCCCACACACACATGACGGATGCACAACATGCAAAAATAGGCACATAAGACCCTAACAGTCACTCACACTTGCTAACAAACAAAAAGGCGGCATCAATAACACAAATGATTAAACATTCATGGCCTTTTCAGTGGAACATCTGCTGTGTATGGGGCTCTAGCCTCAGGGACAGGGCGAATCAAGAGGATTTCAAGAAAGCAATAAGATGGGGGGAAAGGCAGCAGGAGATTTACACACACGTTCACCCACACACACACACACACACATGCACGGACACGCAATTGTATGCGTGTGTGCGCAAGCGCAGCCACACAGAGTAAATACAGCTCCGCGTGGACAGAGGCTCAAACAAGCAGCTTTTTACGGCGCATGCTGGAAAATACAGTGATCTGAACAACAACCCAACACACACAGACACAGTCCACTAGATAGCATGCTCACCTTGAAGAAAGCTCATGGAAAGCTGAACTACTCAGGAGACATTTTGTTCCAAATTATTATAAAGCGCTGCTCTTTACCTGCAGAGTTTTTTGTTTTTTTAGGCTCATATGACAAAAATATTTTAATATTTTTAATGTTTATGCAGTTTGTTACAAAATGAATGACTCATGTAACCTAAGCAAAATACCAGTGTGTTGGTATCACTGGCATTTTAAGGAATGATTTCTTGTCTTGGTTAAGCAGAGATCTGGAGAAAGTATTTCAAATGGTAAAAATATTGCAACACTGCTGAAAATATAGCAGGTGGAGTTGGGATGACCTCCGGTAAGAGTTTTATGACCAACATCAGCTCACATCACATCAACTCCGCTCATCCTTTTAACTCTTTAAAAGCAGACGACAGTTTCGTGAGCGGAGAGGAAAGTCCAAACTGGCCATCTAGAAAAAACCTTTTCTGCAAGGTTAATTTACAGCTGTACATTAACAGCATGTTGGTATCTGGTATATTATGATCCTGATCTTCAAATATTTATATCAAGCATCTCATTTTAAGGGCAGATGATGTTGAATTTACATTTCGGGAGAGACTGGAACTGCTGTCAGTGTGTGAAAAGTTATTTTAGAAAACAGTTATCTAAAAACATGATTCAGAGTTTTCCCTATTTACTGTCGGTTAAGTGTATTTTTCATCAGTTGACTAAAAAGGTTGTTTTCAGTTATTCATATTAGAGTACATTTACATGTGCACAACAATGCCACTACTGTAAATACTATGAGAATGGCAAATCCGACCACTCTCATAAAAATCCTGCCGACACAATTTAATGTATTGGGATTATGAGGAAACCTGGCTGTACAAATGATTTCACTTGAATCTGTGTGGAACAGCTCACGAGTGTGTATAATAGTACAGAGGTCAATTACTATTCGATTAGCGGTGTGTCAGAAAATTTAAATAAAGCTGTACGAGCTCTGCGTTACATTACACGCCGTGCATGAAAAAACTGGAGCCTGCAGATGTAATGTAGTTATTCCTGCTGCCGGTGGCTGCAGGTGTTTAAATGAAAAAGAACTTACACGTTGTGAGATATATTATTGATTAGAATCCACCATTTGTATGTCGATGTGCCCTGGCACCTCTAACACTTGGCTATACTGTCTATTGTTTTAGTGTTTTCTTCATTTGAAACATTCATCCTTTTTTTCACCATTCCAACAGTTAGTGGCAGGAAGCTCTTGTGCTGTGTTTCTGCTGATTTTAATGCTACTGAACACACAGTAAAACGCGACCAGGATAACACACTGTAACACATACTGTATAACTAACATGTAACTATTTTTCATAGCATGGAGGATTACATTTAACTAAACACAATCCCTTCAGTACTGCTGCAACAGAATGAGAAAAACACCATTTTACAATTGAGTCCAGGTTATTTAAGCTGTTCAAAACAGTAATTAAACAAATATAATGATGTTTTGCATATTTGATGTTTTTTGAAGGTGAGCAGTGAATGTTATTTTTAACTGTTATTCTTAATACATTTTGTAGAACACATATCACCCCTCCAGCCATTCTAAGCTTTATCGCAGTAAAAGCTCTTTAAAAACCATGGTGATCTGAAAAGGAGGTTTCAAGGATCCGACATGGCTCCCTTGTAATGCACTCCTCATACAAGTGAAGTGTATGGAGGTCATACTTTTGGCTGAAAAAAATGACTGGGTTTGTCTTTTTTCTACCACTTATCCAAAAGCAGAGTAACAGTTCAGTACAGCACACTCCACTCCCATTGACTGCATTGTAGTTGTGCAGCTATATACATTTATAGCTTGCAAATGAGCAAGGCAGCTCTACACTATGTACCTATGAACACACACACACACACACACACACACTGCTAACCTTTTCTGAGTTAGCGGCATCCAGCGCCACTGAAACAGTCTGATGAATTATTTCAATTCATAAAGTTGCTCATGTCCAGATTTCATTAGCAGCACATTAGCTGCAGTTTTATGCTTTATGTTTATTACAGGCCTGACATGATCTATAAATAACAAGTTAAGCGGGTGCGGACACTGGGGACGGCCGTGGCTCTGTAATGCTAAAGGGATCTATCATTATAGCTGACAATTGCTAATAGTCAGCCCTCTGGGTCAATCACTACAAATTACAGCGGCTCAATTACATGCCATCATTTCTGGGCATTCAGCATGCGAGGTGGATGGCAGGAAGCCCTAAGACAGCCGCAGAGAGAGGGTTTGAAAAGCAGGGTAAATGTTGGGGTGGGCATGATCTTGCTCAGGTGTGTGATCAGTTCAAGACACTGCGAGATAATGCTTTAAAAATGCACTTTAACAGAAAAAATCTAGCTGGGAAAGCAAGAAATGAATTTGCTTGCGTTTATACTGAAATTAGTGGTGTGTTCTTCCTGTTTTAGTCCACTTATAACGACACAGAGAAGGTAGACTTGGAGTTGATGGCTGGCAATTTCTACCAAACTTTCCATTTAATCTCGAAGTTCAATATTTAGAGATGTGATGTTTTTGCTCTCTAAGAAAGAGTTTGTCTACAAGCTGCTGTTAGCAGATCACAGCCAGAACAAGACCCTCTTCTGGCTCCTCCGTCAGCCAGTCATGAAGTGCAGGACTGTTGAGTTGTGAGAAGTTTGTGGACTCTATAAAAAATGTCCACCTTAAAGGGCACCACCAGTGTTTTTTGAAGTATTTTAGACATTCCTCACTCACTCATCTCCAGACCAATGCTTCCCTTTTAACAAATGTATCAATCCACACTAACTCCTTTATGATCATTGCCCCCAGTTTTACTGTAAGCCTTCCACTTTCACAACTGTCATATAGAGCTAAGTTGGACAGGGGTAATAAATTAAATGAATAAATAAGTAAAGATTTCTTCCTTCTCACGTAGCTTACCCACAAATTATTTTTGTCCATTGATTTACCAATATTACTCAGTCTGGTGAAGAGGAGCTGTGCTGCTGACAGAACAGTTCTGAAGAGTGATGGCCGAACAGAGGTGGCCGCTGACAGCTCTTGTTTGGTGTTAATTCCCAGTAACCCTAACTATTGCCCCACTAGTGGGTGTGTCTTGTACAAGTGAATGTGGTTTTTTTTAACACATAAACACATTTCATTTATGTATAAAACTACAAAAATACCCATTATGGTTCCATTTCTGCAAAAGCAATGAAAACATTTTTCTTACAATGTCGGTTTTGTGATACTCGTGGGGCTTTCTTGTTCTGGAACACAATTTAGAGGTTTCTTGAAAATTCCCTGCAATAACACTACTGTAGAAATACATTGAAAAGGAGTTTTTCAGAGAAAAGAGATATTTTAATACCGAGCGTCTGATTAGTTGATTGACTTTTTTTTCACTAAACTCATCAAAAGCACACAGTGACTGACATTAAAACCTGGAGAGACCTTTTCCAGAACGATTCTGAAGCTACTTTCAGAACTGCAGAACACTGTATAAGAAACTACAGCTTTAAGCTGCCAGTTTAGAGATGTAACTACAGTTTTATCATTTCTGGACTGGTGTAGAGCTGAAAAAAAATCTGCCAACTTCCAGGGCAGTTAACTTATTGGCAGAATCATTCCTATTAATTTACCACTATGATATTACTGAATAAAGAAAACTGTACTATACACAAACTACCTTCCTCACTAACACTTTTTCACTTGTTTTAAGACTCAATATTAGCTCATATGTCTCACTGGATATTTTTACAATGTCCCCTGGGATGACAGAATTGAAAGATAAACAACCAAATCCTTCATTCAGCAGCATTTGGCGACTAGCTCACGGTGATTTCATGCCGTGCTCATAATAAATGATATGTATCATTACATTTTGATACCAAAAAGCAGCAAAATATCATGGACCGGGATTGTCATATAAATCACTCTTCTATATTTTGACACATGATGTGTATAATGTGCAGATTATGTGCTTTCCATTTTAGCTTCTTCTGTGTCTCTGCCATCTGACAGAACAAACACCTTTGATAAAGTCACAATCACAAAGGAGAGAGGGCCAAATCCACTCCCACACGCACACACATACAAAACATCATTAACCACACAGCCACACGTGTACACAGGCACCAGTGCTATTGTCAGTGAAGCCACATATAGAGTCAGCTTATGTGTGAACATGAGTAATCATTGGACACACAAACAGACATGCACACCTTTGACAAATATACACACAGTAACAAAAGGCTTGCATTGATGTGATTAACGCTGTATGGCTGAAAATGTGGCCAAGAATAAGCAGCTTCAAACAGAGATTCACCTCTCTGCCTCCTGCCAAAGACCTGCACTAAAAATGACTTTAATCACAAACACCAGTGGAGTTTTAGTGAAGGATTTCTGAGAGGCTGAACCGCTGCGAACGCTGACATCAGAGTCTAAAGAGCCAGCATTTAGTATGACAAAGTTGACAGACAAAAAAGTCAGTCAACATACAAATAAAGAATTTATTAATTCACAACCATGCAATTAGAAATCTTTGAATGTCAGCAGGGTAGATTTTAGATAACAACCTTGTCAGCTGGTTTGAATATTCAAGTCAGTTAAGTGACCTATCGGACACAACTTAGCGTAGTTTAGTTGTATCTTTTTCGCTGTGTAAAGAGTGCTTGCCTTTTTCACTGTGCTTCAGGTTTCACTTCAACAGAAAGTGACACTTCAAACCGTTCATACCATTTCTGCCCAAATATGAGAACAATAAAGTTTTGACTCTTCTAACCAAACATAAGAGAGTATTCATATCTGAAAATTACACTACAAAAAGTCTATTATATTCGAGGACTATACATTTACATTTCACAACAGTTGTTGTCTTTGAATTGAGTGACGGCTGGCTCTTGTGGTGCAGAGTGAGCTTGTAACATTACGAGTGTTGCATTATGGGTTGTGTGCAGCCTTAAAGGGACACTTTCAAAAGAATGGGGGACTTCAGAAAGACAGATTAAAGAAAGAATGATAAAGCAGCAGAGGCTAAAATAACCTGACTGTGGCTCCCTAGTATATGCATAAAATGAAAAACTGGATTACAGACTTCCAATAATGCAACTTGATAGCATCTTTTGTTGTGTGACTGGTTAGGCCAATGTCTTTCAACACTGTTACAAAATTTGTAAAAAAAAATAAGTCACTATATATATATATATATATATATATATATATACACACACACACATACACACACACACACATACTGTATATGCTGTATATATACACACAGTTGATAGCACTGTTTTTAGCACCGAGTAATGTCTGCAGGTATTACTTTCAGATTGCATACAGCCCCAACAACCTTCACCAACAAGGTAGAGTAACCTGTATGTAGCTTGAGAGGTGAAACCCAAGGCAAAAAATGTCCAAAAATCACAGGTGCACTTGCTGCTGCTCATAAAGCTTATACCTTGAGCCTGAAGGCACTGAAGGCAACTCAGATGTTCTTATCTGGACTATATTGGACAGTAAGAGAACAATGTTCAGAGTCTTCGGTAAGAAAATCAACCTGAAACTATAAAAGTTAGGGTGACGAAAATAAGATTTTGAAAAGTAAAGGGGACATGTCCCCCCCACCCATGGTGGAAATTATGTCCTTAAGTGTGTGAATATGTGACTTAAACAACATGAAAGATGAAGAGAGAGAGAGAGAGAGTAAGAGAGAGAGAGGTGACAGATAGGTCAGAGATAAGCCAAGATTTAAGCTAACAGGAATAAATAATTCTGATGAAGATCTGTCAACATAATTTAAGTGGAAAAAGTACCCTGACCTCCACAATAATACTCTTTATTGTGATTATTATCCTACTTAATCTAAATGACAATGACCTGTTGACCACCTAACCTTTACCAGAAATGTGTGCAGACTGAATGTGTGTGTGCTTACGTGGGAAAGAGAGACAGAAAAAATGAGGGATGAAGAACTGTTGCAATTCAGTTTGTCTAATGTTTGTATACAAACAAACATAATAATTATTATTATTGTTTACACTGAAAAATATCCATTTTAGCAGGACATTTCATTTTGAATTTACAACGAACTGAAATCCTAGTCTTTTAAATGTTTTGTGAGGGGAAATAAATCCACTAGTAAAAAGAAATTGACACTTGATTTAACAATGGTATTTAAACACGGCACTGAGTGTTGTGTGTAATGCCTCTATTCCAGCATTACACACAACAACAATTTAACAGCCATCTAAATTTGCCATAAAAACACCAAACTGCAAACTCAACACATAGAACACCCATAGAAGCACACCATTATGATTGGCTGGCATACAAATAGCATTCTAAGGCCACAGTGGACTAAATAACTTGTGAATATTGCTCAGTTGTTTTTGCAGTACACATACAATGCACATAAAATAGTCTACACGCCTCTAAACTGAACTGACATAAACTGAGCTGCTGGTGTTTCTGCGGCCGCAGGAGGGCAGAGCTCCATGTCCAGAGAGGTGACACTCTACACTCAGCTGACACTATGGATAACATACATGTTCTAAATGTTTACGTTCAGTGGCGGAGTGTTAGGGGGTGTGGGGGGGTGCTGTTACAACTGGGTCGGGCCTAGCAGTACACAGAACAGTACACAAATGCACAACAATGCAATAAAATTAAGGATGACGTCATTGTGGGTTATAGTAAAGATTAACATTAATTCAGCATAGGTTAAAAAACTTGTTGGTTGGGTCGTTTGGTCATGTCACTATGACTTAAATCTGATCAAACCACACCAACATCGTTTTTGAACGCTTAACTCTTAATAAATAATATCTAAAGTTGATTTTTGAGCTTTGATTGTTGCTTATTTTGTCATAAGCATGTAATGATAGAGTAATACGTAAGTTTTGAGGCCAAGTTTTCAGGGGCTTTGTTACAAATAACTGATGCTTTGAGAGTGTGTTCGGTCTTTACACTGCTTTAAAATTACTTAATCTACTGGACAGAAAAATATAAAGATAGAACGCTGTTTAAGGCATTTCAGACACAATTACAGCAAATGACAATACCACCAGCAGCACTGGTTGTTAAGTTCTGTTAATAGAGAACCCAAAAGCAACTGATACTGGTTTCAACTGGGAGTCATGAAAAGTGGGATGGATCCTCAGGGGCCTGCGTAACTTCAGTTTCACATCAGAGGGATTAATAATGCTTTCAATCTCGCTTTTTGGAATCTGTTTTAAGCGGAATGTCTTTAGACGAGAGCCAAACTTTTTCACCTGGTTGATAGATGGGTGCAGGAGTCCGGGGGCGGTCAGCGAGGCACCAGTTACGGTCAGCAGTGCGAAGCAGAGCAGATCGAGCATCCTTCCAGACCTTGTGGCACCAGCGAAGATGAGCCTGGAGTGACGGTACCGCAATCTCATCCTCCTACAGGAAACAAAGGGGGTTGACAGCCCATGGAAACGCAGGACAGGGAGTTGTGAGCGTATTCAATCCAGGTTAGTTAGGAAGAGGGGTTTCTGGCAGCGACACAGTGGAGAGCAGCTTCCAGGTCCTGACTGACTTGCTCGGTTTGTCCGTTAGTCTGAGGGTGGAGACTCACAGAAGCCCTAAAGGTTTGACAGAAGGACTTCCATACATGGGAGATGAACTGCGGGCCTCTGTCCGAAACGATGTCTGAGGGGATTCCATGTAGACGAAAGACATGGTGGACCAACAGCTCGACCATCTCATAGGCTGTGGGGAGTTTCAGGAGAGCCACAAAGCGCACAGCCTTGGTGAAGTAATCTACAGGCACAAAAAGACGATTTGGGGGGCTGTTACTTGGGTCAGGTTGTGTTCACTGAGCCTTTCTCACTATGGATTCAGTCTCCCAGGAAACCGCTGCCACCACACAGGCTGAAGGAAGGATGGTGTCCGGGCTGGAGGAAGACTCTTCAGAAACATGCTGGCAGGAGAGAGCATCGGGTTTAACATTTCTGGAACAGGGTCGGTAGGTGAGAGTGAAGTTAAACCAACCAAAAAACCATGCCCAGCAAACTTGACGGGAATTGAGACATTTGGCTGATTGAATGTAGGCCAAGTTCTTATGGTCTGTCCACACCACAAATGGCAACTCGGCTCCCTCCAGCCAGTGTCAGTGCCATTCCTCTGATGCAAGCTTAACAGCGAGTAGCTCCCTATTCCCGGCATCATAGTTGCACTCAGCTGGAGAGAGGCGATGGGAGAAGAAGGCTCAGGGATAGAGTTTTTGGTCTGGAACGGAGCACTGGGCAGAGAAGTGCCCCTACTCCCATGTCTGAGGCATCAACCTCAACGATGAACTGGTGAGAGGAATCAGGTTGGACCAGGATGGGAGTGGAGATGAAGAGACCCTTTAGCTTGGAAAAAGCCTGTTCTGCATCTGGAGTCCAGGATGGATGGAGGAAGTGAG
>NTHP01000161.1:927836-951764 GCA_003416845.1 Oplegnathus fasciatus
ACGGCGGTAGAAATGAGCAAAGCCTAGGAAAAGCAGGAGTTGTTTCCGAGTGGTGGGTTTAGGCCACTCTGCCACTGCTCTGATTTTCTCTGGGTCCGTCTTCACCTGCCCACTCTCAATGATGTAACCCAGGAAGCCAACGGTACTGGCGTGGAACTCACACTTCTCAGCCTTCACAAAGAGTTTGTTTTCCAAAAGTCTTTGGAGAACCAGGCGGACATGGGAGATGTAGTCAGACATGTTCTGGAGAAGATGAGTATGTCATCAAGGTAAACGAATGCAAAGCGATTAAGGAAATCTCTCAGAATGTAATTTCCCAGAGCTTGAAAGACAAGTTTGTGAGGCCAAAAGACATTACGAGATACTCAAAGTGTCCAAGCGGTGTGTTGAAAGCCGCAGTATTTAACCCACAGAAGTCAATACAGGGGCATAGAGAGTGATAGGTAGTTAATCTGCCATCTAGTGCATTAGCTGTGAGCAGGGACTCAAGCTGTTCAAGGGGAATAACCCAGACTGGGGAGCCAAATGTCTGTAAAACTACCTAATCTTCAGCAGAGGAAACACTGGAGGAATTGCTGGCTGGGCTGAGCTGCAGACGCTGGCGGGGCGCATTGCGATGTTAGCATAGCAACTTGATTAGTTACTATGATTTGATTTACCATGGCCTGGTTGCTGTCAGAGGTTCCGAAGGATCTGTTCATGTTGTCCAAGCAAAATTCCTTGGCTGGAGATGGAGATTTTTGTATGGCGGCTGATTCCTGGTCCAAGTTTTCTGGGTCCATGCTGACTAGATCATTCTGTTATGTTTTGTTAATATAGAAGTCAGACAAGGGCTGGCAACAGTTCAATGTAGTTTATTAAAGAAGTTGGTGTGCAGAGGTATGACAAGCTGGTCCGGAGTCACAGGGGAGCATGGCAGGCAGAGAAAACAGAGCAGTAGGCTGGAAGGCAGACTGGCAAGGTGCTGGGTGAGGCACGCAGACAGGGATCACGGGAAGGTAATGAACCACGTTGGCAAACTGAACGATCTGGCGACGAGTGGATGAAGAACTGGGGTAGATATACTGCTGAGTAGATGAGTAGATGGATAGCAGGTGTGCAGTGTGGAGCAGGTGAGTAGGATGAACAGAAATCAGGGAGCTGGGAGAGTAAGAGGAGCGCCATGCCTACATCACAGACAAACAAACACACAGAGAGACAGACAGACAGGGGAGCACAAGAAACACAAGGAATAACTAGAGGCACGGCCGTGGTGGTGACACTGGTGTATGGTGTTTCTCCACTGCATCTACCATTACAATTGCATTGTGTGTTATTGCATTATATGTTGTTTGTTCATGTGAATAAGGTGGGACTGTGACTACCAACGCTACCTGCTAAATTGCTCGTGAGAGTATCAATAGAACTGAATTGACTCAAATTTTATTGTATTCAGTAGTATGGGATAATAGCTTTACTGGTGAGCTGAGGATTTTCTCAACAACAGCGACAACAACAACAACAAGCACCTCAATTCATTCTGTTTGACTCTTTGGTGTGATTGTCTGAGGGATTCACTGGGGAATACAGGGCTCCTCTTTCATATGCTTCTCAATATTTCACATTAACATCCGTATGCTGCGTTTAACGAGATCTTCCCTCTCACTTTGATCAAAAAAAGGGAAAATTGATGTAATTAAATATGCATTAAGGCATGGTTGAATTTGTTGCTGATTAAAAGAGCAACTGAGTTTAGTTTTTCCCTGTGAAATAATTTAATTTCTTCTTTGGAAAGTTTTAAGTCACTTTGTGCTCAGCCCACAGAACTTACCGTCTGGATTCCTAAAACTCTAATAATTGTATCCTCATACAGTAGGGTCAATGAAAGTGACACTATCAACAAACCCCATGAAAAGACCAAAACTAACTGTGCCGTAGAGCTCCATAGTTGTCCAAAAACCAATAAAAACACACCACTGAGCCACACTGTTGCACTGGTTGACAGGTACCTTCAGTGCCATGAATGCACATACTGTACTTTATTTTGACTCAATCCCACATACACCGTCCTGCAGCTGGAAATAGTTCCCAACAAATGCACTATTCCCTCCTGTTTGAGTAATGTTGCCCAGCTGTTTTTTTTTCTTTGTTTTTCTTTTCAAAATCAAGATATTTGTGAGCTGTTCAAATATGTACATCTTCAGTAGGAACCAATGGACTTGAGGCTGAGTGCCACAGACAGGGAGAAGTCTGAAAGTACTGAGAGACAGACTAATACACTTTTGATTTTTGGTCTTTTCATGGGATTTGTTGACAGTAAGAAAAATACAGAAGTTTAAGTCCAACTTGAGTATTTAAATTTTAAGCTATTAAGCAGGAAAGTCAAAATACTTTATACTTCACTACATTTCAGAGAGAAATGCTGTACTTTTTACTCCACTACAATTGATTATAAGTTGCCAGTTATAGTGGGTACCTTTGCAGATATCCATCCCTCCATCCATTATCTATACCTGCCTATCTTTTGCAGGATCACAGAGAGCTGGGGCCTCTACCAGCTCACATTGGGCAAGAAGTGGGGTACACCTGGGCAGGTCGCCAGTCTATCACATGATTGGCACAAAGAGACAGAAAACCATTTATACTCAAATTCATTACATTACATTACATTTATCCAAAGCGACTTACAATAAGTGTATTCAACTATGTGGATACAAACCAAAAATTCCAAGAATCATGCAAGTACATCAACTTCATCAAGTAATCTGAACTGCAGTGCTACATTTAGAAACAAATAAGAGATAAGAGGTTTTTTGGTTTTTTGGTTTTTTTTAATGGGCCAAGATGCAGTCCAAGCAGATGAGTTTTCGGTCTGCGACGGAAGATGTGTAGAGTCTCTGATATCCTGATGTCGATGGGGAGCTCCTTCCATTATTGTGGTGCCAGTTTCCAATTAACCTAACCTGCATTTCTTTGGACTGTGGGAAGAAACTTGAGCATCCCGATAACTCCGAGCAGGGGCCAGATGCACATGCAAACTCCAGCCATTTGGTTTAGGATTCAAACCCAGACTTTGGCATTTATAGCATAAATGAAACCTGTATGAGCATATAAAATATGATGCATTGTTAGATAGTGAATTAAATCATCAGTAAATATACATACAGTTTTCTCCACCTAAAACAGCTGTTACATTAAAATGCTTATGTTATGCTTAATGCATCTGTAATAATAAATCAGTAATGGAGGAGGAAGTATTCAGATCCTTAAACCTGCAACTACTGTTTTTTTGGGCTACTTGGGGGCCGTGAAAACAAGCAGTGAACACAACACTGACATTATCACCTTTTAAATTCATACGGTGAACTTGTAAGCAAACAGTTGCCTATTTACAAGCACATACAGAGCAATATTGCAGAGCAGCATTGATTTGGAGTCATGTTTGTGCCCACCTGGCAAATATAAGTCCAGTATTCATTTTTTGGACTCCACCAACCCTTAAGAGAAATACACGTTTTTTTCTGAAAACAGCTGCCTGTTGTGGCCAAAAACAATGCTATAAGAACGGTGAGACTAAACCAAAACAGTGAAGTTCTCAGCCGGAAAATCAAAATAATGAGCTGAAAGCCGCTAAAATGCTGACTCAGCATTCACACTAATTAGTATGGCGGATAATAACTAAACAATCCATCATACCTTTTAAACTCTTCATATGGTTTGTATGTAAAGTCTGAATTAGTAAAGTAATTAGGGTCAAACTTTATAATAATGCCCGCAATTTACTGTGTAATTTCGTCATTGAATAAGTACATATAAAATACTTATAATACTTACTTACTGGTACTTAAATGTAGGTACACTGGAAGAAAACCAGACTCTGGGGAACAAAGGAGCTACAGTAAGGAATTTTAGAGGAAAAGAGAAATAAATTATACTGTAGCTATTTTTGTAAATGCTAGGTACCTATGGGGTTCAGTATGGATAAACAGAGCCGAACAGTTGGCAACAAAGACATCCTGCACTACCTATTAAGTAATTATAACGTGTTTCACAATGTGCTGTGCCACCAAAACATGATATACTAATGGATGAAGTACAATAAAAACAAATGCTTTTGCCCTTTGCTCATGGCAGTTGTGACAATAATGTCTTACAGGTGTGGATTCATTATGCCTATATCTTCTACTTTATTGTATGATTTGGAACAAGAACAAATGGAGAAATGGGTCTACACTAGCTGCTCCGAGCAGGCATGTTCATCCAGCACTGCAGCAGCTCATAAGGGGTAGGCTGGAGTAGAAAACAAACTTACCCTTCTCAAGTGCACAGCTATGGGTGTTATAGTCCACCACTGTCAACAGTGAACGAGAATATAACCTGAAAGATGCCATTTTGTCTACATATATATGAGTACTTTAAATATTAGAAGTACATTTTGCTTTTAATGCAGGACTTGTACTTGTAATGGAGTATTTTTACATTGTGGTATTGCTGCTCTCAATTAAAGAATGCATATATCTGAATACTTCTTCCACCGCTGCTAGGCAATCATAAATTTATAGGAACTTATTATTATTATTATTTATTTAACTATATTTGCTTCTATCACTGAGTGAGTAGAAGAAATTGTGCTGACAAACTGCTTTGCAATTTGCTCCCATGTATAAAGTGCTCAGTGAGAGTCCTGCCACCTAACCCTAAATCTTCTCCAAAGCACTCATGTATTGTTTATATGCTGTAATGTGGATTTATCCCTCATGAAATGATTTCTGAGCCTCTAAAGTTGCTGTGATTCTTAATGTCAATTTATCCCATCCACTCCTCCAAAACGCACTCCATTTTAACTGGTGGAGAATAGTACTCTTTTGTCTCTTTTAAGACATTTTTTAAATTGGGTAGAGGCCATTAAGAGAAAAAGCACCAATCAGCCTTTTCAGTCATTCGTCTTTATCAAACACAAGGGAGCTCAAACAAAAAACTACTCAGGTTGTAAATGGTCGAAATGTCAATTAGAAAAAAAATCATCATTAGGTTTATTACTCAAATTAACAGTTCCTCTCAACCATTTAAATCATCGTTGGTGTTCGCCGGTAAAAGAGAGCAGATTTTTTTTTCTTTTCTTTTCTTTCAGTCTTAGTAGTCAGACACATCTCCCTTTGGACTCTGACGGAGTGATTTTGGAGGTATTATATTCATGAGGGGTTCCAGTAATTGGATTAAATTGGTTCCAGAATGTAGCAATTTATATTATAATATCCCATTACTTCTAATACTGTTCTTAATTAATTAGCCTGATTTTTTTGGTCCGTGTTCCTGATAAGTTAAGTTGGCTCAGGAGGAGATCTGTCCCACGGTGGCGTCTCACCGAGCTACACCAGTCACACACACCTGGACACAACACACAGGGTTGAGGAAAATCCTGCAGCTCGCTCATGAGCAAATGACCTTCGTCTTTATTGAAATGAAGGGAGAGGAGGGTTTGGACACAGATTTGGACACATACTGTACACACCTGAGACGAGGAGGTGTAAACTAATTTATATCCTAGAAAATGCATTTTGTACAATTCATGTGTGCTTGTGTGTGTGTGTGTGTGTGTGTGTGTGGTTCCAGGCCCCAACTGATATCATCACTTGTCACTCTCGCAGCCTTTGTCTGATTTAGCTTTAATATGAGAAAGTAATTCTCCTTTGAATATAAGAAATTAATATAATTTTCAAACCATTTCCATATGCAAATATGATTTAATCAAGTAAATGAAACTCTCAAATGCGACGCCTGAGGGCTAAAAGTGAGCTCTGTGTGTGGGCGGGTATGAGAGAGTGAGACTGTGTGTGTGTGTGTGTGTGAGTGTGAGTCTGGGCCTGTTGTGTAGCACCTTCCTCCTAGCATGTGTGTGTATATATTTATATATATATATATATAGTCTATATATAAGTTTCACACTGCCAGTGCTCAAGTGCAATGCTTAAAGCTTTTGGCTCGGGAATAAACAAGCTGCTAAACAACCTGGTTAAATAAAGTGGGGGATTTATGCGCAACCATGATTCTTTGATAATCATAATACCTGATGATTTGTAGCTCCCCGTCCAGCCTTTAGAACAAGCAGTCGCTTTGCTCACAAACATGCTCAATATTTGACAGGTAACTGCAGTGTCAGCAACAACAAGGCACCAGAATAGGCGAGGACAGGGTGGTTTAAAAACACTTGCTTCTGTCCTTCGCTGTCGTTCTTGCACTCTCTAACAGGATCTCAGGGCTGCTGTAACCCTGACCTTTGACCACCTGATTTGCAGTTTCTTGAAATATTTGGTGATTGTATATTCAGTCTGTCTCTTTATCTGCTTGCTACTTAACTAAATTTATTTACCGCCCAAAGCTGCAAGTGGTAGAATGTAAGTGCATTTACTCATGTACTGTACTTGAATACAGTTTTGAGGTACTTTTACTTCACTTGAGTATTTCCATTTTATGATACTTAATAATTCTACTGCACTACATTTCAGAGGCAAATATTGTACTTTTTTACTCCTTTACCACTGCATTTATTTAAGAGCTTTAGTTATTAATTACTTTACTCTTTACAAAATATAATGTCTTTTTGTCTTTAAGTCCTCAAGACATATTTTTTAAAACTGCAGTAAGAAAATTCCAACCTCATCCAATACACATCAATTTATTTAGGGTATTTTCTAAAATCGAGCATAATTTTTTCAGAATTCCAGTGCAGCGATGCTCCTTATACTTTCTTGTTTCAAGTTACAGCCAATTTTTTTGACATTCAACTAGATTAAAAACAGGCTAAGATGCTCCTGCCCTAATACCTGCACTCACTTATTTTAAGAAAATAATGTTATTAGGACTCATTTATATACAGAATTGTCCTCGTAAGATTGGGGTTTTTGCACTCTTAGGAACCAGCTGTAAAAAAGTAGTTAAAATGTGCTCCACCTTGACCATTTGCAGCCGTAAAATGCTATAATCTATGTCTCTATGAAAGGGACCATTCTACAGCACTTTTATTTTTGATAGTGGAAGTACGTATATTTTGCTGATAATACTTCTGTACGCATGCAAAAGTATCTGTTTTTTTAGCTGCAAAATGCCCCACTGTGTTCACCAGCTAGCCTCTATCTTTGTCTGCCTGCCTTTTGGTGCTGGGTGGGTTTATCAGAGCTTTTTAGCCATGTTAGCTGCATGGCTCCAGGGATGGCACTGTCGGTCTGACGGGCGGTCCAGAACTTTGGTCCAGACTGAAATATCTCAACAACTATTGAGTTGTTTGCCGTGAAATTTTGTACAGACGATGGTTCCCAGACCATGTATCCTACTGATGTTGGTGATTCCCTGACTTTTCCTCTAGTGCCGAAGTTGACATTTTTGATTTTAGTTCAAATGTCTTAACAATTATTAGATGTATAAAATTTGCTGCACGCATTTATGTCTCCCTCAGGGGAGCAAAACTAATGACATGCAGCCTCAGCTATTCTTTGTGTTTTGTGCTAAATTTAGCAAATGTTAGCATGCTAACATGCTAAACTAAGATGGTGAACATGGTAAACATACTAGGTTAACCGGGTAAATGGACTGCATTGATGTAGCACTTTTCTATCTTAAAGGACAAAGCTTTACAATTTTGTTCATTTGGCGGAGTTGCCATGCCAGGCGAAGGCCTGCCCATTGGGAGCAACTCAGGGTTCAGTGTCTTACTCAAGGACACTTCGACACAGGAGCCGGAGATCGAACCGCCAACCCTGCCTGGATTAATGGACGATCCACTCTGAGCCACAGCCGCCCGCAGCAACAGCAACATTAGCATGTTAGCATGTCCTTGTGAGGATGAAAGCATGGCGACAGTAGCATTTAGCTCAAAGCACCACCGTGCCCAAGTACAACCTCACAGAACATGGCTGTACACTCTTAGTTTGGTTCACTGCAAACAGCTGTGTTCTGCGGCTGGAAATGGGGTTGATGAACGTGGGATTTGTGCACTGGAAAAGCAAAACAGTGAGCTATGAAAGGCTAAAAAGTTCTGCAGAGCTGACAGGAACTGCAGAGTTGGCTGATATATTCTGTGGGTTTGTAGCTACAAGTGATCCTAAAAATCACAGAAAATCAGGTACAAAACAGATTATTACTTTTGTCTTCCCTTTGTGCTTTCTTTTAGTCATGTGCATTGATTCTGATCCGTTCTAAAGTGTATTCTTTGAGTTTTTCTTGTTAGAAGCGACTCAGTAAAGCTTACACAGTGTTACAGTGTTACTTCTTATTGTACTTTTATACCTTGATAAAGAACTTACAGAAGTAATTATCTATCAATGGATTTAGAGTTGTGTGATCACCATAAATTTAGGAGAAATTGCCCCTGTGTCACAGAGTTGCTGTCCAGTGATATGTTTCTGTCCTTTGATCTGATAGTGTATTACTTACCGGCTAACAGCTTTAGATTTAATCTATTCCCCTGGCCTGCAGCAATGGACTCAGACACATATTTTTCACAGGAGCTTGTCATACCTCGCTATGAATAATTTGGAGCTATTCTTGGGGCCAGCGCTATCACTCTTCGACCCGATACAGCAGTGTGAGACACACAGGCCACGAGGCGTCAAAGCCAGTCACCCGCTTTCACAGCTCCAATCTTGCAGCCATTTTGCAGCGGCCATTTTGAATTTGTCCTGATTTCGTGTGGGCCTGTAAAATGGTGCAAATGAGATCACTAAATGGTGTGACCTTGATAACAAGTGGTGGTATCACAGAGCAAGATGGGAGTGTTTGTCCAAAAAGTATGATCACTGCTAATTTCCAAATTGTCTTTTCTTTACAGTATGTCAGTTAAACACATAACATACTGATATTTTAGTAGGTTTTAAAATTTAGTAAAATGTGTGGGGGGGTTTTAAACCATGACAGATTGAATAAATTCAAACAGCTTACTAATCAGCAGATATTAGTAATTTTGCAAACTATAAATATTGTAGTCAATATTGTAATGTGAAGTATCCATCATCTCTTTGTATTACTCACACATCCTCTCGGCAACTGGTCTTTTTTATACCTGTAGAATAATATTCATAAGATAATTTTTTTTTATCTCCATACATCTTTTTTTATTTTAGAACAAGTGCAGGAATTTAGCTCAGTGAAGGCCCTCAAAAGAACAACAAATCACTGCACATTGCCCTGCCTTCCTTTTCATTGAAAATCCAGAGTGAATGCTCATGTTGTTACGCATTATGCTCATAGTGAGAACTCAGAAAATCCCAGCTGCTTCATCATATTAACGACCTCTCTGAGTTGAGCAATGATCAAGTAAAACTAAGGGTGAAACAAAATAAACACAAGCTAATCGATGTATTACAGAAATCTTTAACATCTCACTGTCATAGTAGAGTGTTCCCAGCTGCTTCAAGACAGCCGCCATCGTCCCTGTACCTAAAGAGTCTGCAGCGTGTAGTCGAAACAAACCCCCCCAGAACATCGTTTGTACTCATCTATCGAGCATCAGTGATATCAGTGAGGTGAGGTGCCTGCGTAGAGCCCAAAGGATACTAAAAGACAATACCCACCCCAGGCACAGCCTGTTCAGCCTGATGCTGTCTGCCAAGCGATACAGTAGTATCCACTGCCACACCACCAGACTACAGAGCAGCTTCTTTCCACAGGCTGTGAGACTCCTCAACTCATCCACCACGCTCCACCATAAATAAATGACATGGAACTTTACACTGGCATTGTACATACTGTACGTACTTTCTGGGTGTGTAGTTATATAGTGTATGTATATAAGTATATGTCATGTATGTTATTTTTATTTTATTTTATTCTATTCTAATTCAAATATCTGTATAGACGTTCTATGTATGTGTTGCATGAAGGGGCTACAACTTTCATTTCAATGTGCAACCCTGTTTTATAAAATGACAATAAATGAACCTTGATACCTTGATATATGGTATCATATCAGTGATATTTGGCAACATTAGCTGGCTAGTTAGAATTTAGTGTTGACAACTATAAGATCGTGGTAACATTTCAAATTCATCGTTTAACCATTTGCCACACAGATGTTTTTAATGGATGTAAGGTCCTGCACTCCACTGATTTTACATGTCAAAATCAATGTACTAGTCAAGGGGAGTAATCGGCCTGTGAAAACAGTTGTATAATGTCTTCTGTGGCTTTGGATGAGCTTTGTCAATTCTGAAAAAGAAAACCTGGTGATGTCATCAGGATCTTAGCTTTGGCTAACAGATTGCAAATTTATAACAGAAAGCCTGCTTTACAAACTATATTTACAAAACATACAGGGAAGGAGGGTCTAATGAAAAGATGCTATTGAGTTGCACTATGGGAAATGTAGGATCCAGTGTTTTTGGAGCTTTAACCATACTAAAGATTAAAATTCAGAATATCTCAGGCTCTGCTGCTTCAATTTTGACAATTAAATTTTAAATATGTCTTTTTTGAGTTCCTCAACTTTATGAAAGGGCAACACTAAATTGTTGGAGGGGGCCTTTAAATGTGCAAATATAGTATGTGTAGGGTATTGCTGTGTGGTCAGAAATAGCAGGGTCAGGGCCAGATATACTCCAAGACTCCAGATTCTCCAGGTTCTGTTTATACTACATTAGGTGTCTGTATAGGTGGACATGTTCACACATGTATAGTCGCCATGTACGGTCATAAATTTTCGGCTGCACATGGACGTCCACAACAGATCCGCACGGACCCTCAAGGGCATGGACAAGTCACACAGAGCCTCTGGGCTAGGACACGGAAAAGTGTAATCTTAGCTTAATTTATAGGTCTGTCCCTATACATTTGTCCTTAGTGTTTGGAATGTCACAAATGCATCCTTCCAATTTCTCCGCATACTGTGTGCAAGGTCCTGTCATCACTATAACATCACAAGCGTACACTAGTAGCTGTCTGTAAAAGGTCTGCTCCACCACAGACACAAAAGAGGTCTGTTTAACCGTTGTTAGCATAGTATTAGTAGTTAATTAGGTGGTGGCTAAATAAAAAAAATCATTAAATAAAACTTAGTTTGGTTTGGTCACTATTTTAATTCTGCTGGTTCTAGCATTTAACCAAGGCCGTGCTCAGCTTTGTCCTGGGTGCCAAAGTGCCTTTTTCAAATGCCAAATGAAAATCTTTTGTTTACCCTCACACTGCCTGTGTCTTTCATCTGGCCAAAGAAAGAATAACCCAAACTACACTACTTTAGACCACAAAAAAAGAGAGAGAGCACTTTTGTGACTTTTGTGTGTGTATAGTGTCATGGGCCTTGCATTGGCTCAATCCAATGACCTGCTCTGGTAAAATGAAAGGAAAATCATGCAGAATATTACATTTTATGATGGTCTACACCTTTTTCATTCCCTACCTCTGCCAGCATATAGGAATGTCCCTGACCTCAAGCATTTTTGAATGTTTCTGTGAGGGTAAAGGTTGCTAGTAGAGGTATTTGAGAACTATCAATGTAGGGAACCCTGAAATGCCTTGTGTACAATAGCGATAAAAAGAGGTTAAGGCCGCAGATCCACTTTCTGCTACTATGTAGAACCCTTTTAAGACTGCAGGTAAAGCCGTTTGCCTTGGCAGATGTATTTTGAGGTTCTTATTTCAAGGTCCAAATTAACCATGCCTACTGCAACACATGATATAGTCCAAGACAGGAAGAATTAGATTCAGAGATAGACAAAGAAAGTGTTCAGAAGCAAGGAAATGGATTTCAAAACAACAACAACATTATGCAGCCTGTTCATTGGCTACCTCGTAAGTGAAGAGGACAGCAAGTAAGAAAAAAAACACCTCAGCTACACATGACTGTTTGAACCGCTTGGTGTTGCCTAGGAGAAGCTTATCTATTGTCACGGCGATGAGCAGCAGGAATGTAATTTGACATTACATGAGGTCGGACACTGGCGGCTTACTAGTGTGACACATCCGTGACATGCTTCGAATTAACATGCAATGGTGTCAATTAAAAGCATGAAATGCACTTAGGGGAAGCTCAAATGTTTTTCCTGCACCCGAAACAGCCTGAGACAAAGTGACTGAGGACGTTTGATGGGTTTCTATCACACTGTTTACATGAAGTGTGTGGCGAGGTGACAATTAGCACCACGCGCAAATTCTTGGTGGGTAATTATGGAGTTGGACTGCGGTTCACACATTGTATGATTTCCTCTATAAAATGCGACAGAAGTGAGGTTGTAATAAAAAAAACACTTTTCTCCTTATTGTCTCATGAAAAAAGCAGCTACACCTTTGGTTTGATTATAGCCACCTAGAGAGGAAAGAGTGGAAATACTTTGAAGTAACAGACAAGAGCGTGCACATTTCCTCAGCCTTGTCACCAGCATTTCACCGGCATAGTGTGAGTGCAGATTTGCTCTTTCATCAAACTAAACAGGGGTGGTGTTTGTACAGTGATATTCTATTTTTTCCACATCCCATTGTTGTTGTCTCGCTGCGTATCAGCTCACAACTGGGACTCACATGAGTGTGGAATTGTGTCTCGGCTTGACGTGCTGAAAAAAAATAAAATAAAAATAATGTAGGACGGATATGGACGGACAAGGAGGCGACGTGTTCGCATGGGAGCAAGAGAGTGTGTGTGAGGTGGAGTGTGTGTCTGTGCTCACCCCCCCACGCTACAGTCTCACACCGTCTCAACTTCTGCTGCTCATTGTCAGTGGTGTAATAACAATATCACTCATCTCATATCCTCGGCTTACTTTGCTTCCCCCGCCGCCGCCCCCCTCGCTCCACATTTATCATATTCATTTGATATTCAGAAATAAATGTAGCAGAAAGAGAATAATGCACCTCCTGTATGCGACGTTCATTATAGATACATTTACATGAGGGTTTGCCTTCATGGTTTCAAATGGAGCACTGTTCACTGGTGTTCCTCACATTTGAGAAGGGGGGGGGTAGTTCTCTTCACATTAGCGCTATCTGTGAGCGATGATAAATGGGTCGATCTATCCATCTCTGCTGTCACATTCATAAAAGAAATTTGGCCTTCGTCAAGGGAATCAAACACAGCGCTGTAATATCCGCAACACGTATCCATCAAGTCTAACTTGAGACATATCGAAATGCTATAGTGAATATACCTGAGTGAATAATATTTCACCCATGATAATGCAGCAAATACCCGCTGAAAAAATCTGCATTTTTCTGTCTCAGCTGCAGAGGACGGCGGAGGAGGTGGGCTACTGATCATATTCAATCTGGAGGCGATCATGTAAATAGCCCTCCATCTTGGGAAGGCGATATGCAAAGCAGCCCGTCTCCCCTGTGTCAGGATCAGATTAATGGAAACCTAAAAGTGGGAATTACGGCCCTTATCCGGCGCAACGTTCCGGGGAGGGGCCGGGATACGGGCCCTGGGGGAATCTGCCTGGTTCAAAGCCCATTCCTCTGGTTAAGGAACTCGCTAAGATCCATGCACCAAGGTGAAGAGTAATTTCCTTTGATATTCAGCAATGTATTACTGTATGTAGTGTGCAAGCTGCATGCCCCACTGGCTCCGAGTGCATGTGCGAATGAGTATGCATGTGTGTAACATGCAAATGTATGCGCACGCACAGACAGCCGCGCAAAGAAGCCATAGCAGTAAACAACATTATAAAGAGGGGACGCAGCGCTGCAGGATCATGATCTTATGGTAACACCAGCAGATCTGTGCCAAGACTATTCACCTTGCTGGCCACAAAACAATCAACCTTTAATATATGACTGCATGACTGTAGGTAGACCAGAGCCTCACTTATATCCAATTCAACTGGGATTTGATGCTAGTTAGCCTGTTAGCCTTGGCCCACTTAAAAGTGCAACAAAAACAGTACCACTGAAAGCATTAATTAGCACCACATATAACCCATGAGTGCAAAACAAAACAAACCCAAACATGAAACCTACAGCTGTGCATTCCCTCACACAAGTTCTGACAGATCACCAGAGAAGAAAGGAAAACAATCATGTACATATATATATATATATATATATATATATATATAGCATAAGTCATTCAGAATTCAACAAAATAATGTACGAGTGGTCTTGGCATAACCAATATCAAAGGCCATCTTTTCATCTGGCTTGATCCTCGGGGTTGGAGGCTTTGTGCGCTCTGTGTGGATACGACAACAAGCCCAAATCTATTACCTGGAGCTCGGCGTGTCTGTCTTATCGAGGTTGCCCACAGTGTGATTCTCTGCAATATGCACCGCCACCTGACTCGAAGGCGCTCGGTGAGGATTGGTAATATGGAATCAAACCGCTCACACACACACACCCACACCCACACACACATCACGTGCAGACATATGCACAAACAAAGCTCACAAACACGCTTCATACTCCGGTAAACTCCACCGGCTTATGTAGAGTATCAAAAGAAAAGGCAACAGTTGGATTTCAGGCTATCAAAGTAACTCCCTCTACTATGTCATGTATGTCTCTTTTCTCTTTCCTCCACTCTTTTTCTTTCAGGCCACCTCAGCTCATGCTGATTGTCTCTCTCCCCTCTCTCTCCAGGTTCCTCCACCCCCTTCTCTCTCTCTCTCTTCCTCTCCCTCTCTCTCTCTCTCTCTGCCTCTCCTTCTCTCCGTCAGCCTTGTTACTATTCATTGAGATCCAATCGAGTGTTTGGCACTCCTCCAGCTCCTCCACCCCTCCCTCTCTTCCCTCCTTCCCTCCCTCCCTCCTTGCTCCTTGCTTAAATTTGAATAATACATGACCTGGCCTAGTGGTGACATCACCAGCACACACACACGTATATACTGTACATACACGTAAACAATCTGACCGGGAAACTAGAATCTTCTTCTGTGTACACTCTGGACGTACAGCTGCTCACAATCTATACTGTCAACAATTTATCAACCGGGGGCCAAGCAGCGCTGCCCGTGTATCGTGTGTGTGTGTTTCTGTGCATGTTCTCGGTGCATTTTTATGAGCACCCTTGCATGGATATTTTCTTTTTTCTTTTTTTACTATAAAAGCTTGAACTGTGTGTTTGCACACCTGTGTGTCTATCTGCATGTGTGTATGTGATGCAGTCAGAGCATCTGGCTCCTCTCTGCTCCCCGACATTAGCACAGACGAGAGAATCAGTGGACTATTGAATGCAATTACAGTGTCCAGACAATAAAGATTGATAGTGCTTTTGCCTTTTATCACACACCAAACATATTAGAGGTTAAAGCCTCCGAGCCTTGAGCTGCCGGCATTCTAATAATGATTGAAAATATGCCACCAGAGTGAGGAGGTGTACTTGTGAAAAAAATACAGGAATGCATAAAGAAAAAGGGGGATGGTTTTTTTAAACCTGGGTGGGTGATCTGTGTGGGCCGCTTTGCATTTCACAAAGATCACACCGTGAAGGAAAATTTTTTTTAGTGTGTCTGTTTTTCAGGTGAGGCTGAGAGTAATGTTTTCGTTAAGGAAAACTGTGACAAAATGTATTTGTTAATGGCCTTTTTTTTCATGACAAAGGTGATGCGATAAAGCACACTTTATTAAACAAAAACTGTGACTAAATGTCCTTACGTACTATATATATATTTTTTTACTATACTATATTTTCTTTGACGAATAAAGAGGGGACATAATTCGCAACTTCTCTTCCTGCACGCCTGGGTCATCTTCCCCATTACACACCTACAGTGCAGCAGAAACCATGCTGGAGCCTGAACCTAGCTGCAGCCTATGGCCTCGGGAGCTTTGCTAAGAGAGAAGGTGACGGAAAAACAAGTGATAGCAACAGTGGGGCTTGGCAGAATAATAAAAAAAACACAGGTTGATATTTGGACCAAGAATTACCACAGGAAGAAGGAGTGAGTGTGTAGTAGTTTCTTAACAAAAGCCTTGCGGCTAAAATATGAGTAATAATTAGGAACTCTGTTAGGATTAGAAATGTTTATCAAATGTCAAAACTTTTATTCAGTGAGGCTAAATACAGTTTTTATAAAGAATATACAGTTTATGGGGATAAAAATACAGTTGACGCATGGTTAATTATGTGTAGTTTTTAGAGTTTTCTAAAACCATCACCTTTTCTTTGTGCTTTTCATTTTCTTTAAAGTGGATCTTGTTGCCCTTGTATTGTTCAATCCATGTGAGGGCAACACTTTTGTGTTCAGGTGTTCAGATGACTGATGATCTAACTATGATACTAAACACTGTAATGGTATTTCCTATGTTGGTATTATCTTAAAATAAATATGCTAATCAGAACAATTATTCATGTCTCACTTAAATATATGTATGAATACATGTATTTATGGATTCATACATTATTATTAAATTATTTGACCACACCAGACCAGACCAGACAACCTACCTTCATAAAAAGCAGCATTCTTAATAATACAGCCTGCCAATTTGTGGCTAATTTTCAGTACCAGTTCTTTCAAATTTCCTTGAATCCGCATTAAATCATTTCTTGGCCACTTGGGGGCAGCACTACCAGCTGTAAACACAATGCTGACATATAAAACACCTTATAAAGTCAATGCAGTGAATGTGTCTGCAAACAGTTGCCTATTTATACATAAGCAGACACAAAGCAAGGTTTGCATCTGGAGTCGTGTTTCAGTCCACCTGATAATTGTAAGTCCAATATTCACTCTCTTTTTGGTCTTTGGTGTACACTGAGTTTATCAGATGTTTTTTCACAGAAAACAGCTGTCTGCTGCTGGAAACGACATTGATGAGAGCAGTGAGATGGGAAAAAGCTGTGTAGAGCTGAGAGGAAATATAGAGTTGGTGATAATTCTGTGTGGTTTCATCAGCAGGAGTGGCCCCTTTCCCATTACACATAGTCATTTGATTCATAGTTGATATGAAAATATTCATTAGTGCAGCTTTTAGTTTGACTAATATGCTTATACTTGGTGTTAAAATTACACTAAAATGTTCACAAGCTTATCAGCTTGCTTGAGTAAAATAAGATGATTATATACAGTGTTTTTATCATTCAACACTCAAATGTTCATGGTTTTCTTTGACTAAGATGAGACTAAAATGTTGAGTTTTCGTTGACTGATGTTCAACTATAAGGAGGATGAAGTGGGCTAAATGATTAAAAGTCAAATGTACCCCTGCCCAAAAGTCTCATTCACATCAGACTGACTGCTGGAGAACAAAGACATCCTGGAAATCATTTTTAGTTTTGAGATGATGTACCTGATTAAACTGGAGGAACGTGAAGGGAGGAAGAAGCATCAATATTTGTTGAGAAGACTACTGGTGTCTAAGAAATTGTTCATTAAGAAATGGCTGGAAAGAGAAATACCTGGTGCTGATTAATGGATTGACCTGGTGTACAATATTTATGTAATGGAGAGAATTACTTTCAACTTGAGAACCCAGAAGGACACATTTGTTGAAAACTGGACAAAATGGATTGTTTATGTCTCAACCTTCAGACCAGACTTTGTATAAATGTGCATCAGAAACACACTCCAGTGTGATCCTTAGTCTGCCATTGTCTATGCATGTAGGTATTTATTTATTTATTTTTTGTCTTTCATGTCTTCATGTCCACATGACGTTAGCTTTATGTCGTTCATTCTCTCTTTTAAAGTCGATAAAAAGAGAATTACATTTAAAAAAAAGTCAAATGGACTTTTGATCTCAGGACTGTGGCTAAATCTAAAAAAAACACACAATTTTAGCTGTTTGTAAAGTATCTTCCCATTTTTCCCCCCTCACAATAAGATGGGAAAGACTGGATATCTCTTTGCATATTTAAGTAACAGCCCGGCCACAGCTGTTTCTGTCCACAAAGCACCAGCCGAACAGAGAGCAAAGTTTACTCTTCACAGCTGTCTAATTACACATATTTTTATCCTTTTTGATAAATCTGAACTGAAATTTGACATGGTCCTTTACATGCCTGAAAAATTTCATGCCCTCATACCCAAAAACCTGTTCATATCTACTGAAATAATTTCACAAAGACACAATAGTTGATCTGATGTGATTTATCCTGACATATCAAAGCAGATTCTTTTCATCTAAGTGTTCACAGGACAAAATGTGCTTGGGAGTGAGGAAGACGCATTAAAATAGTTGCCAAAGACATACAATGCATCATGATGAAGGAATAATGGGAGACAGTGACCAAGGACAGATCCGAGAGAGGAACAGAGGAAACAAAGAGCAGGACAGAAGAGGAAGACGAAAATGACAGGAGGAGAAAAAGGACAAAAGAGGATAAAACACAGGATTTTTTCTTTTACAGAGTAACAGCCACAGGAATAGCAGAGAATGAGTGACAGAGTGATTGTTCTATTATGTGGCTGACTGGCCACAGCTCTCTAACATATGAACGTGCATGTGTGGTACCTTTCTTCAGGCGCTGCTGTTGATTATTTCTGTCCTATTAGTGACATTCTCCTTCAGTCACTCTTCTTTTTCTTTCTCTTTATGCTTGAACAGAATAAATACACTTTACCTTGACACACCACTGTTTGTCTTTCCTTCACACAAAACCTGTTTGTGTTTCGCAGAGAATACAAATCTTGATCTTGAAAACACTTGATGTCTCTTGAAAGTGTCATTCTGACTGCTTTTCATTTGATTTGATTTCATTATTATAATTTTTGTCCCCATCTCCGGGTCTGTGGTTAGCATTGTGACATATTCTTTGGATTTTGTGCTGAGGAGCGGTTGGTTGTTTGTGTCTGCTTGTGCTATTTCAGTTCTGCTATTGATTTGAAAGAAACTGGACATGTAAAACATATCACTTCCTGTGCACTTCTTTTTCAGGACTGCTTGGAACAATATTGATCAGAATCAGAATCACCTTTGTAGGCCAATTAGGTGGCTACAAGGAATTTAACTCTGGTTGTCAGTGTCTCTCCTATGATCATACACAGTGCCAGTAACAAATATATATATAAAATATAAATATAGACATTGGTTTTTTTGGGGGTTTTTTTTATTTAGCCAGGAAAGCCTCATTGAGATTAAAAATCAGTGTCCTGACTAAGATAGGCAGCAATAACTGAGTTATGGACAAACACTGTAGGACAGATCGCACAAAATATGCCGCAAAATTAGAATTAAACAAAAATGTGATCATGAAATCATCTGTAAAAGATGTCATGCACCTTTATATGTGTATATATACACACACACACATATATATGTATATATACACATATATATACACACACATATATATATGTGTGTGTGTATATATATATATAAATGCTCTTTTATCCAGCTCGGACATACAACTAAGCAAAGACAACAAAGCTAAAGATGAGCAGACAAACACAGCAATTCTTTTTCAGGCAAGATGCAGAAATACAAAGTTGTGGCGTGGTTGAAGCTGTGCTGTACATGTGGTGAAATTTCAACTGGAAATAGAGTTATATATGCTAACTATAGATGTATGTATATACACCTTTAACTTATTTTAAATTGCTTCTTTAAATATTCTTAGAGAGACTTCTAAAGAGACTTTCTGAGTATTTCCTCTGGTTTTACCACTCCACTTTTATGTTTTCATTGAGATTTATCATTATTTTATTGTCCTTGTGTGTCAGAATTTCATTTCTTGTTTTTTACTTGCATTTGCTATGAATTCTTTGTTTTTTTTCCCTTGGTAAGCATTTTGTAACTTTGTTAGAAGCTATACATATTAAGTTTATTATATCATCATTATATATCAGTCAGAACCTGTCCCAATAGACCTGAAGATGATTAGACTCCAAATTGTGGAGACCTGAACATACAGTACCCAACTGGAAAGAGAACATCAACACAGGCAGAAGCCTGATGCTCCACCACTTTACAAGCCACCACAATCAGAAAGAGTAGCAACACGTCACCCTTCCTGCAGTTTAAACTCAGACACACATTTTTTCTCCCATGATAATGATAATATCACCCTGCCTGACCTGATAAGGTTGAACATAACTTGGACCTGGCGCGATTTAGTCTCAATCACTAGGAACTGAGTGGACCCCTGATTTATACAAACTTCCTCTTTGTTTTAATGCGTTGTTAACTTGTAAAGCATTTTTGATTTGTGATCAAGTGTGTCATGTATAAATCTAAAAATATAAATTCTTCTATATTGACTTCTGCTGTAACTGTCGTATAGCCAGCTAATCTAAAGTACGAGTATGAGGCCTTTGTCCTTGCTGACCGGTGATTAGAGGTTGATCCATAATCCAAGGATAATTTGTTTTGTGTTTACTCCCAACCACAGCCTAACACAAACAGGCAATGCAGCAGATGCCTAATCTGTCCAACCAACACTGGGTACAGTAGAGGTTTCACCGCTGGACGGTGAGCGCTGTGTTTACCCAGTCTCCCTGGCGTATTTGCATGTGAAACAGTGTCCTCAGATAATTCTCCAGGAAATATTAGCAGATTAGAAGCGGATAGGATTAATGTATGGTGTTATGGCATGTTCTGATACAGTGGAGACACACAGACACTGTGGAGTCTGCATGCGCTGATCATCAACAGAAACACACACACACACTCATAGTCCAACCCCTGTCCCTCACAGAGATACAGGAAGCGGTAGGACAAGGGTTCACAGATAACAGTCAAATCCAGACACCTATTTAAATGGTTGATATTTTAGTAGTAAACATGTAGGATTCCTTCATTATTTGACAACTCCCCCGTCTGCCTAGTTGGGAGCTTTCCGTTAAGATGCTTATCTGAAATGTCAAAAAGAATTATGCTGATAGCAGTCAGTATGAATAGGGCCTACGCCATCCCTGATAAGGATGCGTATGGACTCCAGCACTCTCCCCAACACTGGATTTCCTGCACATCTAAAAACGGCCTTAATTCCACACTAATATGAATATGCCACCCGCCTCACCCCCCTCCCACCTCCCAATGGCAAGAATTATGGTCCCCGTGAACCGATCCTCACTCTCCTTACCTCTGCCACGACAAAAATGCCACGGTAATGTCAGGGGAGATGTAACGATTTAGATCCCGACGATTGTCCCGTGTCAGCCGCACATCTGTCAGCCCGGACGAGTTGATTAGAGTTGGGACATCAAAAGAGGCTCAGGGTGGAGATAAGAGGGAGGGGTGTTGTGGGGTGGGTTGGTGGTGGGATATTAACGTGCTTCCCGTCAGGAATTAAGGCGCACGAGGAGTTTCAGCCAAAGTTCTGTCTGTCTCGCCTTCCGCTATCTTGAAAGCGTTGGCAGTGACTCTGGCTTTTTTGCATAAGAGCCGAGATAATCTGAGCCTGTTTAGATCAATTAAAAGAGAGATAGGGAGTACAGTAAGTAAACTGATGAGAGCATGCAAAAGTCAAGTGTGTGCATGTGAGTGCGTGGTGTGTCTTGTGGTACTTCTATACCAACAAATGTCCTCACAAGGATGGAAAGATGAGTAAAATCTGATGATGGTGATGTCATTTTGTCTATCTTTACTTACTGTACGTGTGTGTGTGTGTGTGTGTACAATAGATGATTTTTTCGCCCCCAAATTGTCTGAAGATGCTGAAGATGTAAAGGTTTCCCAAATTGAGATCATGTACATTTTCTTTCCTGTTATATTAATTCTGTGTGTGTGTGTGTGTTTGTGTGTGTGTGTCTTCAGCGTCCGCCCTTTACCAATTCCATTCCCTTCTCGCCCTCACTATCTCAATTTAACACCGCAGCCCTTAGAGGTCAAAAAGACAACCCGGCGCCAGCTGTCCATCCTAAAGAGAATAGAAGGGTTGTGTGTTGGGGGAAGAAAGGGGGGAGGAGGGGGGTCATTAATTATACATAGGCCGTATTTTGCATAACTCCTCTCCTCTGCCCCCTTCACACCACTGTCAGACTTTAGCAGGTTCAGAAGCGAAGGCTGCATCCGCTTCATGATAACATCTCCAATAACAATTAAGGTGGAAACATGTAATTTGCCAAGGAGAAAAAAACTGCCAATACGCTCCGGTGCCTTTGCATACTAAACACAGAGGCTGGAGCCGCTGTGCTGATGAGGACTTTAGGACTGTGATTAATGCCTTTTTACCTCCCAAACATGACACCACACTGCAGAAAAACCTCTGTTTAGGAGTGTAAACATGAAAATGGAGCTGTGTGTGCATGTGCCTTTTGTTAGAGGTTGTGTGTGCTTCTCCTGGAAGTTGACAAAAAACAAGGGTAGCAATTTCCATTTAGGTCAATATTGGTACAATAATGTGCAATAATATTGGTAATACAAAATTTCAGTTCTGCTCTTCAACGAGTCTCTATGCCAGACAAGAACATCCTTTTCTTACATCCAATGCCAAAGATTTTATAATTCTTCCTACAATATCTTTGCATGGTTCTACAGTACAGTTGTGGTTATGATTGTAGTTATGGCATATAAACAATGGTTAAGCAACTTATTTGAGGGTCTGTGACGGGAGTCACACTCTGGACTCCTGCACGGAATTTGGACATGCTACACACCCATCCACCACCACGACGTCCACACCCTTGCTTTCCCCTAGGCTGCATACTGTACAGGACACACTATTTCCTGCACTGGCCCTGAACATTGGCACTGGATGTAAATCATGAGGTGAACCCTCCGAAATGGGCGTCATGAACACTTGAACACATGAACAGCATCAGAATAAATTTGCGGCGACGTGAGCCGTTGTTTTTTTTAATGGCAAAACAATGACATTAAAATTTGTGGCAGCACTACGTTGGGCATTTCACACCCTTTGTATTTTACACGCTGCTGCATTCATCAGTTCATCAGTTTAAACTCTGACTTTGTTGTTGTGACCTTTCAATGTGCAACCAACAAAATGACAAATGTCTGTCACAAAACCTGAAAGCTATTGGTGATGGACAAAAAGCTCATTCTCACAGTTCCCAGAACTGTAAAACACAAACTTAAAATCATACCACCATCTTGGCAGGAAGCATGGTGGAACGTAAGCAGTCAGACTTGGATACCAGGTTTATGAATAGGCAGATAGTGAACAGTGGCACTGTGTGCTACCTCTGGCTCACTGATGACGTAAACCTACAGTACATCTTGCATCTGCACTGTGCTCCTTGAGGTGCGCACAGCTGGTACAGCTGATCGTGTGTGGAGGGTTTCGCTGTCAACCCTGGTTGGAGGATGATTGAAGAAAGCTGGACATGAAAGGCAACATGGGGGTGTAGAAGAACAGTTATATACAGTAGATGGGTAATGGGTGGGGTAAACCGGGGCAAGTAAGAGAACATTTCTACATAATGCCCTTGACATATTACGACAAGGAACAAATATCTTTTACAATGTTGCTTTTGCAGATCAAAACAACAGTAAAAAGTCTCATCATGACATAGCACATCGTTCATGTCTTGCAAATAACAGCCACTCACATTGTGCAGTCCTCGCATATAGCAGAACACCAAACACCCCAATAGCTTTATTTGTTCTCAGGTCATTGTCATAACCCTCCGCTTAGTTTTCACAGGAAAGTTTTTATTCTATGAATACACTCTGTGTTTACACGTGGGGGTGTGTAGGGCAAGTACACCCTCATATTCCTCAATTAAAAACTCAAATGAAGGTTACTGAGTTGAATTGAAGTCAGAAGTAGAGTGGCCGTTGCCTTTATAAAACTTAATGAAATTGCAGGGGCTGCTCAACCACAGGTCTTCCTTCCTGCTTAATAGTTTTGGATTTCATTAAATAGTCTAATGATATTTATCTTGACACATGATTATTTCTTGGAACATGACATGTAACAGTAAGTCTAAATGCAGTTCCTCATCTTTTCTCTTTTTTTCCCCATGAATAAAAGGAGAGACAGGTTACCCACTGCACATTTCAACCTGCATCTCCTGAAGTTTCATCTTCCCACCACTGGGAAAACAGCCTGATCCTTTTAAGCATGTATCCAGACTGACCCCATCCTTTCATCAAAGTGATAAAAGCTTCGCCTTTACCTCTGATGCCACC
>NTHP01000161.1:956753-967254 GCA_003416845.1 Oplegnathus fasciatus
CATCCTTTACCAAATTATTAAAAGTCATTAAAAGTTCTTTTAAATAAAGATAGTGGACATGTAATCAGGTGGATTTCCACAAGCGCTCGACTCTCCAACAATCACGCTTTTGAGAGCGAATATTGTCATTTATCCAAGGGGAGGAACTGATCAAAGGAGTCGACCTAGTCTTAATAGGGGCCACTATATCCAGAGCTGAGAGGCAGTGTTCATTAAAAGATTGCACCAGACAGTCAACATCACTGTGCACATCAGAGTTAAAATTGAAAGTGACAGAGAACTTTGCAGCAGAATGGGGGTTCAGTATGCGAGAGCTAACAATACGCCGGCAGGGTAAGAATCAAGAATAAAAGACGAATCAAATAAAATACAGTTGTGATCCGTAATAAAAAGATCCTCACAAAATAAGGAATCAATATTTTAATCCAAGAGTGAAAACAAGGTCCAGGGTATGTCCTCTGTTGTGTGTAGGGCCAGACACATGTTGAGTTAGATTAAAAGATTCAGTGATATTAGTAAAACTAGAGGCAAAATTGTCAGAGACATCATCAATATGAATGTTAAAATCCCCACTGCTGCTGCTGACCTTGCGTCACTGCCCCCACCTCTCGTGCAATTGCATCTTCTGAAATGTGGTCAACCCAGACAGATCCAAATAGTAGCCCACTGGTAGCCGCATAATTTGCCACTAATTAATAAGCTACTGCGATCAAATAAAGCATGTCGCTTTGTACATGCACTTCACAGTTAACGATTTCCATCTTGCGTCAAAAAATGCATCTTTCTCCTGTGATGTCTATAACACATCACATGATCAGTGTTGATAAGAGATCCACTTGACACAATCGGAGCGAAATTTTTGTTTTTGGCACACCATTGGCAACGAAGATATTGCAGTGGACGGACACACTATGCATGGCGGCATATGGGATGTGGGATGGAATAAGGAGGCCTGTGTGATGATGATGGACCTAATGTGACTGGCATACTACTGTGCAGTCCAAAGGTTACGGCTGCAGACAGGAGGGTAAAACCAAAAGGGCCTGTTTCCTTTGGCAGGCGAGAATGGAACTTCCAAAACTCCAGCCAAATACAAATGAGACATTCAAGTCAGCGTAAAATACTACAGAGGCAATTCTGAGGGCGGCCAAGACAAAAGATAAAACAGGGTTGTCAGTAAATACAGTGGTGATGACAGGACGAACCCAACCTGGCAACAGGGATGGAAACCATTACTTCCAACCGGACTGGAGCTTTGAAGATTGGAGGAATCTTGTGGCGGGATATCCACTCCCCAACCAGGCATCCCAGCAGAATCCACCAGTGCTCTCTCATTTGTACAGATGTCCAGCCAAATAGTGCGTGCATGTGTATGCTTTTGTGTGTGTCCCATCCTTCCTGTGTGTGCACAAATCCACTATGTACACACACATTCTCTACCTTGGCTCCCATGTTTCATCCTCTCCGCTCTCCCCGTGTTGTGTTTGTCGAGCTCTCAGGCCCAAATCCATTATTACCTCCTGAAATGACAACTCATTTCCACAAATGTAATCCCTTCCCTTGCCTGCGTGAGGCTGTAAAGTAAACACAGTCCTCTGTCTAGAGAGCACAGAGCAAAGGAGGGTAGGGACGCAGTACTTAAAATTTGCAAAGGGAACTTGGAATGGTGAACGCCAGACCCGAGGAGTGAAGATGATAAAGACTGAGAGCATTTGAAGGGATTTATTCCAAAGCACCACAGTCTGTATAGATATATACAGTACATAGTAAATACAGTATGTCTTCTGGGAAAAGAAGGTAGCACCAGATGCGGTTTTTCCAGTGTCTATCTTTACAAGGAATGTCATCAATGAAGTCTTTGTTTTAAGGTGCTGCAGTAAGGATTTTTAGTTTACATAATCTAAAAGATCATCTTTTATCATTTCTTTTCTTCTTTTCCTTCAAGTCAGCATCCATTATCAAGGAAGGTGTTATAGCATTCAAATTGTAGGCTGTCTTTACAGTTATTTTTATTATCAATTCATCTGTTCATCATTTTTTCAATTAATCAATAAGTCGCTTAGTCTTTAAAATGTCAGAAACCAGTGCACAATGCCCATCATGATTTCAGAGCCCAAGCTGACGTCTTCAAATTTCTTGTTTCATCTGATCAACAGACTAAAGCCCAAAGACATTTAAATCCTCACATTTTAAAGGCTGGAACCAGAGAATGTTGAGCATTTTTCCTTGATATAAGACGTTAACAATTATTTAATTATCATCAAAATATTTTTGTTTCACTTCCTTATAGTCCTTTTAGCACTAGTTGGAATGAACTCTCTTTGTAAGAATGAACTTTAAAGCACAGCACACAGCGGGGGCATAGAATAGTTTTTACACCCAACAGAATCCAGGACACAAGCCAGTCGGTGTCGCAAAACGGCACCCAGCGCGTTGAACCACTTTGTAGTTTGTCACTTGTCGTTTGCTCAATATTTTTTATTTTACATCTTTTCCTTCACTGTTTGAATGTGTGTCATATCCCCATTTCTGCCTGATGCCAGCAGCTGCATTTGTGGTAGTCGTCCTTGTTATAATGTGATGACACTGCTGATTGACAACACTGTAAGCAAACACTTAAAGTGCCCAAATTTAGTTTCAGGAACTCATCTCTGATGTGGGTGGAGAACAGAGGAAACAAGAGCAGAACCCATGACTGTGGTTACACGTTGCCTGACGTTATGCGATGTGACGTCAGTAGGAAAGGGCTACATGGGGAGTGGGCAGTTGGAATTTTGGCATACAGTGTACAAAAACATTTATGTTGAATTTGTTTCACTGAATTATACAGCTTTTAAGATAAAACATAAATTTGAGATTGATTCCCAAACATATCAACTTCAATCAAAAAAAAGCCATAATTAAAACCAGACGTCCTCGCTGCCTCAATTCAAAAGTTGAGCCAAACACACATCCACATATTCACCATGCACACACATACATACACACACAGTTCCATCTTCCTCACTCTGCACTCACAGAGATAAACAACATTAAAAAAATGTCCTCAATCCGCCTGCCCAGCAGTCCATCCCTCACCCTCAGCCACATCATATGTGACTGGTTTAATCGCAGGCCAATCACTGCTGGGTCACAATTAATAAAAGCCACAACAGCCGCAAATAAACAAGTCCAAATTGCTGCCTTAATCGAATGATGCAAACATCGGTGAGTTACAAAAGTTCACTGCCGCCACTGACAATTTCCTAATTGTATTCACTCATTCATAGCAATTTTATTAACATGGAGCGGTTGTCTTCTGCCCTTCCACTGTCACAGCACCAGGGATCTAATTTCATTATTTTCCACAAGATTTGCTTGACTACTGCCGCCATGCTAGTGGCGTGCCACGGCCAGATGTTTATGCTATTTAAATGAGGAGCAAAGCCTGTTGGGTAAACATAATTAAAGAAAGTTGAAGCTTTCTTTTTTTTTTTTTTCTTCTTACTTCTCCTCTTCCTCGCCCTCTCTCTGTCTACCTACCTCTTCTCCTACGAGTCTCCTTCCCTCTGTCTTAACTTTACTTCATTAGACAAATTTCAATTAACATCAGAGCCACATGTTTCTCTGAGCTGGAGCACAAGGCCTGCATGGAAGGCTGGGTACGCAGAGAAGTGTGACGCAGTGGACAGCGCTAGCACATGCACAGATGCTTTAGTCTACACTTGATATGCAAATGTGCAGAGTTTTGTACACAGATTCACAAAAATCCGCGAACAAGTGGAGAAAAGAGCAGAACGGGAAACAAACAAGGAGCTAAAGTCAATGCTTTCTTCACAGGACATGTTGACCGCTTGTTAAAGTGCATCGGCTGAAAGCGTGTGTGCGTGTGTGTGTGTGTATGTGTGTGCAGCATGCTCTTGAATCATTCACAGCTATATCCTACCTGTGCAGCTGATGAATCCAAACACCGTTGACCTGTTGCCCCCTCGGCGTGTGTGTGTTTATGAAAATCATCACCCAGCGCAGCCCAATCACACAGGCATTACTGTCCACGCCTGTCGCATGCTAAATAAGAGGAGAGACAGAGTAACAGAGAGAGAGACTGAGGATAAATTAAATCACTCATGTCACGGTGCTAATAGGCCAGCCTCACTCTCCATGTAATTCCAGGGGCCGGCGCTGCAAAAAAATAAGTTGGGTTTTAAAAAAAAACTAGAGCAAGAACAATCTATTAGGGCCAATATCACAGACAGTGTGTTACAAGAGGTCATTACAAGATTATATAAACCAAGCAGCGGCCATTTACATGTGATTATTGCATCAGAGCGATGCAGTGATTATACAGGGGGCACCTCAACACGTCAAGCTGTACACACAGACTCGAGGCATGCACACAATGAATTATGTCATGAGTGTATATCATGAGGGGGACTTGATCTTGAAAATAAAAGCAAACTCACAACAGCTCCTGTTTTGTGGAGGATTTATTCGCCGACGCCCCCGATTTACAGCGTGATTTGGGGGACGCCTCGCTCATAAAAGCCTTCATCTTAACCACCAGAAGCAGAAGCATTCACTTACTCCGTTTGATAGAACACACCCCGTTCTCTGTGTGCATTGCTGCCCCACGCAGCCGGCTTGATGGCTGAAATATGCTTTGCGGCTCCGCTTTTTAAGTATGCAGCACGCGGCACATTCGATACCCTTTAGTGCACACGAACTGAGTAGCTGTCAAAAATACAACAGGCATCTCAAGTAATTATGCAGATTTATGCAAAACATTAACAAGAAGAATTAAAGGCACAAATGAGGTGGCTACACTTGAATTGTTAAGATTATGAATAATTACCATGAATCTTTTTGCTCTTAATATAACTTGTTTTTGATAAACAAAGCCTTAATTATCGGAATACTTTGGAGGATTCCGGTGACCTTCATTAATCTTAGACAACAAGTCTCCGGTGAGACTTGAGTTGAGGCCTACGCACGTGCATTCTCACACACATACGCAGGCACATGCCCACACACACACCCTTATAGGGTAAACACGCACGCATGGCGGCGCATATGCTAACTAGCCACTTCAGCCCGGAGCGAGGAGACAGACAGGTACATCTCCTAGTTAAGCCAAGAGAGCTCCTCACACTCCCTGGTGTGTCCAGGTACGCTAAGCCAGGAGGACAGATGCACACATACACACTCACACACACATACACACAGCAGGTGACTCAGACGCTCCTTTGAGAATTGGCAGCACCAGGTTCTTCACTAATTACAATTACATCTCACTTCCCTCCCCTTTCCACTTTCCTCCAACTTTGGACATGAATATTCCAGTGGAGCCATTGTGCATTGGACACGCTGCTCAATATGTCCCGTAATTAAAAGCATGATGTGTGAGATGAAAATACTTAGGGCACTCTACTCAGAGCTCGCTGCAGCAGAGGAAAAAATGAGATTCAGCTTTTTTTTTCCCACCCAAAAACAACACAGTGGAGTGCAACAGAAGAGCTTAATCTGTGTACAGACTCTTTTACCACAAAACCTCCTCATTCCATTTCATCAGTCAGGGGGGTTTTTTGGTGTTAAACTCCTAAAAATATATGTAACAATGAACGTATTTCGGAAACACATAGTGTTTAAAATCAATACATTTCTGTGTCAGTCAGTCACATATGGAGAGATGTGTTATATCCAGTGTTTGAGCCAGGATTGTCCAGGACAGGGTCATACAGGCCTGTTAGCACTAGGAGGGTAACTCCTCCAGGGAAAAACAAAAAGTACAGTGAAAACTGTATACCAGTGCTATAAAACAATATCAAAATGATAAGAGAATTGATATTAGACAATTATATTAGATACATAACAAGTGCAATTATCAATTACAGTAAATAAATTACATTTTTTTACAAAATAATAAAATGATATGGATGAAAAATAGGGTGATCAAGAGAGAATGCTCCTTTGTTTTAGAGCTACAGATCTTACCTGTGCCACGGACAAATGTTTTTGGAACTCAACTTCAAAGATTGTCAAAGTTAATATGCTTCTAAATTTACCTCTAATTTCAAAATCGTTTTATGGAGGCCGTTGTTCAGACTGTGGAACTGAAAGTGTGGTGAATGGAGAGGATCCAGACACTGGAATAAACTCGCTGTTGTAAACTGTGTATTTTGCAATAAAACTCAAAGTTAACTTTAAAGTCAAATCATTTAGAACAAACACAAAGGAGGGGTTCCACCGGACAAACAATGGGGATCAGTGATTGGTCGTTAGGTACCCACGTTCACGTATCTGTCTGGCTGCTGTTTGTTAACGTTAATTGACTCCAGTTGATACTAACAGCATTGATTTTGCCCTCGATTTTATGGCTGACAATTGGCACTGGAAAGTTGCAGTGACAGAACATTTTATATTTAAAAGGGCTCATTGTTGCAAAGGTGTGCTGTGGATCAAATCTTATATATGTATATGAAATGAACTTAATGTCTTTGTTTCAACCTGTGAGGACTGGTGGGTCATTATTGGCTTCTGTGGTAATAATCAGAATGATCAACCAAACATAATCTGTCTGAATCCAGTGATGATGGTGATGCTGAGGCCCAGGAGTAAAATTAATTAAAATAAAATGATAAAACCATTCAAATAAAACAACATAAGCTATACACATAAATGGCAAATATGTATTTATTCATTTATATGCATAAACTGCATATCACCCAGCAGTCACCACAGTGTACCAAGTATCAACTCAGCTACAATGTTAAAATGAATAAAGAATAAGTAACACTCACATGTCATTACTATTTAAATATTATGCATAACTAATACTATCAGATTAAGTTTGATTATTATTATGTGTGTTGATCATAGTTAGTGGTGACTTTGCACCCTGTGATGCTTCAGCAACTGACTCTAATCCCATGGGGGCCAGGCACCCCGGGGTCCTGTCAGTCAAATCTCTGTTGATTGTTTTTGTTTAGCTGTCACGTTGTTTCTATTTTTCTATTCACACACACACACTGACGCACATCTCGCTCTGCCCTCTCTCTCCTCCTCATAATTCACAGAGGAACACTCGTTCTGAACATCAGTCGGTGACATACAGGAGTGGACACGAACCCCAGCTCTCTCTTTTTTTTGGTCTTTTTTTTTGTCTGGTTGAGTGTAGTGTTTTTTTCTTATGTGAACTTCTGGAAATCACAACTTGTACAACTGCATACTTCTTCGAAATGATGTCGGCAGGAAGGATATGTCACTCAGGACTGGTTGGTTAGGGCAAAGCAAAACAAAATATCCCAACCAGCAGAGTATTGTTGAACATTAATCCTAATCGGCAGCTCAGGCCGATTATCAGGTTACACATACTGTAGTGTATTACTGTAGGTAAATAGGGATTGGCCTCAGACACAGCCTGTGATATTTGGGGAAGAAATTAACAAAATTATGATGTGATGTAAATTATTAGAGCAATAATACTTTTTTGTCTTTTGTGTTTAGATGGAAACTTTTGTAGTGTTTTTAATGAAATATATTGTCATGTTCATGTGAAGGACTGTGGTCCCTCACTGAGCAGCTGAAAATGCAAGTGGTTGAGTTTTGTGAGTATTTTGGGGGACTTGTTTTTTTTACTTGCTGAGGTGTTTTTATTCATAAACAAAGTACGAGCTGGAAAAGGACTCCCAAAAGCCAGAGAAGTTTCTCTGCACGTATGTGATGGTGATGTTGTACTATATACAGGGCAGGAAAATCTTTAACTCTGCACTGTTCTGGCTCTTTTAGCTCCATTTAGGTCTGAACTTCAAAAGTGACGCTTTTTAACCTCATAATCTTTGTGTCAAAGACAGTAGTGGAGGGTAAACCCCCTTAAATTCCTTAAAAGTCCGATTTTTTTGGCTGACAGAAATGTTCATGCAGTAAACCCACTGTATGCATCACAGTAAAATGAACGCAGGATCTCTTGAGGACAAAATCACAGTACAAAGCTCCTCTGAAAACATAATTAACTTTTATTTGCAGTGATTGTTTCCCTCACGATGATCATCAAATGGAGGTCACAGTTTTCCCACCTTTTTATTTACCACCGCATCACTGACACACAACAATAAGCATATGGAGGCATCAAGCATGTTTGAAATATTTCATCTCACCATATGTTTCCATAGGCACTGCTGCTGGACCGAGTCACAATCCTTTCCCCGGGACGTCTGATGAGATGACAGCTACACATGCCAGACCTGTGTGACTGCTCTGCTGTCCCTAATAACAGTAACTTCAACAGTAACTCAGGCCTGCTCTATTGATCATGAAAACACAGCATCCTTCATCTAGAAGAGAACAAAACAAGCCAATACAGCTTTCAGATGTTTTACTGTCCTCTAGAAAACATCAATGCAGGAATATTGGCCTGGTTTACATAGAAGGCAACAAAAAAGAGTAAAAGAAGAGATGTGGGAAAAAAAGATGGCCGCTGTTAAGCTGTTAGTCGAGAGAGCCAGATTTACCGTTTCTATTTCTGCATTTTCCCTCTGTGGATCGATGGAGGAGTCGGTTCATTTTCTCCAACATCAATACTGCGTAGCCCGGTACAGTTCACTCCCCTCCAACTGCCTTTCATCCTGGCCACACTGGAGCTTGTGGATGTTAGTGTTAGCCCGATGCTCGAGGTGACGGCTGCCCTCCCCTGCACAGGATCAGCTCAGGCTCACCTTTCCATGCTGTAACCTCAGCTGTGTGGAGGAAGGGAGGGAGGGAGGAGAAAAAGAAAAAATAGCTGACCTCTCATGAGTGGTTCGGGGTGATGTCTACCTCTTTTGTAGTCAGTTGGTGGAACTTTCGAGGACCTTTTCCCATTTCCAGATCAGCAGCAGGAAGCTAAATGTTGGCCGGCTACTGCCTTTCCTGCCCTGGCATCTGACTACAGAGGTGTCTTGTGGAGGGAGAATGCCTTTTTAAACGCCTTAGGAGGTGCGTGGTGCCCTCGCCGGCAGCTCTCAGCAGCTTCCCCCTCCAACCCCGGCTCAAACCTTAAAGCAGCGCAGGGAGAGGAAATCTCAGTGCTCATGGGCAGTCCCAACCTCCATCTCAGCACCCTCACCTCTCCTCCTGACCCACAACTTTGAGTGTGTGGTCCGAGGTGCTCGCAGGAAGCAAGCATCTGTTTGATTCCTGTGCCATATTTTATGTCTTTTTTAAATTTTGTTTGATTTTTGTTCTTTTACAAAAAAAGGGCACACGTGGAGCCTGTGGAGTCAATGTGTTAAATAAGTCTGAAGTAAGACAAAATGCTATCATCTAAAATAAATAATGTGTGTTTCATACAGGAGATGGGACACAATATTGTGAACATGTGTAATCTATTAAAAATAAAATAGTAATTATAAATGTTTTCATTCATTTGCCCTCTAATGTAATGATAAAAGCAACAAAAAACCTACTTTAGTCCAGACATGCAGTGCACATCATCTACATGTTTTTTCTACATATTTTTTGAATAGTGAATTTTTTTCTAATTTGTTTTCAGATGATTATTATAAAACAGATGAAAACAATTCTGCAGGGACAGTGAGAGTATCTCAACATGTTCTCAATACAAATCGACCTGTTTCAAGAATGTTCTAAAATTCTCTAGCAGAAGAAATTCTCTAAACAAACCCGGCTGCTGCAATAGAATCAAAACAATGACGCTTGATTGCAGAAAAATATTGAAACAATTTATTTGTACTGGAAACATTTTGCAATAATCTAACCACACTGACAGATGTTTTTGACACGTCTTTTTCTTTATTATTCTTAACAAGCAAACTTTTTCTTAAAGACTTCTTGGTACTCACTAATAGAACACAATGACGGCAGTGTAATGTACTGTAAAAAGGGCAATTCAAGGAAGTTATGATCTTAGGATGATTAAATCTTGTTTTTGTCTTATCCAAGATAAATAGTCAAGCACCATTTACATAGATAATTAAACTTGTTTTAAGGTAACTGGTTTTGATTTTTATTAAGATTTTTACTTACTTTTTACAGACGAAGCTGACCAGAAACAAGTCAGGTAAGTGGAGTGCAAGGTTGTCACACTCATATCCCAAACATCTGTTACAGTTAAGAGACAACTTGACTACTTTGCTTATTTTATGAATTAGACCAATCTTAAAAGTAGACAAATTGGTTAAAGACACAATCTCAACGGCAAAAACATCACATCTAAATAAGCAGAATAGTCCTATATTTTGATTGAAATCCAGTCAGACTTCATCACGGCACTCACCCGGAAGTTAGCCTTACTTCTAACTTAACACAAGAAAACAATAAAACATCTAGTACAGCACAGATAACATATATGATCAATACCTATTAATTAATACTTTATTAATCTTGTAGGAACCCAGTAAAGTTAGCTAGAGGGCAGTGAATGCATGGTGCCGCCATAAAAGAAACTCACGCTCGCTGCATTGAACAGTGTCCGGGGCACTGAGCTGTCACTCAAAAACTCATTAGCCAATGGGGATGCACCCCTGAA
>NTHP01000161.1:967787-990071 GCA_003416845.1 Oplegnathus fasciatus
CTTTTATTCTCTCTCAAATTCTTATTTTTGTTTGATATTTAAGAAGTTTTGTTTGATTATACTGACACAAATCTGATTCCAAAGTGGTACAAGACTTACTGCTGCCACGAGGTCCCAGTTTCAAAATATATGCTATAATTTTTGTTAGAAGATTTTTTGTTTGATACTAGCACATTTCATTAGATTATAAAATATTTAGCTTGTAGTGTAAATTGTTAAAGCTTTCTGACATGATTTTCCGGTATAGTTGTGCGTCTGTGCCTTTTGTAGAATTTCTCCACTCCAGTACTGCAGCTTTTTCCCCAGTCGAACCCCATAATCCACTCTGTGTAACCACAGACGTGGATGTGCAACATATTGCTCAGACTCTGACCCCGCCGCCTCCCTAATTAGGCCTAAGTGAAGTGTTGTTGTTGTCTTCAAGCCCCCTGCCCTCACCCACAGTTACCTGCTCCAACATGGACTCCAGAACAAACTGCCACACACACACACTCCATGAGAGTCTGCCCCCTCCTCCAGGGAAACAGATGTCCCCCTTAGCTAGCATGTCCACATTTACACACAAACACACACCCGAGGCAACATGGATGTTCACAAAAGAAATGAAGTCTTCCGTCTGGCTCTGTTCACACGGCAGCTGAATCTGTCCCACCTGAGATTTCTTCTTCACATGTGACACAGATCTGGTATTTTCTCAGTTGTGCTTTTGGACTACACAGAATCACAACACGCAACATTTGTTTGTCACATTTAGTGACAGTGTCAGTATAATGACTAAATCTGACATACATCATAATCTTAGTGTGCATGACAATATGGGGGTAGTATTAGCATGTTAAAGACAACAAGAACAGTGTAAAGGAAAGAAATATTTGAGTGATTTTTGCAGATACACTCTGTCAAAACCAGACAAAACTCCAAAGCATGGTGTCTTGTTGTTTTTATTTACTCCATGCACACATGTCTTTTCAACGGTGCTGTCAGTTCTCAGTGGCATGAGAAAGAACTTATATCCTAGAATAGACAGGAGAGTCTCTCTTTTTAGGAGTCCTGTAAGAAACAAATATTACAAAATATGCTTTTGCTGGAAAACGGTGCCAAAAAAGCTACTTGCCATTAGAAATTGTACGCATCTGTATTTAAATACACACATTTTTCCTGCCTTTCTATCCCTCACACACACACACACACACACACAGAATCACACTTATTCAGCTGCCCCCCCCTCCTTCATTTGTGATTTTGCCATTACTGAAGGTTTTATGTGTGTATGTGTGTGAAAGAGAGACTGCATGCAGTGCATTTGTAAGAGAGGCTCGACCTGACAAATGTATTCGGCTCCCAGTAGCACCGCCGAGCCCCAAAATTCATGTAAAACACCGGTAACTCCCGGTGCTTTTTAAAAAGGCATCGGCTGATACAGGATAATGATGGAGATTTCAGCTTGATTATGGGAGCCCATCCCCATCAAATATTCCATTCCCTGTTTCACATTCGGACTTTTTGAAAAAAAAAAAGGAAGAAGAAAAAAAATCAGACCAGTGTGGGCTGCAGACATTCAGGCCTGAGCAATCTATGGAAGAGAAAGAAAAGAGAAAAGAGACAGGGCATACATCTGGGTGGAGAGTGGTTTAGGTGGTGAGGGAAAAGAGGAATGTCTGTAAAGAGGAGGTGAAGCTACGGGAATAAACAATCATTTAGTTCAGCCTTTATATCTTAATTTTAAGGAAATCACAGATTCCTTTATGATATTTTATGATTGCTTTGGCTCCAGTTTTGAGTTTTAATGTGTAAAATCTTTTCATTCGGGCTCATATATCTCATTTAACAGTGGTTCACAACCTGGAGGTCGGAACCCCCCACATGGGGTCGCAAGATAATTCATCACATGTCACGAGATGAAGCAGGACAGGAACCAGAAAAAACATCTTTCTGCTACACAAAATGATGTCCATTTTTTCAGACCTTCTTCTAATCTTTGCCTTTTTTCTACTGAATTACTGAAACACTGGATAATTTTTCCTCTTTGGGCCTCCAAAAATAAAATGTCATAAAATTAAAAAGACTCTGTTTAAATGGTCACAGTGACAAACGGTCACATGAAAACATTGTTTTGTTTTAAGGGGTAATAAGCCAAAAAGGAGCACACCTGGCAAAATGGTGGTTTAGCTACGTCACTTTCATTCTGGCTACACTGCTGGTGTAAATGGAGCCAAGGCAAACATAAAATACTGTATTGTATTAGTGTAAATATTGATAATCTAGCCCAGAATCTGACTTCACACTACAGTAAATGTACATCCAGACAAGGCAAAATGATTGTGATTGTACTTTATTGCTTTTGTTTACATTTTTTCTTTTTAAAAACACTTTGTGTTTTAGTATTTACTGTAAGACACCAAACATCAGATTTTTCAATCAATCACTTGTAAGTTTGCACTGAAAATAAAGTCATTGTGTAAACCACAATTTACATTATAACAGAAAGTCCATACATTTTGACAGTAAACAAAAGGACATAAATGCATTTTTTTTAATCAGTGATCAATGCTGCTCACCAAGGTAATACTGTTATTGTAAAATACTTTCATGTGTTTCTGTCAATGAAGAGTTGAACAGAAAAATAAGAGAAAGGGAGATTATGTGTGTGCCATTATACTCCACTGTATTCACTACAGAGCAGCCAATTATTGTAAATTATTTAATCTAAAATTAAATCTTTTTACTTGTTCCTAAAGCAGTGTCATCTGTTAAAGGGCAAAATAAGACAAATAACCACACCAGAGATTTTGCAATTGAACAAACCCTCACACTTTTCTTAAAAAAGACAAATACATCTTTTAGGACTCATCCGTAATTTAAAGGATTTGTTACACAAATGAATAAATAAAAGCAAACAGTGATAAAGATGAGTTTTAGGATTTTAGAATAAAATAAAGCTATAATAAATGTCCTGTGTGTGTTTAGATGGGATAAAGGAGCCTGCAAAAATATCTAAATCATCATGAAAATATAGAAAACAAAATGAAACCCAAGATGATCTCCACATTCATTTTTTAATCTGGAGCTAAAAACATTTTCTGGTGTTTTAATATGATTTTCTCATCGTGCACTAATATATATAATATCTATATATTCTGAAAATGTCATGCTTGGCTGGGTCCAGTGAACTTGGCCGTCTCCTGAATGTCACTACCCATCAAACCGCTGACAGAAGCTGCCAACTTTTGATTCATTTCAAAGTTTTGAGCTGAATTAAGTTCTATTCTGCTGTATGTAAAGCCCAGACACAAAGGTGTTAAATGGAGACGGGAGGGGGGACGTGAAGGAGAAAAAAAGTAGAGGTCAACAACAAGTCAAGGCGACCATCTCCTTTTATTTCCCACCGAGCAATTTAGAGCGACACAAATGTCTGCTTCGGAAACCTATTGGAGTCATGTTGATAACCTATGAGATAAATATGCTAAAACATTCGTCTGTGAGAAGGAGAGGGTGAGAGAAAACAAGGATAGGGTGAGGGAGAAAGAAGGTGGTGCAACAGGCACACACATAATCAGAAGTTGCTGGTAATGTGCAGGCATTCACCCATTGGACGAACATCTTTCACTTTATTAGCATGACAAAGAACACAATCATTTTGGATATGCCTGAATGCCGTTTTCATTAACTTCCCAATGATTTATTAACAAAAGTGTCAGGAATGCTGTGAAAGCTGCAGGCCTCGACCAAAACCAAAAAAAAGAAAAGAAATTGAACAAGAAACAGAGAAAAAATAATGCAAACCAAATAAAGAAATGTCATCTTTAGAAATGAATAAAGAGAGAGCATAAGTGAGACTAAGAGGGAGGGGATGAGGGGTGAATAAGGGGTTAAAAGGTAGACGGTTTTATAACAGCGGATCCCATTCTAAATGTAAAGTATATCCAGTTAATTATGACATTCATTAGGTTTTAACACAGCACATTCAAACTGAGACTCCCAGCTGGGAAACATTCTCTAGTCAGCTATTAGGGAGTTCCATCAGCCATGGCAGAGAATGAGCCTTATATGGTTTTCTATGCTGCTTCACAGAGTCTGCACGTGTGAAGCACAAAAAAGACCGTGAGTAGCAGAGTAGCAGAGTAGTGGAGTATAGTTTACAGTGAAACTTTTACACGTTTTTTCACAACGCTACTGTAGATAACAATGTACATACAAGGATCACGTTACCACGCTATTTGAGTAGCACAACCAGTGGCACCAAAAATTACGATATTTTAGAGCTCCCCCTAAATTTCTCAAATGAGGCTTTCTGGGCTCCCTGTAGCTCTCCCGTATTTGGAACCCTGCTTGTCAGTATTGAAAAGGCCAAGACTGAAACATTGAGAACTAAATGTGACACTAATTCATTGAAACTCAAGATGAGAATAACAAACCACTTGATCAATAACAAATATGTTGTCAAACTGCATCATCACCCTCATATCAGGGGTGGAGGACACTGACTAACATGCTTTTTGAAAGCCTAATACAAGGCCCATCTCTCAGCTGTTACAGTATGAATCTATTGTATCATTAAAGAATATATTATAGGCTTCTTTCAAACTATGATATCCACTACTTAAAGTGTTTATCAAATATTCTACACAGTGAATGTAATGATCAAAATGATTTGTTAACAGCTACCTAAAGACACGTATCTCCATCTGTAATGTGGAAACACAGAGCTTGGTATGAAGCCCATGAAATGAGACTTCATATTCACACTGGAACCTGCAGCAGCGCTCTGTGTACCAAAGCTGATCCTTCCATTGCTTTCAATGTTTCCTCCTGTACAGTATGAGTAAGTTATGAGCAGAAGGAACTATAAATGAGTCATAGACCTGTTTCGTTTGGATCTCTATTCGATCACGGTATGCTTTTATGAGGACATTTTTCACCGGGGTTCTTGGCTGCGAAGGTATAACAGCTCATTTCAGAATCCAAAAGGCCTGCCTGGGAGTCCCCCATCACTACCTTCACCCACAACACACACAGTAACAATGGACAGAGGGAAACTTGACTCTGAGGAGACAAGTGTTTTAAAAGATCGAGCTTTCCAACGCTGAGCTGATGAACGACTCTCCCCTTCCCAGTCCCTCTGAAAAAAACAGCCAATGAAAATAAGCTCAACAGTGCAATTTAGAGAGCCTTATAAATCAATCCTGGTGAGTACACATATTTCTGTGTGGGGAGAATTTATATGTTTAATTACCGAGCGCAGGTGCCGGGCCCTGGCTTTACTCATTACAGTAAGATATATGAACGGCAGCGAGAGCCCGGATAGTGCAGGACAAAAGGGAGGACAAAGTAATTAGCCGGCTCTTATTTAATGGGACCCTTCCTCAAGTCGTTCCCGGCTCCCGTCGCGGCTCCTCGTCCATATGCTTCAATTCAGAAGTCATTTCATAAAGGACCACTGGTGGCAGGTAGCACAGCGGCAATTAACACTGGCACAGAATGGAATCGGCTGGGATTGAAAATGAAGTGTTAAACACTGTGTAATATTTGATTGTCCAGCTTTTCTTACCACGACTCCCCCTCCCTCCCTGGATTTTCCCAGAGAGATAGAGAGCCAAACACTGGGATTCCCTGCTGAGTGGGACTGTGCTGCAAATGCCTTTGGCCACAGAGTGGTCGAGGTTGGTTTTGGCCGCGCGTGTGTGTGTGTATTTGGCCAAAGTGTGTGTTTATCCTCCCATGGCCTGTAAGTGGACTTGGCGGTAGATTCAGATTTGGCTATCCTGAGTCTGTGTGTGTGTGTGTGTGTGTGTGTGTGTGTGTGTGTTTAGGCTAGTGGCACCTGTACTGTGTGCAAAGGCTAGTATAGACACTAGCCACTGCACAGCCAGCGTGCCAAGCGCAGGCCTGCCTTACCTCAAGGACCAAGCAGGGCCGTGCCAAAGGGAGGCACTGACCGCCCACAGGGGGGTCACCACGGTTTCATCAACAGTATGTGTGTGTGCCTCAATAACTGTCAATAGAAAAGGGAAAAAATAAATCACAGGTGTGCCTGTAAAGCCTGTACAGGCCTGTAAAAATATATGATGAAGGATCTTTTTAATGCTGATAAGAGCAGCAAGAGTTTTTAGGTACAACGGCTTAAATATGTGAAAACAACAACAATTAGATAAAATAAAATAAATACATAAACAGACAATTGTTAAAAAAATTGAAAGTAGAAAAGAAAAAAGAAAAAAGAAAATGAAAGAAAAAAAGGGAACGAAATATAAATAGAGATGTCCTGGGGCAGATCCCGGCATATTTGAATGGCTCAGTATCGGCTAAAATAAAGCAGATCCAAATCCAGTCCTTTCTTTACCGTACTCTACTCTTTTTTGTCCACCTCAGCCTCTTAGTGTTGCAGCTCTGCTCTCCTTTATGACAGCTGGGCTCTGCAGTGCAGCATATCTGCATATGTGAGTGGAAATGTGATTGTTTGAATGTATTTGTACAAGCTGGTGCGACTGAGTTCTCACATCCAGGTTGGCACACAGGGTCACTGAGCTCCGACTCTAACTCTCTGTTTCTCATTAGCAAAGAGCAGTGTACACAACAGACAGATAACCAGCACTGACAGTCGCTTTCACAAGTCATACCAGCAGGTCATGTCAGCTGTCACTAATTTTAACGTTAAGTCTGTGAGTAACTTGACAACAGGCCAGAATGAAACTTGGCTGTTGTCAGGTTTGTGTGCTCTCTGCAAGAGTGTCTGTTCTCTGCCAAAGATCGTTTTTCAGGGAAGAACCTCCACTCCACCACTACTGTACAGTCATGTGTTTTTGTAGTTCTAACAACTCCAACAGAGTGATACGTCTTCTCTCCAGCTGATCGCATCACATCAGTTTCAGGAGGCACATTCTCCCAGTTAAACTTTTATTCATATCATATCAATAATTTAAGCTGATCAACTTAATAGTTTTGAACCAAGACCTTCAGTATTTGGATCAAGTAGCTCGTTGAAAGTTAAAGTGTGTTGAATTTAATACTCTGTAGCTGTTATTTCAATCTTCCAGAATATTTAATTAACGAAAGTATCAAAACAGACTCAGAATGAGCAGATAGCCAATGTTAAAGGACTCCTAAAAAAAACTTCCCATTAAGAAATAAATAATAAATAATGAAACAATATAAAACCAAAAATAATAAATAAATGCATAAAATTTTAAACAAAATAATAAAAAAGAAAATATAAAGTATAAATTGAAAATGAATAAATAATAAATAAATGAAATGAAAATTAAAATAAAATATAAGATAAAATAAATGGAAGTTTTAAAAGTTAAAATAAATAAAAATAAAACAATAAAAAAACGAAATGAAATTTATAATCAAGAAATAAAAAGACAAATAGTAATTGATAATACTAGAAAACAAAATCATAAAAAAAACACACACACAAAAAGTAATGTTACCCAAATTAAGAGATCTTGTACGCAGGTGCAGGCACTGTACATCAGCACAATACGAAGGTGGATCCTCAATGAAAACCACGGGGCCACATAAAAAAAAAGCTGGCTATCAATAGGAGCACAAAAATATCAGTAACAGAACATCAACAATCTAAACTTTTATAATCTCTGTGGAGACACAACAAAGGCAGAATACCAAATGTTAACAACTGGACTGTTAAGGGAAGGGATATAATCCAGCCCAGACCTCTCATCACCCACTCTGGCCAGTAAACAGCAAAGCAAACCCACAGAGGACAGGCTTAGCATTTCTCCCTCTGTCTACACACACACCAGTCATGTTGAGTCAGTCCAGCCGGCCTGGGGGCGTTGTTTGGCCAACACTAAACCAGGGTATCCCTCACTGGACACCACTTGGCTGCTCCTGACCCCTGTATGCTCGCCGTCTGGCCACAGGCTTGTAGCAATTGGCAGGCCCGCCAAGTCTCTGGCACATGCCCACTCTGAGTTCATAGCTTTTGACCTGTGCGTTGAGGGGATGTGTTTGGCTCATACTTAGACATATAAACATTAGAGTGTGTAGCCGAGGGCCAGTTTGGCCCAAGCAACCATGTTTAACAGGCTGATACCGGTTGAATTAAAACACCTGATGTTCTCAGTCTGTCTCAGAGCCAGTTACAGCCACTGTCCTTTGGCAGTCTGGGCTCATGGCAGACAGCATGTGAATAGTAACATTAAGTGATAGTAGTATACCAAAACAAACAAATGCTGCTCAAAGGGCTTCATAATCAACTTCATAACTTGGAAAACTCCAGCAAAGAAATACAGCACATGGCCCTGTATGACATGACAAAAACACCTTCCATCCACACTAACAAGGCACTTTTCACACCCAGAAACTAAAGCCTTCAAAACCTTCTCCAGAGTGGATAAAACTGAAAATGTCGGCCTTGTGTTTCAATGAGGGCAAGAAAAATGGAGCTTTTGGAAAACAATGCCATATTCCAGCAGAAAGCAACCTTCTGTTGCCTCTAAATCTCTGTGATCGCTCATTGTAAGTCTCAACATAGCCTATCACACAATACATGTTTCGTCATACCGGCTGTATCTGTCGCACTATTTACCAGATGTTGGTTGTGGTGCACAATTTTATTGTTTCCCCACCAAAAGGGGAGGCATAAGTAAAGATTTAGACAGAGATTTATTTTAATATTGTTTAGTCGTTTCAGTGTGGAGATCTTTACCAAAGCAATCTGAGAATGCTAGTGCTGAAACATGTTGTTGTCACATGTGAACAGTGTTATCAGGTATAGGCGGCTCAGTGTAGATGTGCCTCAGTGTTGTGAAAGTGAACTGATGAAAAGTTGAAACTCTGAGCTAATTCTCCAAGCAAAAACTTCCAATATCCCAAAAACTGGGGAATGTCTCAGGAAAGGCCAACAATGGAACGTAACCACTTAACCAACTACTATACTGTACACTTAATCATTTATTTGTACTCAGTGGAGTCATGAAAGTTGAGATATTCAATGTGAGCAGTTAACTGCTTTGTCTTTCTTACTTGTCAGCAGCACATCCTCTTTTATGTTACCATTGGCTCAGTTTTAGTTTCATTTTAAACAAGCATCCAAAAGCATGAAATCAAGACTGAAGTACTCCAAAAATCTCAATACATCATTGATTTGGGCTGTTATGCCTAGATTTCCCTATCAGAACCCAAAAGTGTCATGAACATCATCTCAACAACACACAGCGTTTCACAGCGTAGCAGTCACAGAAGAGTCTTTCCTTGAGAAAATCACTAGTTCAGTAACTTTTTGTGGTAAGCTCTTATAGTTTCAGCGTCATATGGACATCCATTTAATCCTTGCAAAAAAGTTGTAATTGACTTTCATAAAGAAATACAAAAAATGTAACATTTCCAGGCAGATCTGCCAATAACAGTTACATTTATAGCTGGCGTCTGCATTCCAAGCATGGTGACATGGCTACACAAAAAAGAAAAAAAGAAACTTCATGTTTGGAATAAAAGTGAAACAACAAAAATGAACCACAGTATGCTTCAACTTATCATCAACATAACGGAAAAATAGAACCCTCACCATTAAGTGTAAATAGTACAGCCACAGTACATTCTCCAAAGTATTCAAAGGACCCAACTGGCAATAAGAATTAGCCTGTTATTTGACCTGGTGAAATATGAAATATGTGAAATGTGAAAAACATTTTAAATTGTTTGCAAGTTACTTGATAGAATTCTTAGAATGCATTTTTACAAACACAAACCTGCTCTTAATGCTCCAACCTGCATTCAACCACCGCTCAGAAGACTTCTCTCACGCAGCTCTTGGCACGGTTTGTCCAGAACATTCATTCTGACCAGAAATATTCACTTCTTCTTTGTATGCTCCACATGCCATATCTGGAAAAGTTCACCAAGACCACTGATGTAAAGGTATGTGAGTGATCACACATGAGAGTCAGTGGAGTTTGGATAGTGCTCACTTCATAACTGGACAAAATGCACAGGCCTTTTTCACTAATGCACAGTAGATGCATAGAAACAGATTATGTAAAAGTTTAGTATGATAGTTAAAAACAGACTGGCACATACACACACACACACACACACACACACACACACACACACACACACATTGAGGCAATGAGGACCATATCGGCTCACAACAGTTGTACTGTATCATGTTCACCACTGGAGGGGTGACAGATAAAGTACTGGAAACAAAGTACAAACTTTGAATGTCAGCGAGCATGACGGCCACTGGTTCAGAGAGAGAGAGAGAGAGAGGCAGAGAGACAGAGAGAGATGGAGGCAGAGTTGACATGGATTCCTACCTGGTTGAGAGTGGTTGGCACTCCTCCAGTCAGCATGCCACCATGGCTGCCATCTCTCCTCCCAGCCATCCCGCCCAAGCTCCATGCCCCATTTCCACTCACACTGGGGATGCAACCAGAAAAGCACCAGAAAGAGACAAGAGGACAAAAAGTCACTAATCAGGAAGTCAGCGGATCAAACAAAGGAGAGGAAGGCCATTTAATGCTTCAAGCCTGTGTCAGGTGGTAATATACTTCCTCCTGTAATAAACAGTTACAAATTACCACTTCAACATCAGAGAAAATACTGCAGTTTTATGAAGAATTCTTTACATGGTTCCAATCTCATCTAAACAAAAGATTTAAGTTGCATTATACAAAAATGACACCCTGCCTGATCCATTTCCCTCATCATAAGTGCCTGTCGTCTCAGTTTATGACAAAGTGAGCCAGCTTCCATGGCAAATAGTTGTAAAGTTGATTTGTAGGACTGCTGGAAGTGAAAGGACAACGAGAACACTGACTACAGCTTTGTTTCCATTCAATTGCTGTTCAAGTCTTTTGCCAAGTGAAGTGTGAAGTAGTGCATGTTTCCCTCAACTACATTTATGTGAATATATTCAAAAGGACACACACCTCCATGTTTTTGCTCTTTATGTTTTGCTCTTGGGCTTTTACAATTAAGAGGAGGCCTGTCACTGTGAATGGCACATGACAGAAACACTTTGTCTGTAGTAGAGGAAGAAAAAGCAGGTACCTTGACATCAAGGTGTCCAAAAAGAATACTTTTTCATCAGCCTTTATCACATCTTTTCTTTTTCAATACATCAACTTTTCTACCTAAGCCAAGTTTAAAAACTTTTTTTTGCAACATTTCCTTCATTTGAGTAAATTGAAAATGTGAATACAGGTGGATAGAAAAGACATTCTTTTAATCCATAAACAAACTGCCTTTACACCAGTCAACTCATCCTGTGCAGCCCAACATTGTTAAAGAGATCGCAAAGTTTCTAAAGTCAGGCTGAATTTTGACGAAACATTTATAAAATGATGCACAAACTATCCAGAATATTTGATATTGCCAAATAAAATTTAGCCAAAAAATACTAATTCTTAGGTTTAAGGACATACTATAACTTAAATAAAGAACTGGAACAAGCTCATACATAATATAAACTGCCAGACAGTGTGGAACGAGATGATTTTAACAACCTTACTCACTTAAGGGGAAACAGGGAGAACTATGTTGATGGTGTTCAAATCAGTGCTAAATTATTTTTTATTCTGATCGAATTATTTTATTCTGAGCAAAATGTGAAAATATGCACCTGCTATCATCAAAAACAGCACATGAATGATATTGTGTTAAAGCTAAGACGAGAGGGGATAGAGAGAGAAAAAAGGAGGGACAGAAGGAAAAGAGAAAAAATAGAGGGAGACAGTTAGTTAGAGTTAGGGGGATAAAGCTCAGGAGGAGGAGCGATGAATTCCCAAAACTAATCTGAGTATAATCAGGGCACTGCCCCAGTGTCCTAACCCCATCTACACACACATACACACACATCAGAATGCTTCTGCCTACCCATAACCCCCAGTGTGTGGGCGGTGGTGTTCCCATGACCCACTTAACACATCTGGGTCAGCTGTATTCAACCACCAACTCACACACACATGCCTAGCCAGGTACATTAAGACAACTGAACGCACACACAAAGGTTCCGATAAGGCAGATGGGCTCGAGTTTTTTCACACTGCTCATGTGAGGTATGATGAAAATATAAAAATGATGGCTGTTTCACTACTCATTAGTGGAAAAGCAGTACATCTGTGACACATGCTGTTATGTGATAAACCGCACCATTGTTCGACATCCGCATCACGACATCTGGGATTCACCAGTTGTTGTTTTTCTGAGCGTTTACCCAGGTTGAAATACCATCAGACTCTTCCAGCTCAAGCTGGAGCAGGGGCTGTATACACTTCACTCTTCACCGTATATAAAGAGCACTGTGAGACGAACACCTTGGAGAGCCAAAAGGTTGTCTCGCTCGTTGTAGCGCTGGATGTAAACTAGCAAGTTTTTTTGGCGCAGTGGGGCCTTTTTGCAGAGGCAGGAAGCGAGAAAAGGGCACATGAAGAGAGCGGTTAGGCTCTTTAAACGCAGGGGTAGTACTGCCTGTATCGCTTCCAAGAATAAAAAAGAAAGAAAAAAAAAAACTTTTGAAGTGTGTTTGTGTTTGAGGCGAGGGAGCAAAGGTGTGCTTTAGAGTTTGAGGCAAAAGGCAGGAGTATCTTCAGTATGTGTGTGTGTGTGAGCATGTGTGTGTGCGTGGAAGTCCCTCTTGCCAGTTTTAAAAACCATCTGTAGCCCAGGTAAATGGCATGCTGTCCTCTGCACATGCCCGATGGCTTTCTCTTTCTCTTCACAGGGAAGAGTTCAGAGGGCCAGTTAGCACCGTTCATAGCAGACCCAGAGGCTTCACTCAAACACACACACACACACGCTGAAATTCTTGCACAAAGATTTCTTTGGCACACACACGCAGCGTACACGAGGCCACAGACACATTCACACATGCTCAGAGGCTCTCATAAATTCATGCAGCGGCAGCAGTTGTACACGCATACACACGTGTGTGCGCACACACACATGCACGCTCGCAGTAGGCCTGTGGCTAGAGTGTTCAAACAGGCATGATATTGAAATCCAGCGGTAGGGAGAACAGTGGGTTTTGCTGAGGTCCATAGCAGGTTATTGATCAAGGTTAGTTTACTGTGAAAACTCTGCCTGTGGCCAAGGGCCATTCACACCAGGTATGTGTCTGTGTGTCTGTGTGTGTGTGTGTGTGTGTGTGTAGGAAATCTTTGTGTACGGACACAAGAGTGCAGATGTCAGTGTGAGAAAGTGTGTGGATGCATGTGTGTGTGTGTTTGAGTGTATTTTTGTACTTGCATGTATTGAACGTTTATGAATAGACAACAGTGCTGCTGTGTTGCATGTGATGTGCTTCAGTGTAGCTGTATTTCTATCAGCTAACAGAACTGCTTTTGTATAGAAGCTTGCTTACTTTTTGTCACAACTGAGCTTGTTCACAATTTCTTCTACGGAGCCCGGAAAATTTGATGGTTGGGGGAAAAAAAAAAGAAAAAAGATGGGCCCAATCCCAATGTCCATACTCACAGACTTGCGGACTTTGAGGCACATTCCCGCTAAATCCGTAAGGGTTTAGGGCTGTCCCACTGTCCAATCGTCAAGTGCACGAGGGCTCTCTCGCAGACTTTTTGAGTCCTTTATAGACACTTTCCGAAAGTCTGCATTTCCTGACAGAATAACCCACAGTTCATAGTGATGTGACATTAAATACAGGTTTACCAGGGGAAGCCTGGAAGTGTAACAAAAAACAGTAAACATGTTGTTAGACATTAATAATAAGTGAAGGTATCCAGCTGTGCCAGCTGTGCGCAAATTACGCATATAGGAAAGTTCTGAGTGTGCGCCAATACCAAAGAGAGGAAGCAGAACAAAGTCACATCAAAGACCTTCTACCACTCGCAGGACAACATATTTCCTGACTGATTATTAATAGATTAATGGCTGATTGATTGAATTATTCCCCCACTGTATCCGACAGGAAGGACGCTGTGTGTGCATCTTTGTCCTTGAGGATACAACTTCTGTCAGCTGTCCCATTCCTATTTATACCATTTCGAGCCCTTGCAGCCTCTCGCAATCAAGCGCTTCACACCAAGTGACGTCAATACATCTGTGAGGGTTCAGGGCTTAGGCCTCATTGGGATTGGGCCATGTACTTTTGCTTGATCACGCAAAAGTACTTTTTTTTTTTTTTTTTCAACCTTTGATTTTTTCCCCCTCCATGTCCCTTCCTGGGCTCCAGACTCTTCAGCCCAGTCATAAAGAAGTAAGGGTGTAAAGAAAACCAATACAATGGTCGGAGGTACGGCGTCATCAATACACAACCACAAAATGGCGGTTGACACCTGTGTGAAATTCTGTGTGAGAATCATCAAAGAAACAAAACAACAACAAGCAACAAGCAACTATCTATCTGTATGCTCCTACCCATCTGTATCTCTGTGTGTTTGTGTGTGTGTGTGTGACCTTCAGTACCCTTTCCTACTGGTGAGCTACGTTCTTCAATCACCTTGCCTACTTTGAGGAATTACAGTAGCTTCCTGGAAAACGTCCACAGCCAAAGAAATATCAGAAATATCGACCATGTCCAGTGTTGCCTGAAACATTTACATTGTAGTGTAGTGGTATAATAAAATAAAGTGTTGCTATTACGTAACTGTCAGTAAAGTTAGCAGGCAGGCATAGTCAACCTCAGGCATGTAACTCTAGCATTAGTAGCTAACGCAACTTCCAAAGCACGCTGGCTCCTAACTCCTGGTTGAAGGCAATTAGCTACTGAAGCCATGTGCTGTTTTCTTTTCATTTGAAATACCATATGCCAACAAACTGCTCTTATAAATACCAGATTTAGAAGGACAACACTGACCAGGAAACCTCTTTGGGTACTACTGTTGCTAAAAAGTTGCCCAGAGTTATCACTGACTGTGTTTCCTACTGTTAATTTGTAGGCAAAATTTGGCAGGATAAAGTAATAAAGTTGAGGAAATATTGACCTTTTTTGTGTTAACTTTGAATTTGAATTGTCTTTGAATTGCAGTGTGTCATATTGTTACAAATTCATATCATTTTTGTATCGCATTGTGGACCATGTACTGTACGTAGATATGCATCAGACTCACCCCAATGACAGAATCTTAAAACGTTTTCAGTTTTGGAGAATATTTGATTTTAAATGTGTTAAGTTTCGGTAATATCACGATGAGTTACAGATATTTTCAGAATAGTGTCTCAAGCAGTGGTGGTAATTCTCTTTCTGTGATGGTCATAGATGGTTGTTTAAACAGAAAAAAAATGTTGGTGCAATTTGTAAAACTGTTCAATTTGCTAAGCAGTAGGTCTGGCTCCAAAAATCACTATTCAGGCTTCAGATATTCAGCAGTGTTTTTGGGTTTGTCAGAAGTGTAAAGGTTAGAGGAGATGTCTGTCTGGGCAGGAGAAGAAAGGAAGAGATGTTTTACCCTCTCTAAATATCTGCTGCCAAGATGCCCTTGAACACGGCATTTGACCACCAATTGCCCAGTATGCACCAGCAGACAGCTGTGGTTGTTATGGGCAGCTGCCAGTTACTAGCAAGTTAACTGCATTAATATGAAGTGTGCTCAGAAAAACTTGATGTGGATTAGCTAAGTTAGTGGAGTCTGACAGAGACCTGTGGTAGTATCGCCAAGCAAGGGGGGGGACAGAACTTGGAGACACAGACCAGAGCTGTACACTGGTCATACAGACGTCTTTTGCACTACATATACATAAAGATATGCATACATATATACATATAAATATTGTAATTTTTCTGCTAAAAGTACACTCCTAACATTACGACTTTACGTCTTTTTATGCTACTTTATATTTTAATACTCAGTAAAATATAAAAACGCATAGAGTTTGAATGAATATTTCATGTATATACAGTATTTCATATATATATATATATATATATATATATATATATATATATATATATGCAGTATATATATAGTATATACAGTGTATATATACATAACACATCCAACATGGTGTGTTTGAGTATGCCTGTATACCTACTGTACAGTAAAATACCATATACAGATGTACTGTATAAAGACACTTCTTGTAACTGCTACAATGACAGAAACAGATTGACATGTATATATTTTTAAGATAACATAAGGCTATTTTACATTAATAATAAGTAGCACTGAACTCAAAGCTATATTTTAATAGAGGCTTTAAAATGAAAAAAACATAAAGCTTAGAATTATGTGTGGTCTTGAGTGCAATTGTTTGCGTCAAGATGATAACCTGCTGGAGGTCACTGTTCATCTACCAGCTAATTTGCCACACTGTTTATATGTCACAGAGCACAAAACAACTTGGTTCCAACATGGCAGAAAAGATCAATGAATCCAAGATAACAAATAATCCCATTTTGAAAAGCCATTCAATCATGGGCTCACGATGTTATAACAAGTCTCAGTGAAGTCTTTGTGGTGCTGTTAGTCGACTCCAGAGTTCAGATGTGAGCTTTACAAGCATAGAGAGGTTCTCCCTCACTGGCGGTGTGGGACTACTTGTGGTTTTTCATGTTATGTAAAACTACAAAACTTGGCTACTACTCTGCTAATCTCTCTGACATACTCTACACACAGAGAAACACACACATACACACACACACACACGTGTCGACACTTCTCTAGCGCTAACAAAAGCAATTGTATGAAATGTGCCTGTTACTCTAATCAGGGCCTCAGAGGCTTGGCATCAAGCGACCTTCATATGGCGATTCAACCCAAACACACACTCACATCTATACACATCCATACACAAGTGTGTGAAACAGGAGGGGTAGTTTCAGCACATTCTCACACATGCAGTCAAAATATGGCAAAAGTTTACCACACACACATAGGAGAAGTCCTCTTTGAGTCCATTTTCACACACACACACACACACACACACACACTCACACACAACCTAATACATACACACACACCGCCTTCACAGGAAGGCATGTATGTATGTGGGCTGCTGTTTTTTCTTCATAAAATGGCAGAGATGTCAAAGCAGAAAAAAGTTGTGACCTCCTCTATTTCTCTTTCCACTTCGTCTCCTCTCTCTCCCTCTGTCTTTCCAACACCCTGTTGCCCATCTATTCAAAGTGCTTAGATGTGTAGGCAAACAACTGTGAAGCAAGCAGCACTGTTCACATACTCGCCTGCGTACTTTGTGGTGGCATCAGTTCTGAAGAGCAACTGATCGGAAAACTGCTGCAGAATTGAATGACTAAAACAGACTTAAACAGCAAGATGAATCTTCATCTTCCTACTGTATACTTTTGAGGCTCTTCTATTAGGTACATTAAAACCAAGAGGTCAGATTCAGGCTTACATTATGCATCTCCTTTACATTCCTAGCGTTCACGTAACCTAAATTAAATCCCGATCTTAACTGAAAAGGAATACACTTAGTTTTGTAGATTGTCCAGCTGCTCATCCTTTGTGTTCATTTATGGAAAGGCATCGCAGCCTAATCGTAGTCTGCTAACGGTACCTCAGAAGAGAGGAAAAAAGAATGAGGCACAGGAATAATATGCAACCAGGTATGGCAGTCATGGATAGGATTGGTTGAATTTACACAAAATACGAAACTATAAACCATTCTGTTTTGAACTAGCAAATAGCTCTTCTGTTTAAAAGTACTCTATGGAGTTTTTAACTGGTTATGAAACAGTCTCAGTTTAATACCGATGCCTCTCTATGACCTACATAAGCGCACGAGACCAACAGCGAGAAGACTGGCTGTTTCTAATAGTTTCTAATAGTTATTCTTAATGCCTGCCACCGGGTCGGATTTTTCCGCGAAGTCAGACAAAACAGCGCTGGGGTTTGCTCTGGCTGAATTCCAGTTGCTTCAGCCCGTGACTGAAGGTCCGTCTCCAGACCTGCCGCCTGCTCGGGCTAGGTGAAACACTACCGCCTTTGTCCACAGGGACCGCCAAAATCAACACAAAATGAAAAGTTCCATAGAGCTGCTTTAAACAAGAAATTAAGGTGGTCTGTGACAAACAATGTTGAGGGATAGTGGATCGCCACCATTTATTTTAATTTGACAAAATCAGAGGTTGTAGTATTGCTGAAGCTAAATGATGAGTTTTATCAAACGCAGTCAAGACTGGCAGCCCAAAGACTGGTAACATTTACACAATGTATGATACAAAAACAACACAGGCTACTGCTTTGAACAAGCAGAGCACTCAAAACAAGAATAAATCACTGTGCAGCAGATAAATATACAACTGCTAACATGAAGCAGTTCCAGCTGCCCACTATCTGTGAATGATTAGCGTTAGTATGGAGTTGGTTTCCACAAGAATGGCAGATACTTATGTAGCACTTGTGTTCACTGATTATTAGGCTATGACGCTACGTTATTTACCTCGGCTCCGAGGAGTACACATTAAAAGAGATAGATCGAGTGGTTAACGAATAGATGGCAGGTTTATTACAGTGCATTATACATTTTTCTTACAGTTTATGAAAATTGAAAGAAAAAAGACAAAATGAAAAGTAAACTAAAAACCAAAATAAAACTAAATAAAATTAAATGTCCTTAGTGTCTCTCTTATTTGTCTTAAGAAATAAGACATAATTATAATTACCACATTTAGCACACTATCATGAATACAACAATTAAAAATATACTTGGACACATTATCTTCATCAAAAATACTCCAAACTTTTTGAAGTACCTTCAAAATACCCTTCAAAATACTTATATACTGTTTGTATTTTATATATTGTTTATATTCTCTCGCTAGCAAGATGCTAACATTATGCTATTAACTTTACTAATGCAGGCTAATTCAGCGTACCTGAGCTTCCAGAGTACGGAAAAAAACCCTCCATCCAACTCCCTTTGCGTACGTGACTAAACAATTCTAAACAGTCAAGAAACAAAGCTGATGTTCTCTTTAGGCTTTACAGCTCTGCATCTTCACATACTTCCATTCTCTCTTCACAGGTGGAATCTGGGGCTAACAGGGGCACTCTCTCTGACTGGGTGAGCTGATGGGATGGCTAATGTCAAAACAGCTTGACTCGTAAGGAGTTAACCCTTTAGTGCTCAAATACTTTTATGTTGGTTATACTGGTCTAAGGAGTTCTTTGCCTCGATGATGTGTTATAAATTTGATTTAAAGTTTGCCCAAATTTGCAATGATCACCTTTTTTTTTCTGCAACTCTCATTCACTTGTGATTGCAATTGTTTTCCATTCCTCTCTTGCAATATTTAAAAGGAGTGCCCCAATCTAGATGTAGACAATTTTAAAAAAACATACCAGGAATGAGTAATCTGTTGCTACATGTGGTGACTAACTCTGGACATCTTGTAGCTGCTTCGCAGCACTCTTCAAGTGGTTCACCGGTGGAAAGCTGTGGAGTAGTAGCAGCAACCAGCCATCCTGCAGGGGCAGAGTGAAAATACATGTCATTATAGCACACAACACAATTCTGTGGCTCAAGTGTGCTATACCGAGCCAGCAGAAAAAGATCATCACTCTACATAGCAGGCTCGATGCTTAATCTTTAGCATACACTATCACTTAACACAGACTGAGCTAAAAACAAAAGTCATCACAGGGTACTATGGCCTGTGGTTGTACGTTGACCATTGGGCCAGTTCCCCAAAACCTTGGTGAATTTCTTTGACCCTGAAAACACAACTCAACCACTAAACTTCTTGTGTAAATGACGAACAGCCAAAATGTCCTCACTTTGCAAAAAGTGCAAAAATGCCCTCCCTCTGAAGATCTAAAATTTGAAATTGTCCTCACGAGGATAGGAGTGCATGAACACACAGACACACACACATGCAATCCCCCCCCCTCCCCTCTCTTTCCGCCTTCTTCTGTCCGGTCAGTGTAATGGATGGTGAATCTGTTGCTTACTCATGCATACAGCTGACAAATTGTCCCTCTCCGATCACAGCCCCGCTGCTGTGTGATTTGTGAAAGATGGGACGCGACAGGATGAGTCGGCAGCTCAGATTGAAAAAGGGCACTGAGGATACAGGCAAACTAGTCCGAAAAGGTGCATTTGAAGAAAATTATATATCTGAGGGCTTACAGGCCGCCGGGGTGTGGATGAGCTGCTTCTGTGTGTGAGTGTATGTATGTCTGAGTAAGATTAGAGATATGTGAGCCACGTTTTAGCAATGACCTTGCTGTATATTGGACTATGAGAATTTTCATCATGTATATGTGAATGGTGGCATATGAATTCACACAAAAAGGTTCACCAACAAAGGCAGAATCTCTGAGGTGCACAAGAGCCACACATGTGTATAGTAGGCTAAAATCTGAATTCATTTGACTGGATTTAACTGTGAGATAACCCACATAATGTGTACCAGTCCCCATTTAAAGTGTATAACATGACCCACATACACTCCAGCGGTCCCTGCTTACAGTATAATTTAACCCACATACTACTCACTGCTCCCTGGACCTATTATTAAAATATAACCCATATTCTCTCCAGCAGATTCCACCATTATCTATCTTACTGGGAGTTACATATATAAACCAACAACCTGCTCCTCTACTCTCTTTAATTCTGATTTTTGAAATCCCTGTTGTTTTTAAGTTCACCCCAAAATGAAAAGATGTCTTGAAACCGACACACAAGTTTGTATGAAAATAAAACATAATGCTATGTTAAGAGGCTACCACCTTTCTAACAGTTAGTAGCTCAGCGTCCTCTACAGGCTGGTGAGTAAAGTGAGTGCTGTAGGTCATGCACAATTTCCAGAACAAAGTTGAGATGATGAAGTCAGTTTTATTGTGTGGTTACAAAATCCCTGTGTTGTATGAATTATTTAGAGCTGGAAAACATGGAATGATCAACAACCCACTGTGTTTGGTGTTCCTGGGAACTTCAGAGATAGAATCAGTCGTTTCGGCAAGTGCCCCAAAATGTCATCTGTATACCTTTAAATGACCTTAAAAGCCCTTAAAAGTAGAAATTATGACAGGAGCAAAGGAGGAAATCCGGTGACAACACTCCACGGAAGGAGGAGGTTGGTGTGGATGGAGGAATCAACAAGACAGGCCTTAACACAGACGATGAAGCTCCTCTAGCCTTAACGAAGTAGTCATTTTAACCCAAACAACAATGTTTCCCCAAACCTAACCAATGATACTGTCTTCAATGATCCCTCTTGGGAAATCCTCTATATTCTTGCCCCCTTAACAGGGATGGTTAAAGGTCAGAGTCAGCTACAAAGCAGCTAGAAGCCGGAAGGAATGCAATGGGTCTGCAATCTCAATCTGTGTTCTTGTCTATGCCTTTATTCCTGTGGACTTCTGAAAAGCCGTCAGTCACAGCTGAAAAACTGTCCCCATTCAAAGTCTGCATTTAGCCAAGAACAGTCTAAATACCCAGAGACATTCTTGCTTCACCCATATTATCAAGGACATTTTGCTGACCTTTGTGGACTTGGGGTAAACAAGTATCCCAGCATAAATTTCAGCGCAATCAGTCGTGATGGCGGATGGTTCAAATATGTGGTCGATTAATCATAATAATGCCAACTTGAAAATCTGCACCAACATATGAGGTCCCACTAGCTGGGCAAGACCAACTGGTCATCCGTGGTCCTCCAGGGGTGAACAGTCCTTCGCTAATTTACAGGTGGCTCTGATGTCTTTTGGTGCTGCCAAACTGGTCGGTTTGAAGGTAAAGTTAAGGTTTGTGGCTTCTACTGGACAGTTAACGTTGTACAATGGCTCTGCCTTGTTGTTCTTTTGGCTCTTCATATTTACAGATCTAACCACACCTCAGTAAGAATGAATAAGTATGCAGTGTGAATGACATTAGATTTTTTTTTTGTGAATAAGAGGTGTAGAGTTTTGTAAGTGTAATCACCAGAGCCTGGCTAAGCTGGTGATGTCAGCAAGAACACTATTGTCCCAGTTACAAAATGATTGCACTGCATCCTCTCGTTGTTCAACCTGTTCCTTAGACAGTACAGTCCATCCACCCAAGAACAGTCATTATAGCCAAATAGCCAATAGCTGAGTGTTTAGAGGATCTAAAATGACTACTGCAGCGATGTGACATGACAGGGCTGGTTCACCTGTTGCATGAAAAGGTGATGTATAAGTGGTCTAACTGTTTCAGCATCTTTGCAAACCTTTACAAAGTGTCATGTACAGAAAATAAGGCAGCACAGTACTGACCTGAAGCTGTGGAAATAATCACACACACTTTTTGACTACCCAAAAACAGGCACATGCTCCTAATGTGATCCCTGAAATCACAGGCCAGCACAGTGGAGCTTTCATGAATTAGCCTACTTTATGGCAAGCCGCTAGCTATTAGGAGGAAGTT
>NTHP01000161.1:1008442-1038270 GCA_003416845.1 Oplegnathus fasciatus
AAAAAAAAAAGGATCCTCTAGAATTTATAGTGATGTCTTAGTTTTTCTGCATTTTCTGTCACTCTGCAATTTAGCAAATAAGAAAAAAGATAAATCCATATCTCGTTCATCTTCATGTGATTCAAAAAGACGAAAGAAAGAAAGTGGCGCAACGCAGAGAGACATATTGGTGAATAAATCTAAACTTCAAATACAATCAGTGCCTGCACTAACTGGCGGCGGAGGGTTACGTTTGAGGCATGTTATGAGGAAACAGGTGAAAACAGTTAAGATATCAAAGCTTAATAATTGGCCACAGATTTTAAGTAAGAAATGACGCTGAACGTGGATTGTGGACTGAGGCTCATGTTCTGCTGTTGATCTGATTTCGCCCCTCCACACACAGAGCTGAGCACACTGGCAGCGCCTGTCGTCAGGCAAAGCTCCAAGCCATTTCCCCTAGATGCATCTCGACTGAATCAATAAGGCCCTTGCAGCATATCATTAGACATAAGTATTATAATTACTTGTGTTATTAATTTTGCCTTAATACCAGGGATAATATGATATGTAATTCAACCCTGTTGAGAGAAGAGAAAATAAGATAATCACAAATGCATCTCTTATGAAAATCAATGTTGAAATGGATATTCCAATAATGCCAAACCCCTCTGTTTTTTTCTCATGCATATCAACCAATCATTTTCCGCACTCATCTGGAAAAAAATATATAAATATGTCCGACATATTTCACATGGGCGCCCCTGTCCGAGGCAAAACAATATGGATTTGTGTTGCCTCGCAAACAATTTTAATAAAAAGCTATTGATTAGAGATCGAGCGGCTAGCCTGTGGGCGCGGAGCACCAGACCCCAGTGGGTCCAGATCATTAATGTCCTCAACTGCTGGCTTCACTGGCGCAAATTTGTTCAATAAGGGTCTGGCACGCATGCTTCAGGGTTTGATTTTGATACAGCCACATCAAACTGTTTGTGGCCGCTCCACAGGCCACAAACCTTATACACATCAGGTTCAAACATGATGGTACAATGTGTTTTTCTTCTTTGTGACTGTTTGAGCAAATTCCAATTGATGAACAGTGCGGATGCATATGATTTCAGAAAGTGGTGAAATTAGTAATGAATCTGAACACACTTAACGTTACTCCTACTCAGCCTAAGCACTCATGGCAGACGTCACCTGGAGACAGGTCTAGTCAGAGGAATGTGCATAGTAAGAGATAGAGCCACAACCCACAGCAATCCATGGCTGCTTTCACACACACTCACACACACACCGTACAGCTTGTCATCAACAGACGTCCTCCTGACAGAGGGGGGAAAAAAAGCAAAACACACTCTCACATCCTCTGCTTTATGTCAAACCTCACCAAAAATTTTAAATATCTACATCCAGGCAGAAACACACTTGCATATACTTTTTTGAGCAGGTATCAAAGCCTTGGCGCAGCGAGACAGTTTTAATTACCAGGTACTTTCCTTATGCTTACGATTTCAATTTCTCCCCGCAAAGCTGGTAATGATATTCAAAACGCCTGCTGGCAACTCCGACTCCTTATTCTCCCCTGTCTTTCCTTTCCACTAAGATGTGAATACCCCAGTTTATAGGCTTATTTGTCCTCCAGTCACTTTGTAAAATCTTTATTCCGCCGAAGATATCTTTTTAAATGCGAGCCTCGCTGGAAGGAATGGCAATAAAGGTTTTGGGGAGGGGGGAGAGAGATCAATGCAGAATGTATTAGCCTGCACTACAGAGACCAAATTCAATAATAAAAGCATTGATCCTCTAAAGTGAAGCTTATTCTGGGCCGGCATGGTAAAGGAGTATGGTCCATTCCAACGCTGCACAGGCCAGATGGAGAATCACAGCAGGCTATCTCACCCTCCCCCAAAATATTCACATTGTATTTCAAACCCGTATTAGATTCTGTCGCACAATTACTGAGGGATTCTTGTTGAAATGCATGCATTATGGAGGAGCATGTCCAATAATACAGCATATGGAATAACATATTCAGTTGGCACTACTTAAGCTCTGCCAAGTACAAAAGAGGGTGAGAAAAAGAGAACAGAAGGACATGTAAGGAAGAGAATGAAGCTAAGTGAGGAAGTACATGTTTCTGGAGAATAAATGGGATTACTAGGACATTTTAATTTACCTTTCATTAGTTTATTTGGGCAACACAGAGATTGATTAGAGATATGTGTGCCATGAAAAATGTAACTTTGGCTGTCGTGTCATTTAATTTCTTGTTTTCAAAACAGGAGCTGCTAATATTTCCTGATTTCTATTAGTCACTGGACACATCAGATCCCAGCAGTGTCTCTGTACACAGCCGTCGGTAGTAAAGCGCCAGCAGTAATCAAGCGTGAGGGCTGGATATATAACAAGCACACTTCACAGTATGCCTAACAAGCGCACTTCACACACTAATCAGCTCAAGTGGACTTGCGTTGCATCCGCTTCCTTGCATTTGGTTTGTGCCTCGTGGAGACAAGCCTCGGTTTGGATTATGAAATGATCTGGGCAGTACCAACAGATAAGGTTATCAGTGATTTGCCCAATGTAAGAGGGGGTCAGAGGTAACCACAGAGGAAGTACACACACCGTGCTTTTTCTCAGCAAACTCCAGTGCTGCACAATAATTCACACAAAATAGGCCGAGACTGATATATGGGGCTATAAATAATCAGACTCAACAGTAAGACTGCAGCTAACTATTGTTTTCCTCATGTATGAATCTGTTGATTGTTTTTTCAATTTATCGTTTCATCTCTGAAATGTCAAAAAAACCTGAAAAATGCCCCTCACAAGTTCTGAGAGCCCAAAGTGATGTTTTCAAATGTTTTGATTTGTCTGACCAACAGTCCAAAACCCAAAATATTCATTTTAATACATTATCAGACACACTGAAGAGGCTGGCACCAGCAAAGATGTGTTGTTTTTGGTTGTCTAAACAAATGACCAATTAATCTAATTTAAATTAATTTTCTGTTGATTGAAATCGACTAATTTTTCCAGCTCTACTCAAGAGTTTGTAAAACCTGCAGGTAAGCCTGTGAAGCTGAGCTGAACCTAAAATGATTCCAGAAATAAATTTCTTAAATAGAGATTATAAATTTCTTAAATAGAGATTTTACCCTGCGTCAAAATGTGGATCCAACTTTAAAGGACAACGTCACATACTTGAGTTATTTTGTATTCTTTTTGCACCCACAGTACATTTTGCACATAAAGTTTCATAAAATATCATAACGTTCGCAGCCTAAGAAAAGAAAAATATCGGCATCAGCCTGTAGTGGTCTAATGCTAACATGAACACAAACACACACACAGTGACCCCCAGTTCCACCTCCACCCATCGAGGGATGGGGTGGGGTGGGGTGTGGGGTGGCAGGACAGACACCCGCCTCCTGTAATCCCATCAACTCATGTCAGACAGCAGTCTGGGTACAAGCCTATCTGGGAGGCCTGTAATCCACAGCTAAGACTTCACACACCGCGCTCCCACTTATCTGGAAACGCACACACACACACGTAAACATACTTGGAGAGAAAAGTGATAGTTGGTGGCTGCTTCAACTCAACCTGTCTTTGTAGGGAGACATGATATTCTATTGTAATGTATATGAAGGAGGAATCAGCGTAAACATGAAAATTGTGTCACGTCAGCGTGTGCGCCAGGTAATAAGCAGGCTTCACGGTTTCAAACGCCAAACACACACACAAACACACACACACCATGCATTAGATAGGATTTAAAAAGGAGCTGAAATGATCCTAAAAATAGAAACTTGTAATGTGGATGATATGTGCAGTAAAGGCTAAAAGGAAAGGGAATGTCATTTTTACTGTGTTAACGTGTATCAGTCAATCATTTATGCAATGTAGCAGGCACAGAGACACAAAAAGGAAAGAAAAAAGAAGTTTTACTATTTTATGTACAACATTTAGGACTTTGATAGGACTTATAGAGTGCATTTTTGTCAGAGACATATATCCAGTGCATGTGTGTCTGTTCGCGAAAGATTTTTGATAAATATGCTGACATATTACAGATGGTTCCAGATAAAAACTAAAATAGAAGATGCTTTGTCTATCAAGAGCACAAAAAATCTGACTTGTGGAAATTTCATTTCTTGAGACAGAAATGAGAAAAAAAAGCTGCAAAACACTCAAAAAAAATCATGCACTATATTATTCAGGTTCAATCTAAAAAACACCAAAAAAAATGAAGTGCATATTCAAAATGGTGCTCAAAAAGGACATAACACAAGATAATCTACAACTGGGCATGCACAAATTCCTGAACGTCTTCAACACATTTTGCTGTCAAGCCATTCAATCAATCACTGGTCCGGGGAACAATGTGTCCCATTATCATTCAGATACATGCAAAACGCCACAAAGGGAAAAACAGAACGAGAGAGAGATAAAAAGGCACGTCGGACAAGGCACCCCTGCTCATGTCTTGCTTCAAAGAGAGAGAGAGAGAGAGAGAGAGAGTGAAAGGGGNGAGAGAGAGAGAGAGAGAGAGAGAGAGAGAGAGAGACGCAGGGTGCAGGACCCACACGGTGTAGTTCCAGCCAATTGCATTCCAGAGAAGTGACCATGGCCAGTGATAAACAAAGCACCATAGATCATTCCTCTCGGAGACGGAGCCTGGCGCTGGAGGCAGCGGAAGGGAGAGCGGTCAGACAGAGAGTGAGGGAGAGGGAGAGAGAGAGAGAGAGAGAGAGAACGAGAAGCAGACAGAGACAGAAGATGACAGAGAGCTCACCGCCTATATGCATCTGCCCCTCCGCTATCCTCTGATGCTATATTTTGACGCCCTTTTTGCAACTGGAATGCCATTAAAGTCGGCCGTGCTGCACTCCTGCAGATTTGCACTCCATGACAAGAACAAGAGAGCGAGCCAAAGAGAAAGACAGAGAGAGAAGGAGGGAGGGAAGAGTGCTGCTGCTGCAGCTGCTGCTGCTGCTGCTGCTGCTTCCTTCTCCCACTGCCGCTGTGCCGATACATCGTATTCAAAAAAACTAAACAAAATAAGCCGTAAATTGTTCCCATTTCCCTGAGAGAACAAAAAAAGGCATTCAACACTTACCCACTGCCAGACACAAGACTCAGATTCAGTGCTCATTTGAGCCCAGTGTGCGTCACAACAGAAACCTCAGATATTCCTCCAAAACAGATGTGCAAAGAGGAGCAGTGAGGTTCCCCCTCTTTTGTTTGTGAGCCTGCCTGGCTAGGTTTCTCTATTTGCATCAGCCGGCTTTTTACAGCTTTGAAGCAGGTGGATGACAAAAACATCAATCTCTCCAGGCACATTGTGTGGCATGCTCGCTTTGACACACTCCCCTCACCAGCCCTATACAGTATAATCACACATTCCTATTCTCTGCTCACAGCTCCACAGAATGAATATGGGCTCAGAAGGAAACTGAAGGACAAGTGTGCATTGTTGGAGTGTGCTTTTGTTGTAATCATGTTTTGATTGGATTAGAATGGGAATTTGCTATATCTCCAGAGTTCCATTTGCCATACTGTGGGTGTGTTGAGGCAATTCTATGCACACCGGTGAAGGGAGGACATTGGCGTAAGGATGTAAGGTAGCAACAGACAATAAGCATGAGCCAGAATCATAAGGTGTCCATGTGTGTTTTCTCTCTTTAAATCACCTCATAGCATTAATTATGTTTTTGTGTATACAAAGCTTCTCTCTAGCCCGAACAAGAGCCTGCTGGTTAATATGAAATAGCTGTAGTCATACAGTCTGAGACTTCACAATCAAGTCCACATGGGGGTCAAGTCTGAGTCAAGACAAAGTCAAAACAGGTTTAAAGCTGCATTAATCAATGTTCTTATCCACAATGGAAAAGATGTGCGTGAACTCTGCAGTTCCTGTCAGCTCTACGGAGCGTTTTAGCATCTCTCAGCTCATTGTTTCAGCTTTAGGTCTCGCAGCCTTACTCTTTCAGTTCAATCTCATCAACCTCGTTTCTGGCCGTAGCGGGCAGTTGTTTTCAGCAAAAAAGCTCTGATAAACCCACTGCACACTTCCTGCCCAGCACCAAACAGAAGACAGACAAAGTTAGAGACTAGCTGGTGAACATAGTGGAGCGTTCAGCATCGTGTCCAAAGTGACCACAATGACAACGAGGTCGGTGGCAGCTCACGTGAAAGCACGCAGCTGCGTATGCCGTCTAAGTTTATATTGATTAAACATTTTTCAACTTGCGCCACTGCTTGACATGTGACCATGGCAACCACAGGAACCACAGCAAAGAAAACATCTGACTTCCCTGAATAATCATCAAACATCTCTTCACCACGCTAATAAACAAAAACAGTCCTGGAGCAACATCAGCTTTGAAGTTCAATTATCTGTCTGTGCCAATAAACAATGTTTCTGATATTAGTTCTCTAAACTCAAGTCATATTGCTAAACTACGTTACATGATGAGACTAGAGTAGGTGGATAGCAGCAGCCCGTGCTGTATGGCTCAGTAGTATCAGATGTAGCCGGTTGCTCCGGCGGCAGAGTTGCACCTCGCTGCTCATTCAAAACGCTGAATGCAGACGTCTTCGGGTGGCAGACGCAGTGGTAACCACTAATTAACTTTACTGTCAGTTTCAGTGGGAGTCACTCGATACAGTCACTTGGATTAAGAAAAGTTTGAAATGTGATAGAAACAAGAAATAAGGCACATTTAAAGTCCAGACTAACAGCAAACACTCAGTATGGTGACAAGTTGAGCTGAGAGGTCACTCTGGAGAGACTAAAGGATTTAATGTCTGAGTGTTAATCCTTGTGTACTTTGCTGAACATGCAGTTGAAGTTTTCCATCATTCAAAATCAACATACTTCATCAAACTGTATCCCCCACCAGCGCAGACCCTTGCGTCATGGCCACAGCATGTGATGAGGCAGGCCCATCCCAGTCAGGGTAACCTAGAGAGAGGCACCTAAACCCTCCAACATCCTGGTTCCTCGCTGGCTTTCTCCTAGCCTCCATGCAGTGGATGAGACTTCAGTGCTTCCCACTGAAAATACAAGAAAGTGGCTCTACTCTGCACTTTATACTTTTTTAAAGTTGGGGACGTTCTTGTATGTACCTGACGTACATGTGACACTAAATCCTCAAGGATGAAGGCTTAGTGGCTGGTTTGGCAGATGTACATTGGGTTAACTGCCCCATCTCTGATAAAGAGCAGCAGGGAGGCTGTTTCCATGCTGCAGTTGATGAAACAGTGAGACAGTCCCAAAGTGGGCTACCTGTGTCCTAGTTACCTGCTCAACAAAATCTCTTGAAGTCATCTTTTATGTTCATTAATGAAGTTAAAAATACCAATAGTTTATAAGGATGGGAATCATTCTCCGTGTCTGCCTTTATGCCACTCACTCAAGTGTGTTGTCAACTTTATTACAACATTATTCCAAAAACAAGAAAAGTGAAAGTGAGACAGAAGTGAGAGAGACATTTAATGAGAGACATTTATTAACTGAAGATGACACCTGAAACACCTCAAGACGAGTATTTGGAATTTGCATGAATCTATATCCCTTTGTTATGAGGAGAAAAAGCTCTTTATCCCATTAATATCTTAATTCTATTGTCATAGCTTTAGGCCACAAGTTGGCTCACTCTGCTTTTACCTGAAATCACATTTTATGGCCTATTTTATCAGAATAATTTGACTGTGCTGTGGTTATTTATCTTTCAGTCAGCTTTCAGTCACTGTCACAACTTCTCCTTTCAAGAACAACCTGCACTTAAACCCATGCAGCAGGATAATGACCTGAGCAGGGAACAGTGAAGGGCCAATAGAGAAAAATATGTAAGCCTAGTAAAAGGCAGAAGAGTAAAGGAAGCTTTATTCAGTTCCCAGTGACTGTCAACTGCTCTAAAAAGTCAGTTTTGGCCGCTACTTTCAAATACTCCATAACACAATATTCTTTATAAGTTCTAAATCAGACACTGTATTTAAGTGTTTTTGGTAACAAATAATGACTAAACAGGGCTTGTAATCATTGCAACTAACATATGATACGAAAGTAACAAATATACAAACTCTGACATTTAAACGCCACACCAACAAGTGTCTAATCGAAATTCCGATATTTTGATAAGTCTCTGAAGGCAGCCGCGTGACGTCGCCTGTTTTGTATCTCGTGGCGGGATGTGGAGGATTCAGACTCGACTCTGCGAACTGAGTCCCGACTGAAACCAAACAGCGTTTTCAAGTTATATTCTGCAGTTTAACAGCATTAATTGAAATATCGAAGTTCAAACGTTTGGTTCAGGCTTCTGAGTCCTTTAAAGATCTTTAAATCACTGCCGGTCTGTCCTGTCAGGATTGCTAACACTAACGTTAGCTAAGGAAGTAACGTTAGTCCTCCTGGTTTGACAGTTGACTGAGAGTTTGACTGGAAGATCAGTGCAATGGAGAGTTCACTGGTCAAAGACAGCCCGCTGCTCTTACCTCTCAACAAGGAGAAAACTGTGTATGACGGATTCATCACAGTCCAGGTAACGTTAAGGGGGGGATGTCTCAGCGGAGTGTTACAGTTAAAACAACGATTCTCCAAACTGCATTCAAAGATTTGTCAATTGAAAGATTGCTCGCTATGGACACATTTACATGCTTGGTACAAGCTAACTTCAAACATTTCACGAATGTCCACGAAGCACTGCTAAATTCGGCATACGTATAATCCTCGGGCACGTGAGAAAAACTTGTTTCTCAATCTTTATTATTGATTTGCGCACCCATTGACGTTAACGTTACTACGTACCACTGACGTTACGTTATGTCATGTTTGCAGTAAAATTAAAAACATTAAATAGAATATTTGTTTACTTGCTATGTATGGTTTATGCTCAGTTGAAGAGTTGATACTGTAGATTCAGATGTGGTGCAGCCCGATGTGCCCCATGGCCAGTGAGCACAGAAACGTCCTAAAGTCACACTGGAGTTTGGTGGGCCACGTGTTCCTTTTCTTCTGAGTCAGTTTTAGAGGTGATCAACTAATGCTGCTGTAAGTTTACTTGTAATATTATGTTGTACCTTTCATGTCATTGACAGTCATGCTCTGATTCTCACAGGAACAGGACTTCAGAATGAGGATAGTACTGCCACCAGACCGCCAACTTAAACATGCCAGGTATACATGATCATCTCACCTTCTGTTTACAAGACACCTGCAGCAGCCCAGACATATTGATGATGTCAAAAATGCTGCTCCTTTTACAAACTGATAACCAACATTTCAAGCATATGTCATTAAGACATTAACTAGCCGTTTCATAAACAGAACATGTGTTTCATGTCCTATTGTAGTTGTTCTAACTCTGCATAACTTTCTTCTTGTAGGCTGCACTGCTGTTGGCAGTTAAAGCACCTGTTGCGTGGGTATGAGCACATAGTGAAGCAGGTAAACTCCACACAAAAGCACCAAACCCTGTGTTGTGTTTTGCTGCCAATTGCGTCATGGTGTTCCTGTTGTGTTGTGCCTGCCAGCTCGGCTGCGATCGACTCTTCTGTGTTTCATATTTTTTTTTGTCGTGTCATTTTGGCTTCTTTGTGTTCTCTGCATCGCGCCTGCTGCCGTTCTCGTACTCGCTGTCACCCATCAGGCCGGCCTCACTCAGGAGCAGAGAAAAATATTTTTCACTGTTTAATTAATATCGCCTGGAAAATGTCCCTATTTGTTATGTGGCCCCTCAGGCTTGTTTGGATGAGATTGATATTTCACCCCAGGCTGCAAAGTTCATTATTTTCACAGCCTTTAAGCTATCATTAATTATTAAAGCTGGTGGCAGCCCCCATTAATCACAAACACTGTGTTTGATTTGAATGGCTGGCTAGAGGAAAAAAATAGATACTGTCACTTCATTATCCTCCCATTCAGGGATGTCTTTTCTCTCTTGTTTGACTTCTCACAGAGGCTGCAGCAGTCCACCGATCTTGTCAGTTTCATTCTGGAGCTGAAGACTGTCTTGGTAAGGAGGAGAATGACACAGTGGTTAGCACGGTCACTTTGACATTGTTGCTTTATGAATAGGAAGTAAATGGCAACCTCTGGCACTATCAGTAGTCTTGATTGTGAGGCACATGTGTACATGTACTATATGTAGTTAGATTAATTAACAGTGTAACAGCCTATGTGCTTGCCACGCCACCAGACACGGGCTTAAGACTTATTAGCCCAGATTCAGTTTGTCTGTATTTATGTTGTTTGCTTGTCGTAGACAGACAGTGGTGCGGAGCGGTGAAGTAGTGGTATGATGTGCTTTGTAACCTGGGCCTAAAATGAGAACCATTCTCTCTGTCGTTGCAGGAAGTGGGTCTGAAGAGCCGTCCTGAGTGCCGCTCCATCCCACCTCCACAGTATTACTCTCAGCTCTTCTCTGAGATGGAGACCCTTGGATGGGTCAAGTAAGTGACTACTAGGAGCACTAACACTGAATCTGGAAGCTGTTTTTTTGACAGATAGTGTACCTGTATTGTTTGTGACTCAGCGTTTTGTGTAGAAATCAAGAAACGCTGAAACATCGGCCATGACAGTTTTGCAGAACAGAACGTGAAACCCAAAGATTATCAGTTTATAATGATCTAAAATAGAGAAAATCAGGAAGTCTTTTAAGAGGCTGGGACCAGCAAATGTTTGGCATTTCTACTTGAATAATGACTCCAGTGATTAACTGATAATCGAAATTATTCTGTAGATTGACTAATTGGTAAATAGTTTAACTGACTAATCGTTCCAGCTCAGCTTCACATATGTGGAAAAAGGCCAGCTGTCACTCAGCTGTCACTCAGCTCTGTCTGCTCACTACTGCTCTAAAGTCACAGTTTAGGAAAGTCTAAAACATGATCAATGTGATGTTCACGCTCCGCTTCTTGATTGAGTCGTGTTTAGTTAGTCAGTGGATACATGTATGCTGTATGCGATCTGATACAAACTAACGCATCACGCTGTGAACTGTGGGTGAAGTTAACGTTTGGAAATGCTAAAAGTTTGATTCTAAAGCTCCACACCTCTGCACCAGCACTCTACATAAGCAAAGCACTAAGTATTACTATATTTTAAAGCACCTGACACTTTATTCTTAGTTTGCATAAGATTTCCCTTTTGGACTGTTAGATATCTTAAATCCACAGATGTATGTAATGTTTTATGGGGTGGGGGTTTGTATTATGTGTTTTTATTCTTCTTTGTTTTTATTTCTTTCTTATTATGTGTCTTAACTGTTTTGCTGTGATTATCTGTCTTTCTGTCATGAGCACACTGAGGCAAATTCCTAACAACTAAGTTGTATGGCAATAGAGTATTGAATCTTGAATCTAAAGTAGTAAGCATCTACAGTAGATAACGCTCAACTGTTATGTTATAAACGCTAGTTACACCTCCTGTTTCTTACAGTTGGAGAGGTTGATATCAGATATTTTATTAAATTAGAGTCCACCTCAGTTTAATCTAGCTGAGACCGTCATCTGCAGGCTACATTGTGGTCAGTCTTCATTGCTTTTGCTGTATCTTGTCCGTTTGTTTGATAGGGCCACCTGAAAATGTAGATGATTGTCAGTTGGTTGGCAAGCAAGTGTGCTTTGTTCAGACTGCCAGCCCAAACCCATTTTTTTTTTTGGCATATTGATTTTTGAAAGTCTGGACAGGAAAAAACCACATGAAATACAATTTTTGCAAATCGGATCCAAAACCACATTTGGAGGTGGTTTGGATTTCTGCAGATGCGTCTCAGTCCAGAGACTCTGGTAACGGAACAGAAACTTTACACTTTACACTCCCCTCCAAAAGTATTGGAACAGTGAGGCCAATTCCTGTATTTTTGCTGTAGACTGAAAACATTTGGGTTTGACATCNGATGTCAAACCCAAATGTTTTCAGTCTACAGCAAAAATACAGGAATTGGCCTCACTGTTCCAGTACTTTTGGAGGGGAGTGTAGTTCCTTATGTCAGTGAGGATGCTCCCAGCTGTAATGTTACTGAATGAATCGCCACTAAATGTAAATAGTTGTTTAAATTGGCTTACAGTGAGAATCAAGTGATCATCAAATAATTATTTTCTCTTAATGAACAACATGGTAATGTTCCCACCCCCACTTACATGGTCCCAGGAAAGTAATTTGCCTGCAGAGTTGCTCGCTGGTGGAGCTTGTTTCGCGTTGATCTAGATGTCGACTCTGTGCTTGTCCTTTTCTCTGTAGAAGCTACACAGGGAACTTTGTAGCTTCTACTGTACACCTCAGAGTTTGTGAGCCAAAAAAAGGCAACACACAAACCAGAGACAAGGAAAAATTATTATTGAAACTGTAGATAATTTTCGTGTATTTTCCCAGAGGTGAGATTAACATACCGAGCTGAGTGTATGGTTAGAAAGCTCTGCTGCTTTAAACAGCTACACGGAGCAATCCTTGTTTTTTCCCTGCAGTCTAAACTGATTGGAGAGCCCGAAACAACACAGCTCCACATTAACAAATGGCTCTTAATGACTTCCTTATTTTTAGTTATTGAGTTATAGTTAAATCCAGGTCACATTTAATAACTCTCAGCCCACGTGCAGTGACAGGCCCAGCTAATACCGTCGTCTCCACTCATCAGAGAAAGAGGAGGGGGCGGTGGTGGTTAGAAGGAAGATATCTATTCTCCCCCAGCTCAGATTAAGCCTTGACTACTACACTCATTTTCCACTTTCCTATTAATGACCACGGCTACAATTATGATATTAGCGAAATGCAAATGGCTCTAATTGAAGACTCTCAGGTTTTAATGGGAGAAGGGGGGGGTGAAGGTATGCTTTATGCTGGAAATGGGACCAACATCATTTTCAGTGTCGTGTTACAGTTAGGAAGCATTATACACAGTGGGCCTCAATCTCCAAAGCACTCGAGATTCGCTTAGCGTCTTAATTGGTATGGGCCGTGCTAATAGCCACCAGGGGTTTTCAGCTGTAATTCTGTCTGCTGATTGGGCCAGGTAAGTGAGTCTTCCTCTCCCTCTCTCTCTCTCTCCGTGTGTCTCCATTTCTGCATTTGAGAATGTGGTCATCTTAATTGGCTGGAGATGGCATACCATGTGTTAATTAATGGAAAATGAGGTCAAGTAGGTCAGCCAACACCACTCGGTGGCCCCAAAACGTGGCCCTGGAAGCTCCGGGGCTCATTACGGGCACAGCTGGCACTCCATGTTCGCAGCCTCTTGGTGTATGTACAGAGCGTTGTCTCTTCTTATCACAGTGTTATCATCTCTGTCACACTGTGTTGCTGCTCTTCTGAGGCCAGTTCTAGCGGCTCTCTGACAGCAGGGCTCTGTTGGGCCAACCAGGCCCGGAGGGCTGAGGGTCTTTCTAACGTTTTTTTTTTTCTTTCATATTTATTTTGTTACATTATTAGGCCAGCTAATAAATGATTCCTATAATCATGTGATGTAAATGCAATCAAGAATAGTATTGGGATTAATGCAGTTACGTCCAGTAAGTAATGAGAATGTCCTGGTTGGCACAGTTAGACTGCAAACCAGGTTAATTAATATACAGGTGTCTCTGTGCTTTATAAGATTTGTGTGTGTTTTTGTGCACTTGATTTGCGCATACATTGTTTGTGTGCACGTGCCTCACATCGTCCTCTATTTCCTCTACCGTGCCTCGCGTATGCCATCATTTTGCGTGTGAAGTTCTCATGCAACACACACACACACACATGCAAGCACTACATATGTGTTGATCTCACCGTTCATTAATCACATTGTCGACACGCAAAAAAAAAAATCAGAGACACGCGCAGGCACACACACGCAAGCACAAGTGTGCGCTGTCTGGAAGCAGCTCACTTGGCTGTGGAGTTGCAAATGGGATGCTCTCATCAGTCTTCCCAGCAGGAGGTCTGACTGTCACGCTGTTTCCATCATGGCCAAGTAGGGGCGGCAGCTCGTCTCTGCTATCCTGGGTGTGAGACCTCAGAGGAGAGGAGATGGAAATGTGTGTGTTAGCCATGCACCGATGAGGTTTTTTCACTGCCGATACTGTTTTAGTACTGGTCTGAGGAGAATGAAATAAGTGGTATAACTTATATTACATCTGCTACATGAAATACAACGGAATATTATACCTCCTTATCATTAGTCTTTTATTCATTTTTTGGCTTTCTGCCCATTTATTGTTTTACGACTTTAATATCCACTTGGAAATTGACTATTATGCCCGCTGTACTTCCTTATGTTTCCCTAACTCTTTAACATCCACTGCCTTGGAGATACCATACTTTGAAGGTTTTACTTGTATACTCTGTCATGCATTGCACTTGCATTATTTTTATAATAGACTCCAAGTTCCGATAGCAAGTCCATTTAAGGTCCAGTTTCCAGTTGATAAAATCCCTCTTTTGTATTAGTTAAGAGCAGTGTGGATTATATCAGCTGTAGTTCTCTGTACCACCACTGTACAATCGTGAGTGACCAACGGTGTTGCAACTCCTCTCTAGAGAAATCATCCAGCTGATCGAACTTTCATACAAAACCAGAGTGTTTCTGCCTCCTCGGCCAACTGAAGGTGAATACAGGGGTTTGAGTTTGAGTTTCACTGTAGTAACCTACTAATCTGAAAGCTAAAACCTCATTCGATTCGATCAGGCGTGCAAAAGGATTGAATTTCCTTAAGCAGATTTGTACTTGATTTGGATCGGATAAAGTGCTATCAAACCCCACTCAATACATACAGTATATACATGGTCATATTCATGTGGCTTGTCATAGTAATTGCAGTCTGTACATAATGCTGGTGTCCTGCAGGTGGGACAGTGGGTGGGAAAAGATGAATATAATTTCAGGTGGCTTTTAAAAGGTGTCATAATGTCTAATGTTTGGCTTTTTAAAACATTCAAAAACCTTGTACTGTGTGTTTGCCCATTGGACCTAACAGACTGTTAACTGCAGAAATACAATATGCAGTGATTTACTCAGGTGTCACGAGTGAAATGGGATTAAAGAGAAACAGACTTCCCTTTTGAGAGAACCATTCTTTTATTCATGTATCCTGAAAATCGGCAGCACTTAATTTCAACGATTAAACTTCTTATTTATTGATTTGTTCATTTGGATGCTTGTCACTTCCTTCACCTGCACAGGTCTATTAACCGGTCTTGCTTGACAGATTTGTGTATTTATTGCTGTTAGCAGTAATGGGTATTTTATGGGCCTGTACTCTTTGTGAATGTGTACCTGAGGATATAATGTAACTTTGGAATTGTCTGTTCGAGAAGTTCTCAGCTGCTGCTAGATTATTTTGTCCCGATAAGTGATACTGATATCGGTATTGACACATTCCTAAAATGCATAGTGAGGGGTGTGTGTGTGTGTGTGTGTTACAGGGAGCAGATAGGGCAATGTGAGATTGTAATATGCAGATAGTTTTAGAGATAGAGAGACGGGGAGCTGAAATTGAGTAAGCACAGGAGCAGGAATTTATCAGGTCAGCATGCAAGAAAGGGACACGGAGTCACGTTGGTGTGATCATGATATCGTGTGTTTGTATGTGTAGATGTTAATGTGTGTATGACACACAGCACTGTTGCCCTTCACCGGCGTTTGATTGCAAGTGTGCGAGCGAGCAGACACTTTTATGAAACGGTCACGTCGGACATCGTCTCCCATCATTCCATTACTTGTGTGTGTCACTCCTGAGCACGCTGCTCACATCACTCCTCTCTAACACACTCCATAAATCCTCAGCAGATATACAGCCATGTCAGCCTTGGCACAGAGCGTCCATCGTAATGTACTGTAAATCTGGAGGAGGACTGTCCCAATCCTTTGTCTTAGATCAGTCTTTTGTCTTCAGGTCTCAGTAGAAGAGAGAAGGACTTGAGTGGGGGAGGAACTGACTCTGTCATAGCGTGCTGGAGCAGCAGTAAATCTGACAGCAGTGTTGGTGCATACTTGGGCCAGATCAGTGTTTTGTCCTCAGCCTCAATAGGTTATAATTGGCTCAGGAAGGAGGGGGTCTGATTTACAAGTTGACTCAAGCTTGAAAATGTGAACCCACCTTAAGGTCACAGGGACACGCGTCATTTTATGAGAGCTTGAATCCGACTCCTGTAACTGCTAATGTCATTGTAGTGTTAATATATATTTTTGTATCAAATAGTGGCAGACTGAGATTTGTTTCCATCGGCAGTCAGTTGTCCTGTCCTTTCAAAGTGTCTTTAAGCAAACTCTAAACTCCTACTTCACCTGTGACTGGCGGAGACCGCCCTGAGCTACTTTTCAGTAGCCTCGCTAGCTAAATACTTGTACTGTGAGGTATGGGCCAGTCTGTCAGTCACGTGACCCTCATCTCAGGAGGGGACTGAGTTAGGTGACCTTTCAACACGTTGGGCACATTTTCTTCTTAAAGCAGCACATAGCAGTTTATTTTGGGCATTTGGAGGCAGAACACAATTTAATATGACACACACGTTTGGCATATGAAGGCCTGATATGGCAGATGTGACAGTAAGCAGTTGCCTATTTACACATCCAAATGACATGGAGCAGCATTAGAATTTATTTGGAGTCTTGTCTACTGAAGATCTTTAGCTTTTAAATGCTCCACTTTGTTCACCAGCTAGTCGCTGACTTTGTCTGTCTCGTGTTTGATGCTGTGCAGGTTGTGTACTGTGTACAGTGTTAGAGCTTTTTCACTCTGCTGCTTGCTGCTGCTAAAAAATGGGTTGATGAGAACAGTGACTATAACCCAGTAATGTTGCGCCTGTAAAACCAAAACAGTGAGCTGAAAGGCGTTAAAAAAAGTCCATAGAGCTGAGCGGAATGTGACCAACAAGCACAGTCATCATTTGAGCCATTGTATATAAAAGCATGGACTGGTGCAGACCACCTGGCCGATCCGATTGCTATGCATTCTGCTTGCAGTTACAATATGTACAGTATTAACGTGTTATTTCTTATCTATAAGAGAGAGTCAGGTACATTACATGTTAACACCAGCTGTAAAGTTGGTCTAAATATAAATGGTATGTGGTCCGTGTTCATTGGATTCTGTCACATTGTTTCCAAGTTTGATTTGAAATAAATTTTACAAATGGAAAAATCTCAAGCAAGGTCAGGTTTATTTTGTTGCTCCTGACAGCCAATATTTTGTAGTTTCGTGCCTACAAATCCCGGCGTTCTCCTGCAGAATGTTACTGTGTCACTTTGGCAAAGTTTTTCCAACAGCATGTAGGCAGTCAAGAGCATAGACTGTATGAGACACACAAACTTTAGCTCGAAACCCAGACCAATGAGATTATTTCAGGGTAAGCAACTCTTTCAGGCAGGGTAAGCACTACTCTATTCAGTAGCAGGTAACAGTTGGAGATACACTATAATTATACTGTATTTGAAAGTGTGAGGGGTTTTGTGTGTGTTTTGAATTATTAGGTGAATGTAATCCGGTTTATCGAATATCCCTCTGTTCATCTCAACGTGTCTATATTGGTCAGTGTAAATTGCAGCCTTATTGTATTGCGCCATGAAAGATGTACTAGTTCGTCTGCATCAGTCAGGTGATGGTGACAGAGTGCAGTTAACAGAGTGTACATACAGTCAGTGTGTTTGCTTACAGTTTTATTAGGAAAGGTAGAATCCAGGGTGTTTCTGTGGTCACTCGGCATGAAAATAATGATCTCAGCCTCAGCGCAATTGGATTTGTTATATTCCTCCATTAGAGCATTAAAAATGCACTTGCTGGAGAACAATGCAAATAAGAACTTAGAGAAGAAAGACCTGCAGTTCTTTTTTTGCCTGTTTTGGGGTGTGAATGTGGAGCTGTATCCTGATGTAACGTCACTGTGTTGGTATCCGGAGAGATAAATCTAAAGGCAGAGTTGATGTCTCAATATTGCTCTCTGTAGCGGTGATTAATGATGGATGATGGCTGCTGTCATTTTACAGTGTCGTGTGTACCCTTCTCTGTGAATGGCCGTTGATTTATTGTGTATGTATTGTGTGCATCCATCTTCAGGCTGCTCTCCATAGACACGAAGTTCCAAACGTTGAGACTGAAGGCGGAGGACTCCTCTGGAAGGCAGCACATTCTCACTATTAAACTCAAGTCCAAGGTAAGACAACGTTCTCTCCTGCGTGCACACACAGTTTACTGTAAGGACTGGATCATTTTCACACTGAAAATTATTCCTCATCAAACGGAATACTCTGCGGCTTGATGTTGACCTACAGCCTATCCAAATCCAAACAGGCCGACTTCACCAAACGCACATGGGATGTTCAATTTGCTGATAGCAAATCAGTGATTTACATCTGCGCCCCTAAATCTAGGTCAAACTGGAGAGGATGTGGAGAGACATGATAACCCGCTGTGACTGAGATGTAGCACAGATAAAACATCTCCACATAGACCTCAGCATGATGGAAAACTCTTCCTCTATGCATAGAGAAAACCAATACACCCACACTCATCTGCATAGCTGCTGTCTCTCCTCACTGCTATTGAGAGAAGTACACAAAACCTTTAGCTACTGTGGGTAAAGGTAAATGTAGGCTGGTGAAATAGCAGTGTAATACAGGGCGTTTGAAATGTTTGCCTGTCATAGATCTCCAAATTGTCAGGTAAGAGGTGACGGAGTGTGTTTGACGATATTTTGTCCCGGGAACACATAATGGTTTTGGATGATTTTAGGATTGAATTGTAGATGCATCTAGACTAGACTCTATAGTAGTCTGAGTGTGCTAGAAAAGACTTCTACATTTTCAATATCTGATCATTTTGTGACATGAAAGTGCTCCTCATGTTGCTGGTAACTCCCTGTAACAAGCTCGAGGACCCCCACAAGTCCCCGGGCCCCATTGTAAGAACTGCTACAGTAGTAAAAGACTGTTAATAAAACTTGCAGTACAGTCAGACATTATTGCCCCATGTAAACCTTAAAGGATCATTTCAGTTTGTCATGACTTGGCTCTAATTTTCTGGCCATCATTTCCATCAGTTAGGACAAAAGTTATTGCTGAGATCTGAGAAGACAGCAACAACAAAGTCTGGGGCAAGAAACACGAGCGGTCAGACAAGCGGACAGGTTGTCAACAAGCCAACAGTTTAGCCTGATTATGTAAACCACTTTTATGTGGAGGTAAAATCCAAAATTCAATCATCCCTCATTGCACAGGAAAACTGTGTCTATACACTATGGCAAGTATGGTAGGTCAAAGTTCAGGAAGTTGGTCTGTAAATTGCAAAGAAAAACCACAAGGTCTCATTTTTGTAAAACACTCCCAGAGCCTACATAAGCATTTTTTATGTGTGTGACATTGTCCCAATGTGAAGTTAATGTGCCAAGCAGGGCCAGGGAGAGAGACACTAATGCACATGTGCAGTGAGCTGCACAATGCAGAGGCAAACCGGGAAGAGAACCTTTTTGGGCGTATGCGCTGAAACTACACGTCATTCCGATGAATGGGCACCATCTTGGGTTCCAGTATCCAGCTCTCATAATACATTCACAGCTGCAACGTTGAGTCATTTATTTGTCAGTCGTCAGATAAATAATTGGCAACAATCTTGATAATCAACTAAAGTCATTTGTCAAGCAAAATTGCCAAACATTCTCTGATTCCAGCTTGTCGTATGTTAGGAACTGCTGATTTTGTTTTATATGATTCTAAATTAAATCTCTTGGGCTGTTGGTCCAACAAAACAAGCAATTTGAAGATGTAACTTTGGAAACTTGTGGTGCACATTTTTGACTATTTTCTGTCATGTAATAAATGTCATGTAAACGATTTATTTGGTAAAATATTCACCAGATGAATTACATTGTTACATTGTTTAACGTGGGGCTTTTGTTTTACTTGGACTGTCTCACTGCTCCGGTTTCTTGCTCCTTCAGTCTTTTTTAGTGATGTTGCCGCATTTCCTCATCTCAGCTCTCTCAATGCTCTTTGAGCACCCAATATTATTTTTAGTGATGGAAATGATGGCCAAAACTACAAAAAAAGCTTTCCACTGGTTTTGCCAAATCTTTGCCACCACAGCCAAAAAAAAAAGGAAAACATTCCGTGATCATCCATCTGATCCATTGTCTCAGTACATATGCTGTGTCCCAGAATTGGTAAGAAGATGAGTTTACTCTGAAAAGAAAAGTAGACGAGGTAGCAAACATACCAGGCTGACCCATCACTCTGTTGGTCTTTTTGAAAACCAAAAAGTTGCAGTCTTCTGTAACTTTTACAAAAAATAGGTACAGAGGGGGGTTTCCCTCTCTAACAAATCATCTTTAGCTGAGGTTACATTTACTGGATAACAGCCAAACAGTGTCATGTAGTTTGGCTAGCTCATTAAATAAATATATGATACAGCTTCTAAAATCTAAAACTGAGAAGCATGCTAACCGCACTCCTGCCCTTGGTTTTATGGGAGCCAGGTGGGCACAGGTAATACAAATTTGCCCCCCCTCCACACAGCAAACCTCTTGCACCACAGGAAATACTGGACCCAAGTTGTGTGAAACTGACATGAGCCCTTTAAAGGTGTAGTCTGCGAGTCTAATCAAATACACTTTTTGTCAAATTCAGAGAATATCTCCTCATGGTCTGCTAGCAAAAAGCAAAAAGTCCGGTGTTGTTGAGTTCAAATATTAAAAGGCTTTCTCCAGAATCGTAGGCTACACCTTTAATGTTTTTCAAGGTGGTCCATGATGATCTATATTTGCTGTCTTCATAAGGCTGACTCAAAGTCAGGAAAAACTTATGACAAGATCACATCGGCATGGTCATGTTTTCCTAACAGGAAACTAGAGATAATCTCTTTGTAAAATGTAAGAACATTTGTAATGAAAGGACTTGTGGTTAAAGTATACTTCTTTTTTTTTTAAATACTTCTAAAAGTACACTTTACTATTGTATAAGTAAAAGCACATTTCTCTGTGTGTCTTAGACTCTTTTCTTAAAATTAGTTAGAGTGGAGCATCTAGTAGCTGGCAGGAGTGTAAGTATGTCACAGCAGGGTTACGTATTCTAGGCATAGTGGGTGAGTGGCATGGTGAGGTGATGCTTACCTAAGCCCAGATGACATCCACCAGGGACAAGGGAGGGTGGTGGGACCCCACTCTGTGCCCACCTGCCCACCTGGCCCTCCTCACCTCCTCTGGCACCGGGTAAAAATAGCTTGGAGTCCTCCCTGCACTCCAGCTGCTTCCACCTGATCCAGCGCCAGGTCATCCCTCACCAAGCACAGCTAGGGAGGAGGCAGCACTGGCATGGACACATGGAGGCTTGGATGGCAGGGGAGGAAGTAACTTCATGTTGAAGGTGAACAGAGAGAGGAAATCTGGCTCCTATGTTCTGACCAAAAATTTTGGGCTTAAGGAGGTTTTGGCAACACATTAAAGCTGACCCAACACTACTGCCAGAGTTTACTGTAAACTCAAGATTCAATCAGATAATAAGCACAAACACATAAAGGCTGGTTGCTAAAAAAAATCAAGGAGGGGTTGAATTACCTGTATTATAATGGCTCACCTGATAAAGTCAGCGTAATGTATTCTCACAGTACTTATTAAACATTTACTAAGCTCTGCCCCCCTTAGTTACTGTTGCTGTGCCTGTCAAGCTTTCCGTTCTTACGCAGAACATACAGTATGAGGTTTACAGTGATTTAGCAGTTTCTGAAACAATCATTCAGATCGTTCAGACAGAGGTAAACAGAAGCTTCTCTTATAAGGAAAACTGCATGCAAACATTCAAAAAATTGAAAAAAACAAGCTACAACTGTAGATGAGTGAAACTCGGTCGTAGATTGATCATGTGAGAGGCGAGGAGAGGAAAAAGAACTAAAGACAGGGATTTCGGGGCATTTTTTTATTGAAAACGTTTGGGTATATATTCCACATAATATCACAGTAAATCAAAGGCGTCGTACGTCGCTTCCTGTCGGAGACTTTAAGGGATTCAGAACATCAATTAGCTTTAACATTTAAATGACTTAATTTACGCTACATAACTGTCCCATATTTTACACCCACAGCACCCTGCAGAGGCTCCTGAATGCTCAGCTGACCTGCCAGTCCCTCTGGCCATAACCTGGACACCACAGGTATGTACACATGCACCCATACCGATCCTACAAAAACTATTATTCCATCTCTAAATTTAATTTTTGGTTAATACTTGAAATGCTGCTAAAAGGTGTTTTTTCTGTCAGCAGAGTTGATCAGAAACAAAGTAGTACTTATGTTCAAAAATATCAACAAAAAAATGGAATCCACGATAAGTAACTTCCAAATAAAAAAACTGTTTTATAAATGTCTGAAACTGACATTTAAAAAACAGAACCAATTCTGAGGTCAAACATTCGGGTTCCTACAATACTCAATTTAAAGTCTGACAAACATGAAAATGGTCAGCGAGCTTGTGAAAAGGCCTAGCTACTGTATAGTGTTTTTTTACATTTAACCTTCATTTCATGCAGCTTGTGTCTGTATGCATTCTGTGATCACAGCATTTCTCATCATTTCAGGCAAGGTCCACCATGATTAAATCCCTAAAAAGGCTACACAATAATGCAGTAAAACATTTTGATTAAAAAAAACACAAATGTCCTTAGGATGAAACATTTTTCAACTTTTATTCATTTCACTGAACTTAATATTCAACTGAGAATTTCAGGAGCTTTTGCAACAAGTATGACTGGATGAGTTAGAGATGAGTGGAGCACTGCTTAGTGTAGTTTATAAAATCTTTGGGTCAAGTTCTAATGCAACGATCACGGTGTAAGCAGGTTAAATCACCTCTGACCTCTGCGTTTAAAAAACAAAACTGAGCGAAGACTGGGTGGAGGGCAGTGGAGATGGCGTCCTCTGTGGATCTGTTGGTTCTGAATGCAAACTGGTGAGGGTCCGAGCTGGCTGGAACCCTCACCAGTTTGAGGGTTGCTGTGCCATCGCTGGTGTTTGTGTTCTTTTATTGATTTGTAATAGATAGCGGCAGCCGCAGTGAGCAGAAGGTTTGCAACAAAAATGGCTGCTAGATGTTTCCTGCAAAATTCCAGCAGCCCGAGCTGGCCAATGACCGAACTCTCTCCATGTGGAATCTCTGTAGGCGCTGTAGCCCCACGTGTAGTTAGATTTTTGAGATCACACATCAGCTACAGCAGCTACATGACTTGGCGCTGAAGCTACACCATAACCTCCTAACGCACAACTACAAATCCACCTTAAGGCCTCCACCAGTAAGGGTAGGGCAGCCATGTAGCCTGAGAGGTGAAACTTCAGGCATAAAAACTCCTCTCGTCTCTCATCTGGATTTTGGCAACTGAACAGTTTTGAGGACACAGTTTAGAGATATTTTAGTGAGAGAATTAAACTGAAACTGTAAAAGAGTTTTGAAAAGTGATGGGGACATTGCCCCCCCACCCCCACCCCAGTATAAATTATGTCCTCGCACCAGTGACATAAATCTTATCTGTAATCTGCTTAGTGATTTATTTCTTCAATAATTCACACCACTTTTCCTTGATTATCCTTTATGTGCTGTATGTTTCATGTCAGTAAATAACAATGCCAGATTCAGTCAGTGGAAAGACATCTAATAGACACTTCAAGGCCACAAATGTCCAGCTCTTATTTCACAAGAATCAGCCTATTATACCAATTCTGTCACATTATTTATTTGTCAAATGTGTTTGATATTTTTGAGGGTTGGACAGGGTTGATGTTTCCATTTAATGTCTGGTAACGTGACGTTTTGAGACCCTCTGAGACTCAAACTGTGATTAAGGGCTACACAAATACACTTGATTCATCCTATGCTGCCTATTGCATAATGTGACAGAACACTTCACCTGCTGTATAAAGACGTTTTCTTTCAGCCCCTCCAATGTAGTCCACTATAATTGGCATAAAACTGTTTTGATGTAAAACCAGCTGTGGGCTCTTTGTATCTCTTTGCGTCCTCGTTATTGTTGTTTGCCGTCTTGCTTCTTTCACTCTGCCTCTCCTTTTCATCTCTGTCACTGTCTCTGAGTCTGTGTGTCACTTACTCACACACACGCACGCAGATGCCTCGTTTTTTTGGTTTCGTTTTTTACACTCGCACCAACAGTGTCCATCATAAAAACTACGGCTCCATATCTGAGCATTGCTGGACCATTCGTGTGTGTGTGTGTGTGTGTGTGTGTGTGTGTGTGTGTGTGTGTGTGTGTGTGTGTGTGTGTGTGTGTGTGCATGTTTGTGTCCATGTGTCCCATCTCTGTCTCACGACTACTAGATTTACCACAGACGGCGGCTGACAGACATAATCTACATGCACACTGAATCCTTCACACACACACACACATAAAAGCACATGCACAGACTGGAAGACAAATGGACCTTGCTGACACACAGACAGAGATGTGGACAAGCTGCTTTTCCGTTTGAATGCTCAGCCAAACCGCAAGCCACAATTACACTTGTCCCTGTCTGTTTGACTGCAGCAGAGATAGAGTGCTGTGCATTCACTGCACTGTGAACTGCAGGATGATGGTGTGGCACAGCAGGGGTGCGACACTGCACGCTATTCTTTAAACAATTGAGGAAGGGCACAAGGAAGTTACAGTATTGTGTGTTGTTGTATCTGTAACCAAGTTTCTGCTTCAGGAAAGTTAAAGTTCTGTATGTTTCTGGTGCAGCACTTTATAGAGCTGAAAGTGATGAAATGAAACACATAACTATGCATGACACAGTGAGGAGGCTCTGTGGAATGTGTTACGAGGCATTTTTCACAGACATGGTTTATAGTGTTGTTGACTCCTACCAGCGTTTCCTGCAACTGATTGCAAACATCTTATCTTTTTACAGGAACAAAACACAGGTGCAAAGGAGTTTTGGATGGAGAGACGACATTTACAGCGCTAATTTACAGAACTTGTGTCTCAGGCGGAATGACGAGAACTATGCGAGCAAATGGGGTCCAATAATTCGTGCTGGTTTCATAAGATACTGCCTCATTCAGTGAACCTGGAAAAGATTTTTTTTTATCCTTTAACTCATTGTGTTTAACACACTTCCCATTTTAGGGTAGTCACATGACTGTTTTCAAATATACATAGTCTCTAACATCCCAAAGGATGATGAGGACATGATGTGAACTTGCGGAAACAAATTATTATGATGAAAATGTGTTTGTGAAGATGTGTATCCGCCTATTTCTATAATAAATAGGTCTGGTTCCCACAGGATAATAACTAATATTCCCACAAGCTGACATCTTGTTTTTACAAGATAAAAACAGAGGTCAATGAAAAATACTTGAGTGAAATATATGAATACACATTTTAAAAAACACATTTTTATCGTTTACAGATTAAAAGCTTTTTACCATGTGTCTCGAAAGTCAGTAGTTCCTGACCAAGTCAGCCTTCTCCCTTCGACCCCCACCTTCTTCTTTCTTTATTTTTTCCTCTTTCTCGCTATTTTTCTCAGGGTGTGTGACCCTTGACCCTGATGAGGTCACTTGTGGCAAGTCATCATCTTGTTTTCCTGGCTGCTGTCAACAGCCCCCCATGAATTTATGTTTTTCCACATCCCTCCTTTTCCTTCCAGGGGAAAAAAGTCTTCAACTATGTGCATTTCAGGATGTAAAGTTTTCACTTTAAAAGTTCTTAGTAGACAGTCAGTCTGTGCGTGTGTGTGTGTATGTGTGTTTGTGTGCATTGCTGTATGTGTAAAGGTCTGGAGGGATCTTTGGCCACAGATGTAAAAGTCATTCCTGTGCTGTTTCTCTCCCCCTCTCCTCCTCCTATTGCCTCTTTCTCATCCTCATCTGCCTTCATCCTTCATCTCTCTTTTCTGTGCGTATTTTACATTTTTCACCTCCCATTTCTCCCATTTGCTTATTTCTCTCACTTTCCTCCACTCTGATTATTCCCGTTCTCCTGTTCTTGCTTCCCTTGCTTTTTCTTTCATTCTTTCTCTTTGTCTCTCTGTCTCCCTGGGGCCCACTTTCTCCCTCCATCTCTGTTTTTTAATCTTTCTTCTCCCCTCCCCGCTCTCCAAGGCCTAGTATAAGTGTATATACCTGGCAGAGTATTTTATTGCGCTGTCAGGGGGTTGGGGACGACTAATTTCACCCATAAAAGCAGCTCGGAACAAGAAAAAAGGGGCGGCAGATGGGGATTGGGGGCAAATTTATTGGAATAGTTTGGTTTTTTTTAAAACTGTGAACAGCTATTATTTTCCCTCTCCTGTTTCTCTTTTCTTTCCATCCTGGCAGCGGAGTGTAGTTTTGGCTCTGATAGTAGTGACTGAACACACTCACACTTCTGCACACACACAGAAACACTGACAAATGCTTATGCATTAATACTGTACAAATACTATGGTGTGTGAATACATACGCAGATGCAAAGACTTGGTTATGTATTAATATGCGCACACACACCACACACTCTTTGAGCGTGGTGGTGGTTGTGGGCTGGTGTGTTTGTTTGTCTTACTGAGTGCTACCGCTACCACAGACCACAGTGTATTTAGCAAGGCTGTAGCCATTTTGTCTGACTGCAATTTGGCAGACGGCCTGCGATTCTCAGCTCAACACAAGGAGATGTATGTGTGTGCGCGTGTGTGTGTGTTCCATTAGCCTGGTTCCCATAACGCACACCGGCCATAAGCTAAGCTTCCAAAGGAACTCCACACCCAAACAACAAGCTGATTAAATGGAACAAGGTATTGTTAATTGTAAGAATGTATCCGATACGCTTTGTCTTGATTTATATATGTCGATTTAGTCCCATGAATCTGTCTCTACTCAAGGCTGCTACTGCTGCCTGACTCCAGGCTCCAGCCCATTATGTCAGCATACAAACTTAAGTATCAGTTTATATTACTTTAACACTGATTTTTGTACTATCATGTGAGAATAAATGTTACAAATTGTTCAGAAATATAGTATCCTAATAATATGTGTTGCATAAACGAGGTTTTAAATGCAAATGCATCCAGAGGCATTTGCCAAATTATGTTATTGATCCATTTCCATGTGGCCTGGTGAGCCAGACCTCAAATATTTTGAAGGTAAAGGTCTACAGGTCTGAAAACTGAGCTGGAGAATGAGGACAAGAAGGAAGGACCTCAACCACTAAGAGACATATGTGACGGAAAGTCGAGGCAACTCAACTGAAGGTCGACGGCCTATCCAAGATACTTTACAAGATGTGTAACAGCATGGGGACTGTAATTATCGAAACCCATCATTTCTGCCATCATGGACGCAGCTGTTGGCGAGCTAGAGTTCAACAAGTTCTCCAAATTAAGCCATACAGTCTGATCTCAAGGCCCCTATCGGCTGGATGACATAATTTGCCACTGTCTTCCAAATCTGTTACAAACCACTATTGCAAAAATAAAATCATTTTCTGATGTTAAGCAGTTATGGTTAAGGTTTGGTTAAAATAACCTCTTGGTTAGGGTTAGGGAAACAATGTGGTTTGGGTGAAAATGACTACTTTGTTAAAGTAAGGGGACATTCGTCATCATGATTAGAATAATAACCACTTGGTGAGGTTGCGGAAAGACTGTGGTTGAAAGAAACCAATGTTGACTATCGGTAAAAAACAGGAAACGAACAGCAGTGTACTGTGTTGAAGGCATTTTGTTGAGCCATCCAACCACCCTGACCTCCTCCGTCTGCGGATTTGGCTCGTCACTCCTCTTCCAACAGCCGCTAGAGGGCTTTGTCACTTCACATTTTGGGACATTTGCTGAAACGACTGATTCTATTCTGTCCTAAAGTTGGACAGTGGATCGAGATGGTTATTTTGTTGTTCACAGATGAGTCGTGTTTTTCTGCTGGATGATACCATGGAGGGGTTTTGGAGGATGCAAATCATTCAGTGACAGAAAAAGAAAGCAAATACTCTAGTCACAACAGCATAGCCTCCTCCAATGTGATGCTATCGCTGTTGGCAACATATAAGACTCTTTGGGCCAAAGAGTCTGGTTAGCATCAAGCAGAAGTCCTTAAAACGTCTTACAATTTTGCAGTCACCTAATTTTAAGATATTATTAAAGCAGCGCTAAATCACTTCTATAAAAATGTTTTAAAAATATTTACAACGCACTCATGGCTTGTTGTTTTTGTAGTCTAAAGAATAATTTATCCAAAACGGTCAAATGTGTTCCAGCGTGCCAGTTGCATCAGGAATGAAAATAATTCCATCCAACCATTATATTACTTTCTTAGGGTGTTTATATTTACCTGAAGGCCTGTTTTGAAGAAACACGGCTCTGTGTACCGCTTAGTATTGGTAACCATAAAAAATCCATAATGAAGTGATTAGTGGAGGAGAGGGAGAAAGCCGTAGGTGCCAGTGTTGTGGTGTTAGTTCTCTGCACATGCCCACTCAGTTGTAAAGCCACCCAGAAGCAGGAGTGTTGTTCTCAGTGCAAACCAGAGGGTGCATGCATGAGTGTGTGTTTGGGTGGGCAGGGGGTGGTTTAGGAGATATAAATTCTTCGTTTGAAGGCCTATAAACAAGCACATGCACTTACTTTTGTGTGAGAGTATTTTGTCCTTTGTTTTACTGATTAATTAACAGCTAAGTTACTTTATAATGTTTAATGGTTTATGAGAATACCTTCACCGCTCTCTGGCTGGTGTGTCATAGTTTGTGCAACGTGTGTGCAAATGAATGAATGTACTTGCATGTTCATGTTTAAATGTGCACAAATTCAAGCCTGAATGTTTGTGTTTGTGTATGTTTTGTTTGTATGTTGATGGTGTTCAGATACAAATAACTTCTTGGACTCATCCGGGCTCAGGAGAGACGTGACCAGTTCCCTCTGGAGCATCCGGGGGCGTTCCTTTAGTGCTGATAGCGTAGTGACAATACAACGCGTCTGTTCTCTGGTTAATCTGTATTTTTTTCCATCTTGTTCTTTCTCACACTTTGCTATAAAATATTTTAAGAAACAAACACTGCCTTTGTCTGCGTATGGAAACCATCTCAGAGCACAATAACACACTTTCTGTACTTACATTGTAATTCTTTGAAATATGGAAAGTAAAGCTTCATTTTATCCTTCGGCAAATTACTTTGAAGCCTGCTAGGGCTAAGCCTACATTTTCTCTGTTTCTGTGTGTGTGTGTGTGTGTGTTTGGGGGTGGGGGTGAAAGAGGATATCTTTTGCTGCGTAGAGGTTTCAGGAAATGCCGCTATAGGAGCCTGATGTAGCTGTAGGGTTTTACTTAGTCTACACACACATACACCCACACAGTTTGACAGGCCAGTGTTTTATGGTCACCAGTTGGCTCAACTTCTTTTTCCCTTACATGTGCCACTTGTAAATGTGTGTGTATGTGCAGCATTTTGATACTTTTTCCTTTACACGGGTCCGTGTGTGTGTGTGTGTGTGTGTGTGTGTGTGTGTGTGTGTGTGTGTGTGTGTGTGTGTGTGTGTGAGAGACAGAGTGTGTGTTACCTGTACAGGTGGTCTGGATGTGATCAGTGATCCGTTCTGACTGTAGGAGAACACAGTGAAGTCTGCAGGAAGCAGCAGTCTGAAAACAACAACAACAACAACAACAACATCATGTGTTATTATCGACAACATGTAACGACAACATCAGCAACAGCAGCAGGAAGGTGTCAGGTTGTGTACAGGTGTGAATGTCTCTCAGGTGTCACGGTGGAGAATAAACGTCCCCAAAGATCCAAAGTGGGTCCCTTCAGGGGCCGCAGAGTGTATTAAAACCTGATCCTCCACAACACAACGAGAAGGAGCAAATCACATAACCGCTCCGCGCTGAACAGATCGTCATGACAACAAACCATCGGAGGAATGA
>NTHP01000161.1:1044330-1070564 GCA_003416845.1 Oplegnathus fasciatus
GGTAGGACTGAGAAAAGAGTGGACTTGAAAATTTGACCGAGTACAGCTTCCAGGTCCTTCCCCTTCACTCTCCGCTGCGCTCCAGCTCGTCTCCAGAGCCCCTCCCCGCAGAGTCGCTTGATCTAATTCTTTCTTTTTAGCTTGCTTTTCTTCATTGGTCTTCTTCAGTTTTCTCATTGCTTGGTCGTGGTTGTTTGTCCACCATTGCGTCCGCTCACTGACGATACGGCTCTTGGCGGAGTTGGTGCATGCGTGGGGGAGGGGAGCTGCCCGCAGCGTGTGCAGGAGCAGCAGCATCTAAACCCAATTCAACACCTATGGGAGATTTTGGACCGACATGTTAGACAGCGCTCTCCACCGCCATCATCAAAACACCAAATGAGGGAATATCTTTTGGAAGAATGGTGTTCATCCCTCCAGTAGAGTTCCAGAGAATGCCAAGACCCTTTAATTTGTCACCCATCTGTATGTATCTGTGTAAGACACAAGGCCATGCAGAAGGATTCAATGTACATCCGGCTGCTGATTTAGCAAACATCTCATCTGTTTTATATGTCCACATTAATGCAGTTATGATGCATTATCACCTCTGAAGTTGATATGGCGATCTTGTTAGCTATCAGTTGCCTATTTACACATCCAGCAGATAAAGAGCAACATTCATAGTAATTTAGACTTGTGTTTGTCTTCACCTGACGAATGTAAGTCCAATATTCACTCTCTTTTAGCTCTGTTTTTGGTCTCCACAAACTCTAGAGGGAAATATGGCTCATTAGCTACTAAATGATTCACTTTCTTAGCTAGTCGCCAGCATACAGTCGGTTTATCAGCGGCCTTTCCACCTGAAAACAATGTGGATGAGAGCGGTGAGAGTGAACCAAAACTGTAAAGTTGCAGACTGGAAAACCAAAACTTTGTAGGCATGAAGGGAACCGCAGAAGTGGGTGATAGTTGTGGGCTCAGCACTACCAGCAACCCCCTTTCACATACAAGTAGTCATACGATCCATTGTTAATATAAAAATATTCATTATAGCTGCTTTAATTAGTGGCTGAGCCTGCAAACAACAATTTCGAACTCATGTTGTTTTAGTAGATAAAGGCCAAACATTGAATCCTGACAATGGGCTGTGTTTTTTTGTCATGGATGATGCTTCTTCTAATAACCTGATTAACTACCCTGTTTGCAAATATCTGTGAGCTAGGGTATGAACATATATTAGTGATACTGATATTTGGCGGCCTTGGGTGTGTTTGTTGGTTATGATTTGCAGGCTTACTCAAAAGAAAAGCTGGACAGCTGGCAAAATGTAGTTCCATCTCAGCTGTAACAGGATGACTGGCTGTGTGAAGTGTGTGTTGAAGGCTGCATATTTGAATCCTGTATGCTTGAATGCAATTGGTGGATTCAAACAGAGTAAAGCATTTAAAATGTGTGTGTGTGTGTCTGTGAATATTTCATGGGATGTGTCAGAAGTTTGAGCATGGGTAGAAATTGCTAATTTCTATTTCACCTCCACGCAGATGCCCACCTACACACACACTCACAGAACACAGGACTGGTTTCTCAGGCTCTGTAGTAATTTGGGGTCAGAGTTTGGGCCCCTTCGTCCATCAGCAGGTCATTAGAGCTCTTTAATGACCCCCTCCCCCTCCCCCTCCTCCTCTCCTTCATTTTCTCCTCTCCTTTCCTCTCCCACCTCCCCCCCCATCTCTCAGTCCCCTCGCTGCATGATATCCTCCGAACCTTCTCGTCTTCCTCCCTTCCTCCTCATACTCTCAAGTCCCCTGTTTTATTAATCTCTTATTTTATTCTCCGTATTCTCTCTAACGGTTAATCCATGTATCTTTTCTCCCACATTACCCTTGGCTCTCCTTTCCTCCCTACTTCTTTCTTCTCCTCCCCCTGTTTCCATATCTCCTCCAGGGGAAGTGAACTGGCTCGGGGTGTAGGCCTGCACTATTTCACGTGTCCCGTGGTTCAATTCTCTGCATTCCCTCAGATAACAAAAAAGCCTGAAGCCTTAGCCTCTCTGTTTTTCTTCCATCCTCCTGACTTCCTCTCTCTCTTCTTTTCTTCCTCTCTCCTTCCCTTTTCCCGACTCCTTTTTCTCCCCCTTTCCCTTCCTCCATGCCTCACTCTGTCATTCCTCTTTGACAATGAATGATTTGTCAGCAGATCAGATCCATCCATTATGTGTGTGTCAAACTGAGAGGTCCTTATCATTTACCAAATGCCATCACACACTAAGTGACCTCCAAAAACTCAACACCCAAAATACTCAATTTAGCACCAATTTGTTATGTGCAGGATCTGATTTTGTCCTTTGTATTTTTTTTTCTTGATTTAATTTGGATAAAGGCTGTTCTAAAAACGTGCTTGATTATAAATTAATGGTTGTCAGGAGGTGGGTGGTCTAATGCACAAACACTAACTTGACGCAAACTTGAAAGGATTGTGGTGCCTTAAGTTGATTTCTCCAAATAACCTGGTTTCTTGTGTGCATTTGGTCTTTGTCCAGCTCTCCATCTTGAAGATGCTATACCAGTCAACATCGTTTTCTGCTGCTATTGGTCTAAAATTTACTCTCTCCTCTCTTTCCAATTTGATAATTTATTCAGACACTTGTTGTCGTGCCTGCTGGTATAGCCCAGGAAATTAAGTTTAGATTGAATGATTCTGCACCTCTGTCTAATAGCAATGTTTAGTACTAGTGCAGGAAGTATAGTGTGCCCTTATGTAGCAACGCAGAAAGTAAGGGTGTGGTGATCTGGGTGGTGGATGGACTTGCAGTCTGGTGATAGGGTTGGCTGGTAAGGTATAACAATAGACTTGATGTGCTACAAATAGGCTATTTTTGCCCTGGTCTGTTCCTCCTAGACAGTACTTTCTCCCAGGTTTTATTCTACCCCTAACAAGCTCCATCAGCCAAATGCTCAAAGTTATTAATTGTTAAAGGTAGGAATGGGAAAGTCTAGGAACCACATTTCAGGGAACATTTAGCACATAATGGACTTCAGTAAACAGCAATGTTTCAGCAATTGAGAGCCAAATTCCTCTTCTGCTTTGGCGAGTGAGCTGTTGTGAATTGCAGTGCTTTATGCTATATGCTGAATAAAAGAGTTAATTCTCAATTTACGAAACATTTCCAGTGTTACCAACTGTATCTGCGTCGTTTAAAACATATTAATCATGAATCAGTTTGCACTGAGGACTGTACAGGCTGTAAACTTTCTTTTCTTTATTTTGCTGCTGCAGCCTCCCAATTACGTCCATAACTTTCTCAACAATTATAAAGATCGAGGACTATTAATAAAGATGGAAAAAGACCAGTGTAAGTGTTTGTCCAAGTGTGTGATGAATAAGCACTGTTTGTATTCTAAAAGCCCCCCTCCCGTCTCCACGGCATGTGGAAGTAATATCAGCCCAAATGTGTTCCTCATTAAAGCAGCGGCAGCAGCGCGTATGAACATGGTCAGGATACACAGACAAATTAGCCCATTTCCCCCAACACGCACGTGCACACTTAAACACACACACTTTCAAGCGTGCACACACACATTCATGTATGGACACCTAAACACATGTTAGCACGCGCACGGTTTTATGAGCTCATGCCCGCCTCATACACACACTGTCAAAAAGCGAAATAATCACCATTTTAACTGTGTGTTACTCAGTGTTCTGCGTTTCCTTATAGCAGACAAATTAATGAAGCTGGGCTGCAGAAATGTGTGACTGAATGTGTAGGAATGTGCTGCATATTGTGTTGATGTTTGTGTATGCATGTGCGTGCATGTTTGTGAGTATGTGTGTTTGAGCATGGGGTCATGCAGAGCCAGGCACAGAGGACTTGGTGTAAGAAAGATTAGGAGATTCACATTGCTTCATCTCTACTTATTTCCCTGCTGGGTGTGTGTATGGATGTATGTCTGTGTGTGCGTGGTGTGTATTTAAACGGAAGGGTTTGGCTTCCGACGTCCTGATTGGACAAAGTCTCAGGAAAACCCCCACTAGTTTCAATCTCATTCATTGTTGTCACACTTTTCCTTCATAAGTCTGCTAATAAACATCACATGGTTTGCACTTTTGTGGACAGAAAGTACAGTGTGTGAATTTCTGTGTGTAAGTTTATGTGTGTGTGTGTGTGTGTGTGTGTGTGTGTGTGTGTGTGCGTGTGAAAGAGAGAGAGAGAGAGAGACGTCAGTGTCAAGATTTATAACTTTTATTACCTGTTTATAAAGGCTGGAATCTGAGTGACACTTGTTAAACATTGGTGGTATGGTAATGTTTTACGGTTTTCACATAAAATGTAGATATTTTGGCAGATTTGTCGAGGTAGTCGTGCACATACCATATATGTGCTTTCATACCGTTAAACCTGGCACCAGCTCAAACACCCACGCACACTCACTCACTCACTGTTGGTCCTGTCACATTCACTGTTGATCCTGGTTCTGACCTACTCTGTGTGAGGGATGTTTGTTTGGACATTTTGTGAGTAATAGAGATGGCCGTAAGCTTGGGTGGACCGTGTGTGTGTGTGTGTGTCTGGCAGGGTGTTTTGTGAGTACATTTGTGATCGGGTGAGATGTAATCTTGGCCAGAGCTGTTAAAACAGACAGATAAAAAAGATAAATGACTGACTGAATGACTAAAGGTTTCGTGTCTTTCCAATTTTTAGGGGGAAAAACAGAGAGAACTGTGAAAATGAAGAATAAGGGCCGGGGTTTATAGTTGTTATGGACAGCTACACTCTAAGGCGGGGTGGAAAGCCGATCATTCCCATATTCAAACGTGATGTTGTTTAAATGTGACGCACATTTTCAGACAGTTTCTCCTGGAAGACATTCATCATGTTACACTCGGTTGCTCACGTGAAAAGTGACAGAAAGTGTTGAGTCAAGAATGAAAATAGAGAACTAGAGAGAGAAGTTCAAACCCCGTCTCCTTTCTCACCTCCACACAGCTGGACAATCACGGCATGAAGTGGGTGTGAATGTCGGTTCGTCGGTTTCAGAAAGTTACAGAAGTGGTCGGACACAGCCCCCCCAATCCGACATTGGAAAGGTGTGGGGGATCTGAGTCTACACAGCAAGATGAACAGCTGGTTGATATAACCATACAGAAAGAGGGGTAAACGTCTGCACACATTAATGGCAATGTCAAACTTCACACTTGAAAATGGAGAAGGTAATGTTTTATTACACATAAACGGAGACACAGAAAAAAAAACCCAATCAATCAAAGAAAACTATGGAAAGATCGACTTTGGGATCTGGCCCAGGGCAGAAGCAGAGCACCAGCTGTGATTAGAAAGTGAACTGATACTCACTGAATTAAGCAAAGGCATCATAATCAGCACGATTATAATGCCGTTGTTGTTGTTCAGTGAAGCTTACAAAGCTAACAGGTTGAACCTGCCACACACAGAGACCGTCTGTGAGAACGAGATGCAAAACAATAAAGATAGAATTAGAGAATGATTGAGACCAAAAGAGAGAAGCCGAAAAAAGGAGAGAGTGTGACGGAGACATGCGGACAGAAAAAAAAAGTTATAACTGGCTAATTGTTTGTGGTGAAGAGAGGGGTTTCGGCTGGTAAATAATCCTGTTCTTTGTTGCACTCATTTTATTTCATCGTGTTTCATTTCTTCCATCTATCCTTACCTGAGCCATATAATCTATTCTGAAACTAAATTCACTGGTACCAGAAGCATATTTTGCAACATCCTAAATCCAAGACAGGGTAAAAAAAATAAGCTATTTTGTGCATAACAGCAACCTAAATTGGGAAACAAATACATCTCCAGGTCATCCACTTTGACCTATTTCACACCCCAACAATCTGCTCTTCAGGTATTTTGTACTTACAGGAGCAGTCCACCCATTTTACACATAAAGCTCAGTTTACTTGTCATGGTTACTACTATTCAGCCTGTGAAAACAGTTGTATAATGTCCTCTGTGTCTCCGGAGGGAGCTTTGTCAAGTCTGACAAAATAACTCTTATGATGGCTTGGAGGCACATTAATGTAGAAAAAGAAAGACCTGTGTTACAAACTGGAGGAGTGTCGTTCGAAAAACTTTTATAAGGCTTTTATAAGGCAGGGACGGTCTAACAGAATCTACGATAAACAACTTAATATCCTTTACATCCTAGATCAAGCAACTCGTTGATGTTCTCAGGATATCTCGGCTGCTGCTGCTCCCCCAACTTTATGGAAATCAGTGCAATGTTGCTGCGTTGATAATAAGATACTTTCATCAAGTATTGATATTTTTCCAGTTGTGCACACATTTCATTGTTTCCATGAATCTGTTTAGTATCTACTCACAGGGGAAAGACGTGTCATGAAATACAAAGTCCTGAATTTTTCTCTTTCTCTTCACATTACCATCCTCTGCAGTTGCGCTCCACAGACCTCGTCTAAAAACTTGACCGTTACGCTGGCAAAACTCCCAATCCCATTCCACTGAGTTGACTCCAGTTTACAATCAACTCTTTGAGGATGATTGGAAAAGCACATGTGAGTATTGATCTCATTTGGATCAGGTTGTAGCAATGGGATATGTATTGCAGACACAGTAAAGGGGTTGAGGGGAAAGAGAGCCCTATATCACTCCTCTGAGAGTGCTCTGTCCCATATAGACAAACCTACACACACACGCACACAGACACAGTTAGTAGGGGGTTAATGGTGAGAGCAGGAGCTCTGGGGTCTACATTCAGTCTGCCTGGTTTCCTACATTTAATCACATTTGGGAAACAGGCCCAAATCCCTCTTTCCTTCCTCTATATCTGTTTCTCTCTCTCTGTATCTTTTGCTTTGCTACCCCCCCGCCCCCCCACCCTCACTTCCCTCTGTTTTGGCCTACATACTGCATTCACTATCAAGAAAAGCTGGTTAAAATCTCAGTTTGTGAATTTCTCACAACTCTTGGCGCTTTCTTTCTGCTTTCCACCACTGTTTTTTCTCACCTTTACCACTGGCTGCCAGTGTTTCTTTCTTTCCTTTTGAATCACTTCATTTTGTGCCTCATCTGCCTAATCTGATGTTCATTTACCCCCCCTTTCTCTCTCTCTCTCTCTCTCTCTGTCTCTCTCTCTCTCCAATCTGGTCTGTGAGAAAAAGTGTGTATGTGTTTGTGTGTAATGTGCAGCCACGTAAAGGACCACATCTCCTCCCCTTTGGACAGTCTGTTGTATTAAATACAATACTAAACCCAAAGCAGTGATACCTTACCCTCCTTCTTACTATAGCCTTCTTGTGCCTGTATAGAGGGAGGAGGTGGATGGTGTGTGTGTGTCTTTGTGTTTTTATGTGCGTGTGAACAGAAACCAGAAGCTGATATGAATCGTATACCTTATGGTCACTGTTGAAGAAAACAGACAAGATAGTCAGGTTCACAGGCAAAACAAACAGAAGACAAGGACGGATAGATATGACAGGGCTCAATAATTGTGAATGAGTACACAAGAGAGAGAAGAGGGGCGACAGGTTTTATAGCCGCGTCTGGCTGAGCGAGTTAATGATCAAACAGATGCTGGAGCTGAGTCTCGCTCGCTCTCAGTCTCCCTCTCGATCTAACGAGACAGGGGCACTCAGCCTAGACTAATGCCGCCTTTCTCCTTCCTCTTTTGTCTTCCCTTCTTCTTTTTATGAGTCTGTTAGCTGCTTAATTAGTGGCTAAAGGGAAAGAGAGTTTGAGGGAGGGAGGACAAGGAGAGAGAGAGAGATCACTGTGATCATTAACTGACAAGAGCTATTAAACTTGTCGCTGCTCCACCCTTTCTTTTCCTGCCCCCCTCCTTTCGTCCATCCTTTCTCACATGTTCTTGCTGTGCATCTCTGCGACATTCGCTGTGTTTACATGCCCTCAAGGACCCAGATTATTGGGAAATTCAAGTTAAGGCAGGAAATCAGTTGCTTTGCAACAACCTGATTTCAGCAATCAGAGTTCTCCCATCACATATGTTTGAAGCCAAACTGGCTTAAGTTTACAAAGTGATATATGATACTGCAGGCTTTTTTCTGGTCAGCTGTGTTTGTCCCCTCTTCAGCTTCTTGTCAGTATTATTCAAGAGACTTTCATTCATTCAAACATGCAGAAATCTACAGTATATTATGTCACATGTGCAGATACATGAAGTCCTAAATTACACCAGTAGCCTGCACTCACTCACATAAAAGTATAAATGCATAACTTAATTAGTCATAGCACAAGTAATTTAAGAATTCTTTGAAACATTAAGAAACAAACGTCCACTTTCAGTTTATAGCAGTTAATTTGTCCTGTCCGTGTTACTGGACAGGACATGAAGTCACTGAGTCATATGACAGCTCGACATGATTATAATTGGGCTAAAGTTGCTCCACAGGTAGCCAGAGTCAGGCTGATTATGGCTGAGTTCTGGGGAGCGTTTGGGGCACTTGAATGTATTCTGGCCCTGGAGGGTGAAATGTGAGCCAGCTTTGGCTCATATACATGCCGGCCAGATCTGGGTTGGGTTTTGGGATGTGGAATTGGAGAAATCTGGGTAGAGAATTGTCTCAGGTTAGCAGCACTCATTCTAGCTTTGGGTGTGGTCTACACAGTGGGGACTCCATGCTAATTCTGGCACGTCATTCATCACAAGTTGGCTTGTGAATGGATAGCTGTGGCATTGTAACAAAAATAAAGTGCCGTCACATAAGGTGGGTTTTCTTAAAAGTAAAGGCACAAGGGGGGCTGTGTGTCAGCTGCAGGTGGGTCCACATTGGAGCTGAGTACTGGATTTACTTAATGAGCCCAACAAAGAATGTCATCTGGGTCTATGGTCAGAGTTTAAGAACCTGGACAACAAGCCAGTGGATAAAAGTGATTTAAGAGTAAATTATTTTGTGGAAACTACGCTCTCATGATCTGTTCCATTCACTCGTTCTCCATCCTTCATCCTCCGATCTCTTTCTCCCCCTACTTTTCCGCTCTGCAGGATACCAATCGGCCAGACCACCTGTTGCTGTTGGCGACGGGGCCCTGACAGGAGAATGTGATTGGACGGCAAGGTCGTTAACCTCCGCATACAGAAAGTGGTGAACCCTGGCAGGAGGGGGTGATGAGGACACACACCGTCTTAATGAACACACACACACACACACATACACCCCCACTGACACTCACAAATACCCCCACAAACTAAAATTATACACACCCCACGGACACACAGACAAACACACGCATTTAAACGCACTCTCCCCTTTGCCTCCCCCATCTCGTCCTCCTCCCCTCCTCCTCTGAAGGAACGTTTAGTAAAACAGCGATCGGCTCTATTGAGGACCAGTCTCTTTTCTCCTCTTCTCTTTGTCCGCAGCTGATTGGCAATTTGTCTGGAGATGAATTAGTTAGCTGGTTTCACAGGAGAGGCTGAATGGAATAAAGGCCTAAAAGCCAAAGAATTAGAGAGCTAGTTAAGAGAGAGGGAGAAGGACGGAAAGAAGAAGGGGAGTTAGAGAAAGTGAGAGGCACGGAGCGAACCAGAGGAACAGTGAAAAGAGTGAATGAGAGTGCTGAATGAAATGGTGGATATGGCAGTCTAAAGGTTTAGAGCATAGACGGACTGCTTCAGGCAATTAAAACGGCTCGCTGCTCCTCTGGTCCCATTGTCATGGATGGAGGGCTTTTGCATACCTCAAAGCTCTAACGATGTTTTCTGTGGCTCCATAGGGCTCACTTTCACTGTGGCTGAAAGCAAGTGTTTTAATCTGAAAGCTCTGCCGCACATTATTTAGGCACCTCTTGCAGTTGTAACATGTCAGAGCTAAAATAATATGATTGAAAAGAGAGTACAAGTGAAAGCAGAAGCTGACAACTTTAGAACTGCAGGTCATGGTTGACCTTAAAGTCAAGTTATGTTAATAACATCACTGATAAAATAATACAACCTAGACAATGTAATGTAATATTTAGATAATGTCCTGCATTGGAGGGACTTATATTTTGATTAAGTTTTTGGGTTGTTGAGGTCTGGTCACACCAGAATGTGGCACAGCAAATTTTTTTCGAAAAATGTAATTACTGTAGTTGGCTAGCTGGCGGGGAACATACTTGCGCTTAAGTCAGTCACAATAGCTCAATGAACTTTCAGATTTCTCTGCAGATGGCAGTTTACTCCTTCGCAACGTTTTGTTCTCAGTTATTCAAAAAACTCAAACTCAAAATAATATGCAGGGATTTTCAGTACTGCGGCCACATCAGTGAATCCACTGATCACAGCGTTTTCACTGGAATTAATTGATTTTCCTGAGAAGTTTCAACATTTTAAATGTAGGTGTGACCAGGCCTTTATGCAGTTAATTAAATTGTACTGATCCAATCCCAGTATCTACTGTTAGATATAACAAGCTAGGTTTGGAATCTTCATTCATGTTCATATTGACTCTTTTCGAGGTTACATCAAATGTCACCAGTGTTGCTAGTAGGTGAGCACTGTCACAATAAGCTGCCTACAGACACACACACACACACACACACACACACACACACTTCCGTTGGGATGTCCCCAGCTATTCTGTTATTTTGGCACAGTCGACAATATAAACCTTCCTGACAGACAATAGCTCTTCCTGAAAGGCTGTATATGATATCCTCTGTCTCTGTTTCACTCCCATACACTCTCACACACAGACATAACATGCACACACACACACACAAACACACACACATTTCCGTTGGGATGCCGTCTTTTTCCTTTGTTTTGTGACAATTGACCCAACAAACCTTCCTAAGACACAGTTGCTTAAAGGCTGGCCGTTACGTCATGACACACAAACACACACAGTTGCACGCACAGGCAGATAATATTTCAACAACTTACAGTACTCGTGCATCAGCATACAGCCAGCACTCAGTGTGTAGTCTTGATTTTCCTCACGTTTATCTCACGTTTATCACCTTTCCTGCTTTTAAATGGGCTGTAGGCAACCAATCATGCCTACCAATCATGTACATATAATGACTAAAACACAAATCATATGCAGTCAGATTAGTTTGAGATTTTTCTGTCTCTGCAGCAAAACACACCAAAACAGTCAATCATCATGCCACTCCAAGTGTGTATGTAACCCTGCTTGTGGAAGCATGTATGTGTATTGTTTTGATAAGTTTAGGTGTATGTCTGTATTTCCAGACAGCAGATCATTTGAGACTGACAGGTCCTCTTTTTGACAGTATACACAGCCTACACACTGTCTGTGCTGGGTCTGACTTTTAGTGCACCTAAGTGTTAAGTGTTGAAACTCTAAATACATGTTTCTCCATCGTGGAATTTGATTTTTTTCTCTCTCCATTGCTCTGTGTGTCTGTGTCTACATAGGAGAGGTAGTAATTGCACAGGTACATTTTTCAGATGTCTGCCAGTGGACCACCTTATTGGGGCTGTCAGCACATACAAGGCCTGAAAACGTACAGCAAGAGCGAGAGAGGAGGAGGGGAGTGAAATTAGATGGGTACAGTGTGAGGAGAAGTAGTATAAAGGGACCACGGTCGAAAAAAGAGAGTGAGATGGATGACTGAGAGACAGCAGAGGAAGATGGTGGGAGATGGAAGCTGAGAGGAAAAGACAGGTAGTAAAGGGAGATGGGGAGAGAGAGAGAGAGAAAGAGGCAGGGTAGTTTAATAGAAAAGCACTTCTGTCAACAAGGCTAAAGCCCAAGAAATATCGTACACATCCCTCATTGTCTATGGATTAAGCACAGACAGACACATGCACGCACACACATGCACACACACACGGCCCACACACATACACAGATGCACATACTGGAACACACACGTGTGTTTACACTCATATTCGCCCTCAAAAAAATGTGCTCAGCAGCCCAAACCGTCAAGTGCATACTGTAGCACACATGGAAAAGTTCTCATGGTCAAATTACGATGGTATGTCCCTATTTTAGCCAACCTCTGCCCCCTCTGCCTCCAAGGCATGTTACCCAAAAAGGTCCCTGGTCAACTCATACCACAGTATTATAGTAGGCTAAACAAGAAAATCTGAACTCTTGATACTCCTCTACTCAGTCAGTATTTGTGAATCTGATCATGACTTATTCATGTTGTTGCTTGTTCTAGTCAATGGCCTTTCATTGGTTAGTTAGCGCCGTGTGTGAGATGTTACTATCTCAGCTGTGTTCATTCAGCCTCCAGATTCAAACACACAAAGTCATGATTAATTTGTAACCCAAAATACACTGAACTGAAGTATGCAGTCAGTCAAAGCATAGTCAGGCAGACAAATAGTTGGGCAAGTACCCAGCATCCCACAGAACCAGACAGAGCAGCAGACAGACACAGCTTTTTGATGTCACTGCCTCCCCAGCTTCAGAAAGGGCTGTCGGTTGTGCAGTGTGTGTGATTCTTTTCCTTCAGTCTGTGTTTTACACTTTGAAGTGCATTTCTTGAGAGAAGGGTTCAAGGGCTTCTTATTCCCAACACAGGACTCTTCTTACCCCAAATATCCCCATAGTAAGCCATGCACGTTTGTTTCATCACTGTCCACACTGTGGTGGGTCAGTTATTAGCTTATTGCTAGATGCAGTTTGACATGGATCAAGAACTTTAAAGGAACAAATATTTAAAGTTTATTAAACAATAAACGTTTTGGGAAATATGCTTATTTGCTTTCTTGCAGAGAGTTAGACGAGAAGATTGATACCAATTCCATGTCTCTCTCGCTCTCATGTGGAACCAATGGCTTCCTGGAGTCTCCACTGGTATCCTGACCTGAAATAATTCAGTACATGACCCCCCCTTAAACAGCAAATTGCCATTGTTACACTTCAGTTTTTGTATGGATTAAACAAACAAGATATAGCATGTTAATTAATGAGCTTCAGAGGTGCTGGTAGGTGGGTTTTTGTTACCTTTGGACAAAGCCAGGTTTGCTGTTTCCCTGTTTCCAGTCTTTATGCTAAACTAAGCTAACCGGCTGCTGGCTGTAGTTTCATATTTACCATACAGACATGTGAGCGACATCAATTTTCTCATGTAAGTCTTGCCAACAACGCGAATAAGCACATTTCCCAGAATGTCAAACTATTCCTTTACTGCGTTGCTGTGCAGTGGGATCACAACGGTAGCCTGCCAAGCACCTACTTTGAGTGTGGCACCATTCACCATTTTCAGATTGTATCTTTGAATAATAGTGGGTTGAAAGTCCTCCAGGGGTCGTATTTTTACACAACAGACCTTGTGGGTGCCTTCATCCTTTTGTGTGTCTGCGGACCAATTAGGATGTTTTGTGGTGAGGTTTTGGGGTGCTGTGCAGTGTTGCCTGCTGTGCTATGCGAGTTGAGCTTTTAGCCTTCCCATCCTTGGTTTGAGAGGTACCTGGGGCGGCGGCCTATTTCTATGTGACTGCTACACATTCATTATTATATTGTGTTGGCCTCACAGTTGGGGTTATGTAGGGTAATACCGGATTTTTGCCACCTACAGTCATAGAGCTTATTAGAGGGCTCTGTTTTCATAGAACAAGGGTTCGGTTACATGTTGTGGCCTTTCTTCTGTGTCAAAGGCAAGCAAGTATATGCTAATTTAGAAAATATTTTGTTGTTTTAGACACAAATGCTGAAGCACACGTGAACATGCTTTACCTCACTGTGTGTAATGTGGGTATATATCATGTAAATATGGAGAGGGATTATCAGGGACAATCAGAAAAATACAAAGTGTTCCCTGTGGTTTGACAAAATGGCCAATAAAGGCCAGATTGTTTCAGAATATTCTATAGTTTGTCCCATTGTGGTTATGATACTCAATGTACTCAATGTTTATTTTCTTTTTGTGGTGGTATTCAACAAAATGTGGACAGGTTTTATGTCCCAAGACAGGCTCCAAAGCATAGTCAGTCCTAAATTTAAGGAATGTAGTCCATGCCGTGAAAATTAGGCTAATGCATATGTACTGGTGTTCTTGACAACATGCTGACAAGAAATTGGCTTCTCACCTACTCGATCTTCTGAGCTGTAATTTAGCAACAAAGTAAAGCAAGGCAAAGTGTTGGGGGACAAAGGGAAAGAAAAGGGCAGAGAGCCTGTTGTTGAGTGTTTTCTCTCTCTTCTCCTGTTTGGCTTGGTGTGTGTGTCCACTGTGTCTTTGCTGTATGGAGAGCAGTCAGATCAGATAATCTCTTTCACTGGCTCCTCTCCTGTTTCTCACATTATCATCCATTATCCCTCCATCTCTCTTCTCCTCCTTTCAATCCCTTTGTCATCTCTGGCCGACTCCCACCCCCCCTTTCTGTCTGTCTGACTCGCTGTCTTAGAAAAACTCTCACATTCTGCTGCACAACGATATCTCCCATGTGCACTCCTTCTCTGCCTCCTTTATATGCGCACCTATTTACTACCTTGCTACTGTTTCTCTGGCTTATGCGCACACACACACATAAAGTCCTTCTGTCTCCCTCTTGCCTCTCTGAAGGAAACAATGCACAGGAATGGGTGTGCGGGGTGTGGAGGGAGGTAAAGTTGCTTTTCAGAGATGTCAGGGACATCCTGTTACACACACACACACACACACACACACACATACAAAGAGGATGTTGGCTGGACAATGGATAGGTCTCAGGAGTGTTAGTGTGGAAAGGGGCCCTTCCATACCTTGCTTTCCACTCCCTTCACAATATTCCCTGCTCAGTGGTTAAAGCATTTCTTTCCAGTCTGCTGTTATGTACTATATGTAGTTTTATAACATCTAGTAATTTGATAACATTTATTCCTCTGGATAATTTATTTAAATGACTGTAACAAGCCTTAAGGTCTGTCTGACCTCGATTAAGGCAACGGAGAAGCAGACTTCTACTACACACTAATATGCGAGGGTGTGTGTTTGAATACAAGGCAGGTGTATGAGTATGTGAATGAGTCTTTGTGTGCTCTGTGTGGGGAAGCAAAGCAGAGACCGAGTCAGAAGTGCAACCATGGGGTGAAGAGTTCAGAGCGAGAACAAGAAAAAAGCAAAGTACAGAGAAACGGAATAAATGCTCCTGAGTATTTCAAATTAACCAGTTTGTACAATGCGTTGTCCAACCATATCAGACCCTTCAGCCAAGTCATTCATAGCTTTTTAGTAGAGAGCAATGGCATCATGAAAAGGACAAGAGTTGCTGTCATTCGGAGTGATGTTGTACTTTTTATGCAGTTGCGTTAATGGGATTTTCCACATCTTCATAGGATCCTCTCTGTCTGCTTGGCTTTGCTGCTGCTGCCATTTAGTTTCCCTTTGCAATATTTAAAACTGATCCACCAACAAAAAAGCTCTGAAAAGTCCTTCCTAAGCCCTTGAAAGAGGAGCTAAGGACATGTTTAGTGCCCAAACACATCAGGGTACAGTGAGGCTCATATCTGAACTAGAGCTGCAACAATAATAAATGCAATACCTTTGACTGTTTTGGACTGTTGGTCTGGCAAAACGAGCAATGTGTCATTTAATAATCAGCAGATTAGTCAATGAATGCAGTGAACACTGTCACAGAAGTTTTTCTCAAACGCATTCAAAGGTTGAACAGTAAACAAGGTGGTGGAAGTAGCTGAGTGAATTAGCATACCTTGCCCATTTTTTACACATGGTACACCTGGCTAATGGCTGTAGATTTAAGTGTTGGCTTGTTAGCTTTAGAACGAAATGTTTTGCTCATGCACTCCCCTCCCCTCTCTGTGCCAGAAAAGAGCCTCCTGATATCTCAAAGAGCACTTCTTTTGAAGCATGCGGCAGCCTTAAGAATGACCAGCTGGCATCTGAGGATATTTGGGTGGGAAGAGAGTGGGGAAGAGTCCAGGGAATGAAAGGGCAGGTGATGGACTTTCGCACACGTGGGAAGCCAGTATCATTTATGAGAGAGTGAAAGAGCTAAATTCTTTTTCTTGTTCAAAATGTATTTTTACTCCGCAGTCACAATGCACCACATGCTGCATTTTTTTTCCACGCTTCACAGTTTGGCCCTGTGTTCGCTCGAGGCACCGAGATAAGAGTGGAAACTTGGAGTAAGAGTCACCCGGGCACATAATTACCAACACACATGATTATGAGGTTTTGTTGGCTTCCACCGTGTGCGAGGTGGAGATGAATGGAGCCGGAGAGCGAGCGATGAGGAGAATGCAGAGAAAAGGAGAGGAGGAGCGATGGAGAGAGAAGGAGCAGTGCCAGGTGCTATTGTCCTGTCTGTCAGTTGCTGGAGGGGAGGAACAAAGGAGACTGGTGGGCTGTGGCGTATCAAATGTCTGTCTCACTCTCTCTGACTCTTTGCTCTGTTATTCACTCACATACTCAGTACATTCACTCTGGGACATGTGTGACTCTTTTGCATTTGCCCCCCACCCCCTACCTTCGTCCTTATCTTTGTCATTCTTGATCTTTTACCCCTTCTACCTCACTTGTTTACCCCCTCCAGATCCAAACTCCCTTCTCAGAGGCAGGTGGGGTTGGAGCAGGTGGAAGGCAGGTAGGCCTATAAGTGCACGAAGAAAAGAATGAAGAATGGCGGGAGGAGGAGGAGGAGGAAGAGACCCATGACTATCCCCCAGGTAAGGAGGTCACTGCAAGGCCAGTACACCCCACACCTGTCCCTTGGCGCCAGGGAGGGGTGGATAGAGAGGAATGGGGGGAGCGACACACCTGTCCCCTGGGGAACTCGCCATTGGAGGAATGAGGGACGGGCTGAAAAGAGATGGGGGAAGGATGGCAGAGAAACACACTTGTCCCCTGACCCTTAAGGAGATGGGAAAGAGTGTGTACACTTGTGGACTCAGTGGGGAGGCGATTCGTCCTCCTAGTGCCCCCATTTATTAAAAAAATGCTGCAAAAGTACCCTCTTGGATGCCCCTTTGGTAGATAAAACACCATAAATTGCCCTCTAGGGTGCCCTTCCAGTGGAGAAAACACATGCCGTACCATAAATAGTTCCCTGTGTGTAAATGCATCACGACTTTCTGCATGCTGGTGCCCTTTTCATTTTTTTTGCCCCTGCTCCTCAGACAGCCTGAGCCCACCGCTGGGTATGTGTCTCTTTTTGTAATGGTGGAGATAAAGAAAAGACGAGTCCAGAGTCCAGGTGGTAGACCACAAAACTGATGCGTCATGGGAAATTTCTTGCAAGATATCGCTATGAGCAATCTTTCATGTGAAAGTTCTTCTGAATACTCCTGAGGGGAAACATCATCTTTTGGTCTGTGTTGTTTCACTGACCGTCCAGCTGGTACTGCATGTGGTCTCAACCTGCACCAGTTGCAAGATGGCCTCTGTCATCAGCAGGCCACCCAGCTACACAACACGGAAAGCTTTATACGATGAAATGTTTAGCCAAATGAGCCCATTGTTATGGTAACAAATCAGTGCTCGGAGAGTCATGCACTGGACTACTGCTAATTTCCATGACTTAACTGTGAAACATTCTCTGTCGGCTTTCGGAAGTGTACCGGCTAAACGGCCTAAGGACAGGGCTTATGTGAATGGAAATCCCCATTTGTTTGGCTCTACAAATGCCAACTCATACAGGGGTTAGAGGTCGTCTTTTCTCTTCTCCCCTCTCTTTTCCTCTGCGAATTCTGTGCTACAGTCTGTAAAAATCTTTGTGGGAGATTTTTCCCCTGTAAAGTTAAGGGAACATTTGTTGCTTCCAGAAACAGTCCAATAAAAACAGACCTCTGCCTCGCTTTCTGTCATCTCTTGCTTTTGCTCTCTCGCTCCCTTACTCTGCCTATCTCTCTCTCTCTCCTTCTGCCCCTCTATTGCTTTTTCAGCTTGTCATCGCTTTAAACGAGGCTGATCATTCTGCCCCATATTCCAAAAAGCTGAGATCCAGTGTCGCACAAAAATGCAGACTCCGTTACAAAGATGACAAAGATGAACTAAAACCAGACAACTTAACATGAGTGCATGTTGCATACAATATGTGATCTCTGAGAGTGTATCGAGTCTACTGGCCATGTGTCAAAAGTGAACTTTCTGAAGGAACTGTAAGCAAAATTTCTTGGAGGGACATTTTCTATATGTGTTTACATGATCAAATGATCATAAGGAGGTAATGTTTTCAATGTCACTTTCTTAATTGTGTTATTGTGTTGAATAGGTACACTTTAATAACTTAGATTCCTGTGTGTGTATTGGGGAGCATCTCTCCCTGTGCAAACTGAGGTACTTTAAGTTCCTTATAGTGGCAAAAAATGTATACGATTACACATAACTATGCTTTAAATGTATTTCCTGCTATGCATATTGCTTGTCATACTTTATTAAGCATTTCATCCTTTGTTTTACAGCTATATGTTTCACTTTCCTCCGCATGTTCTAGATTGACATGTTGTCTGCTTCATTGTTATTTAATGGATAATTTACTATCTGGCCAAGGAACAAGAGTTGAACATAAGCCACTTAGTTCACACTGCCACAGTTGCAGTAGTGTTGACCAACGTGCACCATCCCTGTAAAAGATGACAAGAGGAAAAATGGAAGGACATTTTCAGGTTTTTTAGTATGTAGAATATGACATGTAAAAAGTGGGTGAGATGCCCTCAATTAAATTTAAATTTTAAAATGTTGCAGATGCATGGGTAACACAAATGTAACATCTCTTTAGAAACACAGCCTGGTTTAATGTGCGTTGTTTGAGGATTACTACTTTTTCTATCTGGTCTTTCTTTGAGGATCAGAGGAGGTCTTTGTCATGTTAATCCAGTGATTCCTTGCACTCTATTAGCAGGCCTGGATCAGACCGTCCAGACAGGGACACCCTACCTCCGAGTTGATTAGTCGAGCCTCTTGTTCAGCTGGCATTACATGTGTTTGATGAGAAAAGCTCCCGCATTGTAGATAGACCTTAGTGTGTGTGTCCTCTTTCTGTGACAGACACAGAGCCCTCTTGTGGTACATCTATCTCTGCCATTCTCTCATCTCTTCCTCTAGGCCAGTGGTCACCAACCTTTCCCAACTCAAGATCACCTATGATGTCAACAGAGAAAGGCAAGATCTACCTGCTCAAATTGACAGAGAAAAAAACTTATATTTACCTTAATTGATATCATTTCATTTTACCCGCATTTAAGCCAGTCGATACAGCCTTCAATCTATCAAAGTGATAAAAGGGAATGAAAGAAACACATCATGAAATTAGGATTTCATTTTTAATCCTGTTCTTATTAAAGGTTCACATTTGTGTGTTGATACAAACTTAAAAGAAACATCTGCAACTATAAAATGCATTAAAAACCTTTTTGAAAATGATAAAGGTCACGTTTGCATTTAGGCTGTGACAACTTATGTAGCCTAATACCAAACAAAACTCATGAAAAGTTCAAACTTTATATAAAATTAAACACCAATATAAGACTGGAGCAATGTATGAAAGTATAAAACACATGCACATAACATAACTAACACAGTTTTCACAGGTGGATGATCTGAACAAGTGCTTTTTGTTGTTGTTGTTGTTGTTGTTGTTTTTCTATTGGCAGAACCAAACCACAAAAATTAAGGCTAAGGCACATATATCATTCTCTCTCACACACACACGCACACACTTGAGTCAAAATAGTGGCTGTACTCAGTATTCGACAATATTTACAATTCTTGTTAGCTATAGTTCTCACAGTGGCTGTACTTACTTGGGTCAGTCAATGAGATGGCTGCAACTGACTGCTCTCCGCCAGTGCTTTAAAGTTCGGTTCATAACTTGACAAGGCCAACCTCATGCAGTCAGTGAGGTGTGTGTCAGTGAGTCGGCTCCTGTGCTTGGATTTGATCACCTTCATTTGTGAAAAAGCCATTTCACAAAGATAGGTAGACCCAAAGTAGGCCCTCACTTTCAGTGCACAGGATGACAGAAGAGGAAATGTGTTACTGTTTACAAGGCCCCAGAAGTCACTGTCTTTTGACCTTGCTTTCAGTGCGATGTCATTCTGAAGGTCGAGCATCTCCATGTCAACTCCGGCTGGCAAACTGAACACCTCCTCAAATTTTGCAGCTACCTGCTCCACGTTGATGGACGAGAAGGGGTTTGAAATGAAGGAGAGGATGCTCTCCATCTTGTCCAGCTCTTGAAATCTTCGGTCGAATTCAGTAAACAGCTTGTCCAACTGGACACTGTAGCGCTCTGGCTGGAAAACCTCCTGGTCGCCAATGCGACTAAGTTTGGAAAATGCGCGAGTCTCTTGTTCTGTAGCTGGCTATTCCACATCCTGGCCTTGGCCTTGAAGGAGTTCATGGAGCTTAACATATGAGACAGGTCTCTCTCTCTTCCTTGCAGGTCACAGTTGAGCTCATTCAATTTCGCTGTCAGGTCAGTTAGGGACCCGAGGTCCAGCAGCCATGCATCGTTTGAGAATTCCGAATAATCGCCGTTGTTTCTTGTTGACAGAAATTGTCTGATTTCAGGCAACAAGTCCACAAAGCACTGAAGGACCTTACCACGACTTAGCCACCTGACATTTGCGTGGAAGAGCAGGTCTCCGTAGGCAGCCTCTAGCTCCTCCTGTAGCGATTTAAACAGCTTTAGGTCTGCCACTTTCTTCGCATGCAGGCTGCTCTTTGGCGGGTAGCTCTCCTCCTTTGGTTGGTGTGGTAGTGTCTCTCCAAATTTCCTTTTTTACACAGGGCCTGTGTTTGACGACACAGCATGCACACGCATTTGTCTTTTACTAACGTGAATAAATGTCTCTCTTCCCATTCAGGGTGGAATATGTAGGTTTTTGCCCTCTTTTTCAGTGGCTCAGCCATGGCGACTAGTAGCTAGCTAACTAAGGTCCAGAATCCCATGGTTGCTAGGCAACCAGATTTTATTTTTTTACTACACGCTGTCACGTCAGCAACGTAAACAGTCCAGCTCGCTTGCCCATATTGAAAATGAAAAGGGGTGGAGGAAAATCAGTTAGACCTAATGTAAAATTGATGCTGGTATGATTTATTGATTCCATTTTAATCGCTGACTTAAAGATCTACTTGGAATGTCTCAAAGATCAACTAGTCGATCGCGATTGACGGGTTGGTGACCCCTGCTCTAGGCCCTTTCACACCTCTCATCAGGTATCACAGTTTTTTCTGCCTGTCATGTGTAAATGATTGCCGGGCACGTCCCCTGATAGGCTAGTCTTGCATTTTTTTCCCATGAAAACTTTCTGAAATTTCTTAGAATCTTCCTCAGAGACGCTGCATAAGCAAAAGTCATACAATTTCCAAGCAAGGCAAACAATACGTTCCGTAATGCTTTCTTAATGTGCTTTCACATTAAGCATGTGACACACTTTGGTGTGACTCAGGGGATCATGTTACTTTCTTTCTAGAAAGGAACAGTTTTCTGAAAATTTGTGGGGATTTGAGTTAGGAAGGAGGAACTCAAGATTAATATACAGTTTAAGCATGATAAGGAAACTGTAGCACCCTGCCAGTGGAGTTCCTTATCTGCCATTTCTCTAAAGTACTGCATCGTCTCCCATCTTGTACCTTACATAAATGCAACATCCATCTTGCCTGACTTATCTGGGACCATGTGTGAAAACATTTTGCACCAACACTGTAGACAATAGACAAAGTATGAATAGTGGAAATCATTGCCACAGGTGAGCAAGTTAACATAGCCATTTATTGGGTGTAAAGGGAGCTTCTGTGTTATCATTCTCACTGTCTATGCCGTCTGTCATGTCACCTTGTCTACCTCTCCCTCTTTCTCTCTTATCTGTCACTCAGGCGGAGTATCTTCAATGTCCAGTTTGCCAGTTTCTCACTCTCATCTTATTTGAAACAATATGTGTGCTTTCATGAATTAAATGCCTGAGTGGGTCAGTGCTTGTCCATATTACAAAAAGGGACCGTATGAGAAGTAAGCACTTGGAAGGGAGGAGAAAAGACGTTTGCTGTCTCATTATCTTTTGTCCATCATCTTCTCTGTCTCTCTTCTCACTCTCGTCTGTCCACATTCCTCTTTCTTCTCCCATCTTTCTCTCTCCCCTCTTTCTTTGCCAGCTCTTGTCAATGAAATTGTATCACCTCAGTTCCCCTCTATCTAATCAAACACTTTCTCCTACAGTACTGCCTCCGTTGTCCACTAATTCACTTCAGAAGAACCTATTTATTGTTTTTCATGCGTGAGGTGAAAAGAAGGCAGATCTAGTTACAGACATATTCAAACCATTTAAAGCAACACAATACTCCATGTGTGCAGGATATAAAGACGTTTCCGCTTTTGTCCCTTTTTAAAGGGATAGTTCAAGTTTCAAATTTCAAGTTTCATCCCTGTGCACAACACGGGGTAGTTAAACACGTGTTCAACCCACATTTGACCATCTTTGCCTGTCTATTGGACAAATACCTTGTTATTGTCATTCACACAGGACCAAGGTCGCACATCACCTCTAAACCACTGAATGTTACCAAACCTTGCATTCAGACAATGCAAACAATCTAGCGTAACTTTACAATATTTCCCAACTTTTTCTTACATAAGGGAGAGAGAGAGAAGTACAATATAGTTTTCTACAATACAGGAAGACAGTTATCCTACACTGTCTGCAAAGCTGTTTGATGGGCGGATAACATGGCTCCCTCTGATATTTGTTGACAGGATGCAGTCCTGCTTTAACCTTTGACCCATGCCAGTGGCCAACTACAGCCTTTTGACCTCATGCTTTGTTATTTTTCTTCTTCTTCTTCTTCTTCTTCTTCTTTCCCTTGTTTTGCTACAGAATGGACAAAGTGAGAGAGATTTCCCAGATGGTGACAGGAGAATATATTGTGTGTATCTGCTACATACCATATGTCCATTTTGGCTAAGAATTGCGCACTTTTCCTCGCAGCTATCCTTTGTCACTGCTCAAGAGTCTGTGCATACAACACTGCAACTCTCTTTAAGTTGTAAATCTGTTTCCGTTTTCTCTTCCATTTTTCCAACTGTTCAATCAATTTCTGGTGTAATTGTCTGTTCCTCACCCAGTTGTTGTTCTGTCAAAGAAGACTGATCGTTGCTTGACACAAATGTAAAGGTGTCAACTACCATAAAACATCCACAGTGTCTTCACACAATCTATGACCACCATATGGTTGTACTNCAAAGCCTTTTGTCTGCCCACAGTCACAGCCTCTCCCCATACATCTTATTAGTAGCTGAAAAAAAGACAGTTTGGATGATCTGTGGGCGGTCTGTTATATTTGTGTGTGTGTGTGTGTGTGTGTGTGTGTGTGTGTGTGTGTGTGTTATAAAGGACTCCACTTAGTCTGCACTCAGCTCATAAAAACACTGCTTGGCCCCTCTGTGTTGCCTTTGTTATGTGCATGCATGGGCACATGTGAGATTGTCTGTGTATATGTGGTGGTGGTGGGGTGTTCCTCTCTTATTTAGACACCTTAGAGCTGACCTTTGACCTTGGTGACGGATTGTTCTGCCATCTGAGGTTCAGTGACGCCATGGTTGTGACCCCCACCAGTGCAGACATGCTTGCAAATGGAAACTTTTCTCTCAGGTAATCTACATTTTCAAACATATTTAGCTTTTTTCCCCACAAGTGGTTTTGGTCAATGCTCTTCAGGCTAATAATGTCTCTACACAGGATGCGTTCAGGCACAGTATTGCATTTTGGCAGCGCTCAGAGCCCAATACACAATCACTCAATTAGTTATGCAGGCAAAACGGAAGAAAACAGACTTGAAGCCTTAAACTACGCTTCGGGTTGCGTTTACACGCACACAGCAGGAGTATATGTGTAGACAGCTGGATTGATTAAAATAGAAGCACATTTGTTCCAGAAAACGCGCGTGCTCCTGTGTAGGCGCATCATAATTTTAGAACTAATTATTTGCTTCAACCCAGACCACAACATCAATCGACAAATTTTACTGAAAAAGACTGAGAAGTTCATCCCAGCTTGTCCGAGAAATATGATGGAAAATATGAATGTTCCTGCTCTATCTACCCTCCAATAGATAAAAGCTCCCAAGTGAACAGGGTCAGTCTGTCTCTATCTTATTTATACTGTGTGTGTGTGTGTGTACGTACGTATGTAGTATGTGAGTGTGTGTGTGGGTGTGCGAGTGTAGGCTATGACAGGAATTTGGTGCTTGAATGTGGGAGTATATGTTCTAATGAAAAACATTAAATTACAGAACTGAAATGGCTCACTTCAAATGCGTGTGTGTGTGCGTGTAGGGAGTATTAGTGTTCCAATTATTTCTGCTGGGAGTGATTAGGCTGCTAGTGAGAATACAGGAATCCAGGGGTCATGGGTTACCCCTCCATACTCCCCTATCCTGCACACACAAAGACACACACACACTTATGCAAACATTCCTTTCCCCAATAACTCAAAGTTTTGTCTCTCAAACTACAAAGTTAAACACTCGCTGCTACTCTCAAGATCGAAGAAAAACAAAAGCAAATGAACAAGAGTGGCTACTGTTTCCATAGCAACTAATCCTCAACCCTCACCGTGGCTACATACAGTGGGGGGAGGTGATCAGTAGAGGGGTCAGCGGGCAGGTCAGCAGGTCCTGGTCTCGTTTGGGGTGAGGCTGTGGGAGAGGATGATTGAAGGGTTGACATGGAGGGAATTAAATACACAGCGGGCGTCCCCTTTCTCTCCGGGTGAAAGACAGAAGTGAGGAAGCACCCTTACAATTTAATGTTCCTCACTGTACCTCCTGTTGTGAAGACAAAATACTTACTTACTTAGGTGCAAATGGATGAGAAGGATGTGATGGTGGATGGGGACATGACTAAACTACAAGGAGAAATAAAAGAAGAGTAGAAGAAGAAGAGAGGGAGTGAACTGGGGCATCTCCATTGCACTGTGGTGCTGTTAAAGAGACTAAACTCTGATCATCAGCACCAGCCAATTACTGGTCATGGTGTGATGAAGCAGTGGCTGACATACAGAAAGAAGGACTAGCACGGGTTTGTATGAGTACTTGTGTCTCAAACGTATGCAGGTTACACTCTTTATTTTGAGTCTGTGTCCGTGTGAGCCAAAAAAGAGTGAAGTCATGGTTGTCATGAGTGATGTCACGGGTGCATTGGAAGTGGTGTTGAGTTGCCTGCTGATGTCAGAAAGCACTTAAAAGACTTTTGTCCTCTAATCTCAGAGCTATCAGGAACAATTCAAGACAACAAAGGTAAAAAGAAATGACCTTGGCTTCTATGGAGACGAGTAAAAAATAAAATCCGTGTTGACTAAGGAGCAATAGCATCATCCTTACACTGTGTTCAAACACTACGTGTCAAGTTGTAGATTATATCTTGTCCACTTTAAACAGAACGTCTGTTCACATAACTCATGTCTGTCAAATGTTCGACACTGACGCCTGCTTCCACCAGGTGTTGACGATGTACGGCTGTCTTATTTTGTAGACATGACACCATGGTTAGTCTGCCTGTTAGCCTCAAGACCCTCTATAAACATTGGATGATTTCTGTTACCTCTCTATCAGCAGGATACAGATTATGCATAACGTGTGAACAGTATGAGTGTCTTGACATTCAACATATGACAGCACGAAACAGGATCACAACTGGGTTTTTGCTGTATATTAAACCTTTCGGTTGCCAGCTAAACTGAAAGCCTAAGTTTGAAACCTACGTTGCCATGCCAAATATTTAGCGTCTTGCATCTCTATGCAACTTTTGGATGAGTTTCCAGGCTTAAGTCATAATGATGTGACCGTGGAGTGAGAGCATTTAAGGGGAGAAGTGTGAACATGTCCAGTCACACACCAGTGGTTAGATTCAAAGAGAGTGGGTTATAAAATAACAACGTGGTTTGTTTAGCACACGAAACAACCGTTGCTAGGATGAACACACACACATAGGCTACAGATCCATGCACAGACATACAGTATACACATAAAGACACAGGCAGAGCAGTGAGGACACAGAGTTTGTTTGACATAGTAAACTATGTCATAAACACTGTTATGATATTAATAACTGTTATTAATTTGTGAATGTGTACATGGTTGTGTGTGTCAGTAGTTCTCTTGTTTTGGAGAAATGTGTCTAATGGCAGAAAAGTTATCACGAACATGGAAGGACGAAAGGAATTATTAAACCATTTGGCTATCTGGTAATTACATCTTACAGTGAAAGTCTTCCAAAAATATTTTTAGCATCAAACACTCACCCCCTGCAGGCTTGAAAGGTGGCTGTTAAAACAACATTACATAAACTGCTCTCATCCGAAAGTGGAACTGCAATACAGAATCTGTGCCATATATCCCCCCC
>NTHP01000161.1:1070621-1091997 GCA_003416845.1 Oplegnathus fasciatus
AAAAAAAAAGCCTTTGGAACACACTATGCATGCAGGTGGACAATATTAGTCTTCAAACACTTCAGGTGAAAGCATTGTATTGATACACTATATGGTGAAACAGTTACTGTTTTCAAAATGGTTGTACCACAAGAGAAATTTGAGAGGTTTCTGTGGAAGTTTCAGTACTTTTTTTCTTCTGTGAAAACTGGTCACCCTTGAAATCTATTATTGCTGACATGAAATCAAACTGACCACAGTTTCTATTCTCTGTTTGAGCGAAACAGCCAGAATATTACTTTGGTTTCAGAGGTACATTTTACTTGATGATGCGTCTTTTTTACTCCACTCTCCTCTTCTGGTTTTCTTTCTTTCGTTGCCTCCTTGTCCTTCAACTTTCTGTCCCATATATTTTTTTCCTCCCTGTCTCAGTTTTATTTTTGGTCTCTATGTTACTCCACTGCCTCCTTTTTTGTCTTGAAATGGTATTCGGCCTCTTTCTGAGAGAGAAACAAAATACCATACCATGTTTGATAGCGATGTCCAGAGAGACATGTAAAACAAAAATGTAAAGAGAAAATTCAGTGACTGCTAACTATTCAGTATGAAGTACCACTTTACTTGGGGGTGCATAAAAAGAAACTGATGATTGACTAATTAGTAATGAATGAGTTGTTACTCATTTGTGCCGCTCAGTGGCTGCCTTCATCAGGAACAACTCGTGAAGAAAGTGATCGTTATTTCAATTCACAGATATGAACTTATCGTTACCTAAAAATTCATTAATATAGTATCTCCAAGTCTGTTCTCTCTCTGTTTCTCACTCGTTCCTGAGTGGGTAGCATTTCTGAAATGCACAAATTGACCCAAAACAAATGAATCCTGTAGACAGTTAAATCAATGGAGGAAAGGTTAAAGTAAAACAAGAGAGAGAGGAAAGCACCGTTAAGAAAGTAAGAAAGAAGCCCTCTCGCCTGGCGTCATGAGGATGACTTCACCTGGCGACAGTTGGAGTGAGGTGGGGTGGATTAGCGGAGGCTGTTGTCATTCCACCCTGTGATTGGCTGAGCCCAGAGGCTCACCTAGCCAAGGTGTCTGGGAGGTGTGAAAGACGAGAGGCTTTTAATGGCTTGCATTTCACTCACATACGGGAAAATGTCAGTAATTACTAACAGCATTAGAGATAAACAGAATGCTATAAAAACATGTTTATAGAGTGCATACACACTTAAAGTGCACAATTGCACTTCATTAATATACACACGCACGCATTTACCCTCCAGAGCCTGAGGGAGGAGAGGACATGGAGGAGATAGAGGAGGAGAGGAGCCTCCTGCACTATACCTGCAGGTATACTCCCCCCCCCTCTCCTCATTTCATCCCTCCCTCTCTCCCTCCATCTCTCTGCCTTGTGGCTGTGAGCGGTTGTCGTTCTGCCCGTCTTATTAGAAAGAAAGAGAAAGAGGATAAGTAATATAATACATGAAAGTTAATACAGGTGTAGGTCATGGTAGTTTATCATGTGTCTGTCATCCTGAACGGGAGCTGCTGAAGAAAAAAAATCCTGCAATGAAAGTCTCATTTTGATGTTGCTGAATGAAACCTTTCAAGTAATATGCATGTGATTGTGCCTCTTTCACTGTATATAATAAAGTATAATCATAAAATAGGTCATCACAGCCTCACTTTCAAATAAATACATTCATTTTTAAATCGTTTTCACAACAGCTGCATCAGTGAATGTCTTAATTATTGATTAATTCCAGTTTATTACAATGCGGGTCAGATTTGTTAAGCTTTGGAGATTGTTTCTATTGGTTATGATAACATTGTGTCATCAAAGTAATTGCAGAGATCTGGGAAATGGTGACAGTTGCTACAACTAAGTCTGACAGCGCAAAGAAACAAGCTTCTTGTCAGACAATCAGACAAGGTTGTTAACAAACCAACTGTTTAGTCAGATTATCTTGATTTTTAGGAGGAGGCCAAATTGAAAGCAAGTGTACCCATGATATCCGAAATAATCCTGAAAATTGTGTGTATGCAAACAACTACAGTAGATTAAAGGAATGGTTTGACATTTAAATAAGAATATTAAATGTGAAGCCGATTAGCTTAGCTTAGCTTAAAGACTGGAAACAAGGGGTAACAGCTAGCCTGGCCTAGGCCTAGCCTTAATCCATACAAAAACCAAAGTGTGAAATCAACATGTTGCAGATTTATGGGACGTTATGTGCGGGACTATTTCTTGGCTGCTTGCAGTGACTTCCTGGAGTCTTGTCATCACCTCAGGCTTGCACACAACTAGCAGAGACTAGGAGTCGCTGTGCCTTGCCAAGAAATAGTCCAGTACATAAAACCATAAAACACTGCTCCCCGTGCTCCCAGTCTTTATGCTAAGCTAATGGACAGATATGGGAGTGGTATCGATCATATCCTCTACGAACAGTGTTGACCTCAAGCTCTAAAGTTGATCCAGGAAGTAAGCTGTGATGGATGCACTGTTGTCATGAACATCACAAGTTGGGATGCAACAAAAGGGGAGTGTCTGACTTTGCGCATACTGTGACAGTGCCCCGGGTGGTTTTCCAAATATATATGGATCACATTATGAATCAGAAATTGGCTCATGGGTTATTCAGATTTATTGCAACTGTTGCTGTGCGGTGACCCAATAAAGCCTATGTTAAATCTGACATCTGGACTCAATGTTGAAAGAAACTGAAGGTTCGAAACAAAGAGAGACAAAGAGAAACAGACAGAGAGACTTCAATGGCGAGCTACTTGTTTGATCAGCCAAGGGAGCAGTGGTTCAAAAATGAGGCAGATGACTGTGTGTACGGGATAAAAGCAGAGAAGAGGAAAGAGAAAGTGAAGGAGAAAAAGAAAGAAACCGATGGAGGTAGAGAAAGGTGAGAGGAGTGGAGAGTCATCTGTGGTTCCCATGGTCCAGAGAATGAGCTGCTTGTGCTCACATGGTTGAATGTGTGTGTGCGTGTCATTAGAGTCCCCCAGAGCGCTGAGACCAAAGGGGTCTCACCGTGACACCTATTATCCCCCCGAAACATGACACACCACCAGGGAGGGAGACAGAAAGAGAGAAGGGGGGTGGAACCCACGTTTCACTTGTCTCTCCCTCCGTTATAGTGACTGTTTGCCTGCGTCTGCTGTGTGTGTTAATGTGCACACACACCGTCTGAAACTGAGACTGTAGTGTAGTTTGAGTTTATGTCTGTGCATATGAACTCCCTGTGTGCATATTTCTGTGGTAGGAGGTGAAATGTAGCAGATCGCTGTGCTGTGCCAGGTGTTTGCCTTGGCCACACTTCTAAGGCCCTGACACACATTTTACGGAGTCCATAGGGAAATAGTGTAAGAGTTTGGGGTTGTGTGTTTTGTATGAGGAGTGAGAGCAGTTTAAAGGAAGTGAACGGGTTCTTTAACTCTTTTTTTTTTTGGTCTTTTTCTTGTGCTTTACTCTCACATGATTGTCCAAAGTCATGAAACGATGTGCTAAGGCCCTGCTTTTTGCATTTATTACTTGTAATTTCAATAATCCAGGTACTAGATTTGATTCTACTCATGCACTCAGTCACAAATACATTCAGGTTATGTTTTATTTCATTTATAAGCATGATATAAACATTTAATAAATGGTTTATAACACACTATAATGTAGTCATAACCAGATATAAGGACATTTGTATGTGTTTATTAATGTAAAGTTTGTCAGCAATTAGAACTAATTTTATATTGCGACAACTGTTGTCATTCATTATCTCTTTATACACCAGTTTATACATTATAGTGTGTTATAAACCACATATTAAATGTTTATATACTGCTTATACTGCTTAAATGTTGTTGTTTACATTTTTGGAATATAATTGGAAATTAAAGGGACTTGGGGTGTTTGTTTTTGGTCTTTAAGGTTCATAAATTCACACAGCATATTTAAGGGTCTGTTAACCCAGATTACTTCTGTTTACCCCAGTGGTATCAAGCCATGCCAATGGCTTTGGTTGTATATGCCCAGGTTTTGAGATATCATCTCTAAAATTTCTGCCTCCACTCAAGTGCAAATGGAGTGGATGGGATTTTGTTTTTAATGCTCATAGCAATGGAGAATTACGTTAAAATAGTAGCATGTCTTTCCAGAAACAGTTTCACTGTTACTCTGTATAATCAACAGACCTTGCATTGACCTGCTTTCATTGGAACTACTTTCTACCGAAGAAATAGTGCTCCATGAGGGGTAAGAGAAAACATGTTTTATGTAATTTGGGATCTGTAATGTGGAAACCATTTTACTTGCGTGTTTTGTTACCACATACATGATTTATCGTGCCGCTGCTTCTATCCATGCTTCTGCTTTGCATCTGATTGACTCTGTGCCCTTTATATATGCACAGAATCCAAACACCAGTAACCAGAGCGCACCACATGCACGACAAGAGTAATTCAAAACACTGACACATAACCCAGTTTGCTTAATCGAGTTATGCTTACTGTCATTATGACCATAAAGCAAGTAGATAACTTGGTTAAGTGTGTTTCCATGGCATTAATCAGTGTAGTTACAATACGCAGAATATTACTCAAATTATAATCATATTATTAAACAGCATTAACTAACTAACTGCAATTCACTCTGGATAAATGCCTGAAATGTAGATGTTGTGTAAAAGAAAAGGAGAGCGGGTTGTTTTGGGTTGTCATCCTCAACTGGCATGTTGAGGATGGAGGGGTCTTTAATAGCATTTTGGGGTCCACGTGCAGAGTGTGTGCATGTGGAGCTGGAGTCTGGCTGTGGGAAAAGTGTTTGGAAAACATCCAGTGTAGCTGTGGCAGAGATGCTAGAAGTTGTCCGGAGGTGGAGGGTGCTTCGGGTGTCAGGGTGCTGGAAGGCTGCTTGGGGGATGTGTGTGTGTGTGTTTGGGCGGGGTGGGTGTACGGTTGATATAAGTGGGGGCTGTTCAGAGGGGGCAGACATTTTAAACCGTGGCTCCTCTCTTTCTATAGGCCTTATCAGGTTTCCTGAAGGCTGCCAGCAACAAAGTAATACAGAGCCAAAAAGTCGGAGCGGTGTAGAGTGGTTGCAGGGGTAAGAGTAAAGGGGGGTAAAGTGGGTCTGGAGGGAGAGAATGGAGGAGAAGAAGCGGGAAGGAAAGAAAAAGGCACAGGGAATAAGAGGGGGTGAGAACGGAGTTGGTGGAGGAAAATAAGTGAGGAACTCTAAATAAAAGGAAAGAAAAGTAAAGTGGAAAAATAGAGGAGGAAAGGGTTAAAGAGGGGTAGATGAAGAAGAGATAAAGGGAGGAAGTAGGAAGAGGAAGGCAAGGGAGAAGGAAAGGAGAGGAAAGAGGGAGATAGAAAAAATTGGGGCCCACGTCTGAAAGTCAAAATAACCCCCGTCTTTCTGTCTCTTTGTCTCTCTCTCTTTCTTTCTCTGGGAGCCGTCAAAATAATGGATTGTCACGCTAAATGGCCGGATACAAGAGGGCAAAGGGGTTGCCTGGGCGGGGGAGCCGGGAAGGAGGGGGTAATTGTAGGAGGCGTGGGGGGAGGAGGGCAGTTTGGATAGACAGGGGGGCGGACAGACTGACGAGTCGGCTATGTTTCCAAGTCAATTTATTCCTTATTATTAAGGAGCACCGCCAGAAACAACATGAAAGACCAATTATCATTCTGATTCTGAGATCATGTTTTCATCAGTTTTGCTTTCCAGCTCTGTGCTCCTTTTGGTTTCGTGAAATGACTTTTCGAAACACAGTGGTAACCCGCAGAAACCTCACATTGACTTTTCAGGGTTTGGGAAAAACAGGTTTGTTTTCTGACGACAATGTAGTTTTGATACTTGATGATGCATTTTCACTGGCTTGGCTCAGCCTTCAGGCCATGCAACAGTCTCATTATGCCCCAGTGTTACCATTTAAAGAAATGGGCATAAATGGAGACACAAGGTTTCTGCAAAACACCAAGACAGCCTTTGGTTTCTATCAAAATTCTGGACAGGCGCTTTTGTTCTTATGAATATAATTTGGCAGACTTCTGCAATATTTTTGAAGATGTAAAAATGTGTCTTGGCTGTTGCAGTATTTTGAGCAGATTTTTCCTGGCCCAGCAGTACGTCGGTCATTGTGTGGATTTATAAAGCTTCTGGGTAAGATGAGTTTAAAATAGTGACGAGCTGCACAACACATGCTCTCCCCATCAGCTAATGAATGTCTGTGTTTAATAGACAAACTATGTCTCCTCCACGTGAACAATACTCAACTGTCTATTCTGTGCACATTTATTTGATACAGTGTGCTCTTATCTGGTAGATCTAACACTGCCAGTTGGTTCACATTCTGGCTCTTTGGCCTCTTCCGTTTGCCAAACAGAGCTCTCCTGCCCGCAATAAGAGCATGTGGTTGTATAAATTGCACCGTTTAAAGACTTTCTCTTGGACATTTTTGAACAAAGCACCTCTCCAAAAATGCAAGCCAGAACACCAAGACAACATATCACAACAAAAGCTCCATGGCAAAAAGCTAGCATTTTGTACCGTGATGTTTTCAAGGATGTTTTTCTGGTCAATCATGCATGTGTTTGTGAATAAAGTTTCAATTTATTGCAGACACAGAAGCTGCTTTGCCAGAAGCTGTATGTGGATCATGCTTTAAAAAAAAAAGGCTCCCACTTGTTTATTTATTTTTTTTCCCGTCTCCCTTCCAAGTCTTCGAATCGATGTGGCCCTTTGATGTATATTTGATGTATCTCAATATCCAAACGTCAAGACATCTCTATTGTTATTCCTTCTGACAATACAGGATCAATAGCTGACAACAAATTGATTGCCTCAAGGAGAGAGAGATGCTTCCTGTGTGTGTGTGTGTGTGTGTGTGTGTGTGTGTGTGTGTGGTAGGAGTGATTGTGGGGAGCAGGAGAAAGAAATTCACGAACAAAAGACAGTCATAACATACAGCAAAGGGATACTACAGTAGATGACAGCAAAACATGTAAAATCTAAATTAAATGTGTATATAATGCTTTAGTAATTATTTTTGTAATCATTAACACTCATCCAGCAGTCTGTCTGTAAGGGGAAAAAAAGTTTTTTTGGCCAACCTGAGCCAACGCAGGCCAATAGAGATGTTAGCCTCATAATCACTCAACATCTGATTTGGTGGAAAGGTATGCAGTTCATATTTTTCATTTCCCCAACCTCCCCTCACACATGAAAAGGATGAAAACAAAGGGGGAAAGTTGGGAAAAGAAGGGAAATACAGTAAAATAATCCAGATACATGTAGTAAAGGAGAGTGTGTGCATATATATATATATATATATATATATAGACACACACACACACACACACACACACACACACACACACACACACTGTATGCACACAAAAGCAGGCAATAAGAGTTTGAACAGGCTTAACAGCCTGTAAGTCAGACCAATTTACTGCGGTACAAACTGGGTTATAAAGACAAAACTACTGTCTGTTCAGGATCGTAGTGCAGGCAGTGATATCAGTCTTACATAGCAGAGGTATGGCCCAGGCAGCCCAGGTTCTAACTACAGTTTGTGGAAAGAAAGATTACTGTGAGTCAATAGGAGAAAGCTGTGTGATATATTGCATCCAAATACATTAACTGGGATGTAAAGAAGTCATGTTGAATATTTAGTTTCTATCTTTTTTTGAGAGACTTGTTCGTGTTCACAGATGTGGATGGAAATATCTCTCAGGAACAGCAAAAAAAAATCTGATTTAGAGTAGATAAAGTAAATTGTAGATATTCCCCACTCTCTTGTTATAAATTCTCTGTTTCGATCACAATCTTACTCCCCATCCTCAGGGCTTCTGATTTCCCCTGGTCTGTTTGCATATAACATGCTTTTGATTTACACCCAGTCCCTCGTGAGAGTGTGTGTGTTCAGTGTTTGTTTTTTCCTCGGGCCTCAGAGTGAATGCCTGCGTGTTTGGGTGCATTTGTCTCTGTGAATGTACATCTTTCTCAGCTATTTTCTGGGTTGTGAAACAGGAAGGTGAGCCCGACCGTGTCCCATGGTGACGTTCTTTAACAATGTCTATTCTGCTTCCAGAGATTCGTCTCACTGGAACTGTTGGGAGAGTCGGCCAAGCATGCGTTGCACCCCCCCGACGCTCTGCTCTGCTCTGCTCTGCTCTGCTCTGCTCTGCTCTGTTCTGCTCTGCTCTGCTCTGCTCTGCTCTGCTCTGAGGAAGATGAGATGCTGCAATACCTTTATAATGGATTGATGGCGCCTGTGGGCCTCTCAGCATTTTGAAATGCAACCAAACATGGTCTCTGTGAAAAAATTTCAAACAAAGATATAGAGATACTCCGTTTGTTCTGGGCATTTATTCAAACAAGCATCGACTTTTCTGTGAAAGGGCTCCAAAAAAGACCAAAGTCCTCATCAAGCAAAGGTTAACTCTGACAAACACCATGTTTGGTTGAAACCGTGCGCAGAACATCCCAGAGAGGGAGCATCAATCTAATGAGAGCTTGTTCTTCTCTTTCCCATTGCCCCAGACGTCATATCTGGTGTAACACCTGGAGACTTGCACAAAAATTGCTGTGCACAATTTACTGCTGCTGCTTTGCACAGATTAGGAACCTGCCCAACAGCATCATTTTAAGCAGGAACTGCCAGCACAAAGAAGATTTCCATGATTGCACTTCAAACATATTTATAGTCTTGTGTATGCCAGTGACAACACGGTCTACACAGAGGTTAGGAGGGCTGCATGAATGATTTGTTCATTTGATTCGTCTTTTTGTTTGAACCTTTTTAGATATATTTCTGGAGACATGAGTTAGAATATTCCCATACCAGCTGACTTGAAGGATAGTTGCATTCAGGAAGGTAATTGGGTCGGACTCTAAAGGTTCCGAATATGATAACGGGATGGGTGTGGTAAGGAAGTTGCCATCATCCATACATGCATTGTCAGCCATTCTCTGTCTCACTTTCTCTCAAATCACATTGCATCGACAAAACAGCAACAAGTCCACAGCCGCACTACCAGCTAGTGAGGGTGTAATGCTTATAATAAGCCAGAGGACAAAATTATTGTGGGGATGAAAAATGGAAAGACAACTTTGCTGCACGTAGACCCACGCCACGAAGGAAGGAGGAGGGGGTTAAATTTCTTGGAATCAGGCGGTGGTGGTGGTAGCATGCAAAGGTACACTGCAGAGCAGTTGTGTATGTCGGAAGGATAAGCTCCAGATCAGTTTATAGACCAAGTTGTTTAAATTAAGTTGTGGTCTTTTATGGCTGGAGAGTGTATGAAACATGTGACTATAAAACAATGTCTGTGCCTGTCTGAATAGCTGTGAGGATCCATTACAGGAGTTAATTATACTCTGTTACTTTCTACATTTGAAGGCCAACCAGTGGTGCTTAGCCTGAATGCGAATACAACTCTATAGAAGAAAAAAAAAATCTACAGATGAAATTGTCAAGTATAAATTTACTCACCATTTTGTGCTTTTGTGCAGTTTCCAGGAAGCAAAAAGAAACACCTCATTAGTATTTAAAATTCTGAATAAACCATCACTTTGAAAGTCAATTTTCGGGCTTTATTGTTTTAAATAAAGGATGTCATCTGTTTCCCTTCAGTTGTCTTCTGAGCGCAACTGCTTGTTGACAGAAAACTGGTCACAAAATAGAACCTTTTTCTGAAGGAAAAGACGAGTCATTTTTGTAACAAGAAGCTTTGCCTGCTGGGTGGTTTTCTTTCACTGTGATTGGTGCCCTGTGTGGTGAGTCATTTCCCATCTACATGTGTGCTGCTTTATAGGCATATTAAATACTTTCAGGCCTTCTTCAAACTCTGCACTGAATGAATCCTTGCCTTACAAGGTTCGCTGAAGTCATAATTCAATAAACCAAACACGGAGCAGGGCATCTCTTTCCACAACATCTCCTGCTCCTTGTAAACCTGTTCTCCGTGCAAACAAACCATACCACGCCTAATTAAAAAGCCACGGCCAGTGAGATGGCGTTTGATCAACAGATTTATGTATTACTATAATTTATGTATGTAACTACAGTGGCTGTTCTATTGTTCAGATCTAATGAAGTCAAACTTGTTGCATGATGCAGGCCATGCACTCTAAGATATTGATGTTTGCAGAATGTGAATAAATGAAGAATTATGGGTAATATTCTCATCATTTGAACTTCTGAACTCAGTCTGCATCTGGGGATGCATGAAGGCAAACACAAAACACAAAAAACCATTTATATCTATCTCTGTCTCTGTATCTCTCTCCCTACACATTATAGTATGTATTATTTTGGAGCCCACACCTGTTGTGAAAGGCACTGGTCTTTAAGACTGTGTTTGGTTGCTTCTCTGTGTGTGTGTGTGTGTGCGTGTGAGCGTGCGTGTGAGCGTGCGTGCGTGCGTGTGTGCAAATTTGCATGGAAGCGGTGTGTAATAACGCCGCCTGCAGTGAGGCCGATCTCCGAATCTGATCTGAGTCTCCAGCTCGAATTTATTGTTTTGACAACTTAAGAATTTAAACCACGATCACACCTCGCATGAGTGCACACACACACTGTCCCCACACGCATTTGCATACATGTGCATGAACACATTCACACAGCAAATGCAAGCAGTGCCAAACAAAGGTGCGGGTGCTAATGCATTAGTGCAGTCATGCAAACACAGGCTTGTGCACTACAAACAAGTGTGGATTCCCTGTCAGCCTGTTGGGCTTGCTCTCTCTCTCTTGGAAACACACACACACACACACATAAAGAGGGGGAGTTTGTGTCTCGTCCTCTCTGGTCTATTTCTGAGGCGACGAGAAAATGATCAAAGCTATGTGACCAGACTCCAGGAATGACCTTCTAACCGTCTCAGGTGTCTCTTATTACACACACGCAAATACACACACCTTCATTTACACAGTCAAACTCTTACACATGCAAGCCTATATACAGGGGAGGAAACATACTCAGAAAAATGTCGCTACATAAGCTGCCTGTATTTCAGCCACATTAGTGTCTGTACACCCCGTCCCTCCTCAGATCCCTCACCACGTCTGGGGTGTGGAGATAAATTTAAGCGGAGGTTGCTGTAGGGACCTGTTGGTGTCAAGTATCCCCAGCTTGCGCAGCATGTCAGCCATTTTTCTTCACATCTTTTCTCAGCTTCAGTGGCGTCCCCTTCATCTCCAGCTCTTCCGTCCAAGCACACACAGAAACATACTGAAACTTATTTTTTAAATTTCCCATCTCTACTGTGCACCTCTTGCAACAGCCATTGCCAGAGGTGATAGGTTCCATGCATCCACAAACACAAACACACACACCAAACAGCTTGATCATCCGTCACTGCCATAACTTACACATTAAGTATATAGTATTTGCTGGCTAAATGAAATGTATGGACTAACAGCTACATACGTTATATAGTTTAACTCAAAAGATAAACTGCACATCTGCTAACACACAGTCTGGGATCTTCATTCATTGGAAATAAAATTGATGAAATTACACTTGTTGATTCGATTTTTAATAATTCAAACAATATAATGTCTTGACTCTGATATAGCCTACTGGGGGAAGAAAACTGACACCCAGAATTAGCCAGGTTTTAGTGATGGCCCATTATTGTACACTGGAGCTGTCTCTTTAATCTGCACTTGCTCCCTTACTCATGTGCATGGAGAGAAAAACAAACAAGGTTCTGCAAGTTATGGCTGTGGTTGTCTGCAGTGCAATAGAAAATGTCACAGCAACCAAATAAGGTCACAGTAATGGAATCTTCACAGTAGTAGGCTGTAAAATGTAAACATCCATCCTTGGTCATCGCGCAGTGGAAAAGTACTGAGGAAGAGCAAGTAGCAAGATATGCAACGTTGTAGCAAAGTAACAAACATCATGTTATATTATGATGTCACTTAGAGTCTTTCACAGCACACATTACAAGTACTTTCAATGGTCTTTGATGTTCAGCCTCTGCAGAAACATGAGGCTGCCAACCGTCTGCAGCCAACTGGGCATCTCACCCACCAGTCCCTCATACAGGCCTCTGTTCTCCTCGTTGGCTTCCCTCATACGATCCTCCCGCGGGACGGTCGGCTTCAGCATGATCACCTGTCTGAGTGTTTCAGGCAGCAGAACAATGTCTACTGTACAGTTAGATAGAGAGATAGATAGTCAGACTATAAAAGCTGCATGTATAAAGTGTTCTCTGAGCGTGTGTGTGTGTGTGTGTGTGTGTGTGTGTGTGTGTGTGTGTGCAAAAGTAAAGGTCACATCTTAAGCAGTTCTATAAATATTCAAAGGAGATGTGACTCTAGTCAATGTCTGCTCAGATTTCGCTCATCCACACACACACACACATACACACACACACAACTTTAGATATCGGGTCATAGCCTAGTTGAAAAGGCCTTGGCCAAGAACTCCTTTGGTGTATCACCATTACAGAGAGGTGCTAATAGTTCTATTGGGCTCCAAGCCAGCAAATCTCTCTCTCTCTCTCGCCCAACTTTTTTCAAGCTCTTTCAAGTCTCTGCTGATGGTTTTTGGCTCAACCAAACCGGGACCACACATATACACCAGTAATGTTTTCATCTCCTGACCAAGAGAAATATAGCCATTGATGCACACTCACAAAGTCCACGTCGGTTTCCAAATGTTTCATAAACCTGCCACTATAACTTTGGGGTACAGAAAGCAACTCCTCTTCCTCTTCTTCATGAGCAGTGTAACAAACTGCTCTATTTTACAAATTTAGTATAACAAATAACTATTTATATATTGTTTCAATGGCCACCCCTTCCCCAATTCTTTCTTTATCTCCTCCCTTCTTCCCTCTGGTGTGTCTTTTCCCCTATCTCAGGCCTCAGGTCAGGGGTCACAAAGCACAGAGGTGATAAATGCTTCCAGGTCACCTCTCCTGTCTGTGGGGGTCAGGGAGAGGGTTTCTGCAGTGACAGCAACAACATGATCACTCAGCTGAAGCGCCAGAGCTGAACCTCCTGACCTGCTCGGTCCCTCACTGTCGGCCTCATTCTGTTTCTTCCAACTACTCCATCTACAAAAGGTATCAACTAAAACTTACACAAAAGTGGCACACACCACCGAAATTCAAACCAACGAACTGGAACCTTTTTTTTTTACATCAGTATTATTTGAAAACACAGCAGAAAAACAGCACTATATTCTCAATTATGATCAGTTGACCAACACTCAAAATGCTTTATTATCTGTCATTATTCAGATTAATTGTGTATATGAATTGTCTTCAATCCAGTGTTGACAACTGGGAGACAAAAGCAAAATACTGAAATGTATAGCTCATTACAGGAACACACACACACATAAAAGAAAATTAAAATGTAATTTTTATGCATGTTGAGAGTTCCACTTTGTTTGCATTTTTACATCACAAACACATTCGCATATTTACACATATACACACACGCTTATCTGATTCAGGGACAGTCAGATGCCTGGTGTTATTTTGAGAATGTTAACAGCTCAGTCTCCCTCATGCTGATCAGCTCCCCTCTCCCGCTGTGAATCGATGCCTTGTGCTCCAGCTCCCCGCACTAAAACTAATCCGGTTGACTTTCATAACTAGTATAATCTGATTATAAATCCCCCAGTATGGACGCCACACAGAACAGAGTGGCAGAGGTCACACGCCTCTTACTGAGAAATGCCACAGGACTGCGTCCTGACTGAAAAGGTTCTCCATTAAGCAGGAGATTACACACTCTGCTGCGTCACTGGAAAACAGAACAGTCTGCTTAGATTATACATAATTATTAGATCTATCTTTGCCTTGACTCCTAATGTGTCTATAAAGACTTTAATTATGACATGCTTAATTCCCTTTGGAAACTAAATTGTGAGCTGAAGAGTTGTGTATTCTCACAATGGATTTTATTCATAAAGTTAGTTTACACTACAGTATCAATGATATTCATCAGAGAATACAAATCCAAGAAAATCCAAGGCGCACCTCATAATAAAAGCTATAAAAAGCTTTTATTTTAAAGGCTCGATGAAAAAAGAAAATCTGGATTTCCTGTAGCCCAAACAAATTTTGTGCTTTATAGGTTTTAACCAATGGAAAATGGCTTTTTATTGTTTTTCTGTGGAGTCCATTGGTTTTAGTCTTTCTTTAATTCAGTTGCCTCATTCCAAAGAATATACTTTTGCCAATATACACCAAAATATAATGTTCTCTGCTCTGATTTTTGTATATCCAGTGGTGAGTTTTAGCGTTAAGATTTCATAATAGTAGCTCTATCTCATGTCGAACTTAAGCGCCTCATATCCTTTTCCAGTACCTCAAATTGACTGATGTTTATGTTTAAACCAAGTCTGACATGTGGTGTGTTTCTCCTGCAGCCACCACAGAGGAAAGTCCTCCCTGGTTTGTTTGGGTTAGACAGCAGAGGAATGAGGGAGGGAGGACAGAGAGATGGGGAGAAGTGGGAGGTGAGGGGATGATGACAGGGGAATGGGGGGGTGCTAGCGAGCTTGGACAATGCTCACTGAATTTTAAAGAGGGGATAGAGAAAGGCAAGGGAGAAGGGGAGTGGAGGTTCAGAGGAGAGAAAGGAGAAAGGGTGGGTAAGAAAAGAGGAGAGAAAGGTGGCAGAAGGAGAGGAAGGGAGCTTGTGAGGAGAGTGGGGGGTGGTGTTGATGATGCAGAGGGGAGGATAATTAGAGGGAGGAGAGGAGCGGAAGGGAAATGACGGAAGAAGGAAAGTGAGGAGAAGAAGTGAATCTGTGCAATGAGGGAATAAAAGAATGAAGGAGGAGGAGGAGGAGGAGGAGGAGGAGGAGCAGGAGCAGGAGCAGGAGCAGGAGCAGGAGCAGGAGCAGGAGGGGGGCAGGGACCTTGGGGGTTACATTCCTGAAGTGCAACCAGCCTGGTGCTGCTCTGCTGCCCAATGTAAACACGGGGCAGAGAGGTGGACTGACAGCCTGTCACAGTGACTCATGAGACAGAGAGAAAGCAAGCGAGGAAGAGAAGCAGAGGTGTGTTGTGAAACAATAAAATGTGTGGAGAAGGAGACAGAGAATGGCAGCAAAGAGAGATATAAAAAAGTGACAGAAGGAGAAGTGGTGGGAATTGTTTGAGACCGATGTTTCGATGTTAGACAGGACACCCTGACAGCTCTTCTCCTCCCTTCTTTGGTGTCATCTCACATCTAGTCTACAATCCTCTTCTCTTTCCTGTTCTTATTTCTCTTCTCCTTTCCTTCCATAAACCAGGGCTACTCATCCTTCTCCTGGCAGGTGACCACATTGAGGTCAGAGAGACATTATGTCTCCTGGTTCAAGAGGATTGTGTTCACATTGCCTTGATTATACATCATGTGCTGAATGCATAAATATTGTTTCAGGAAATGAAGTTGCTTTTGCGGGCTAACTGACTAATTTTAATATTGTTCTGATGTTTTAATATACACAATACCAACCAGGCCAGGCAGCTATGACAGCTGGAGAGTCGCCTTGACTCTGTGGTGCTAGTACTACATCTAGTGGCCATAAAACTACATTGCAACTGAAAAAAAAATGTTGGGTAAACCTCTATCTGTAGCTGTTTTTGTGACTAAGAGCCCCAGTCAAGCCTCGTAAAACATTGTAAATTGTGTAAATACAATCTACTGCAGCAGTTCAAATAGCATATTCTGACCATACAGTGAAGTGAGTGATAGGTGAGTATAATTCTTCCCACAACACAATGAATTTTAAATTACACAAGTTTAATTAATTGTACATTTCAGTAGCAAAGAAAGATGAGACACAGTCAGGATTGGGAAGTTATGTGAAACAACAAACAAACGAGACAAACAGCCAATCCGAGAAGAGTTGTTTCGAACAAATATAGGAAATGAAAGCAGCCCTTTGGGACTGTTTGGCTATTCTAAGGAAGGCAGAATAAAAGAGGTCTCCTTACCCAAAATAATGTAAACAGGGTAAACGACATACAGTTTGATTCTAAAAAAGAAAACCTAAAATGAAATAAATATGTAGCAAAACAGCACACAAAGAGGTAATTTCACATGAAAACAGTCACCTGAGAAAAAATGGCAGAGTTGTGAAGAAGACCAAAATATTATTTGTGAGGGCAACGACGAGTTTAACCAAAAAAGAAAAACCCCTTTCCCTTTGTATTCAATATTGCACCTTACAGGGGAATCCTGGAATACTGGAATCTTTTTGTAAAAAACTTTGCTGAAAGAGAAAAATGCAAACAATTCATGTGCAAACAGACATCCATCTTTTCATTCACACATATTTATCACAGCTTTCTGCTACTGATCATTATGACTCTGATCAAAATTAAATAAAGACTAAAACCCTGGACACAAATTAGGGAACTACAGTACCTTTCGATCACTTTCAAACTAACATTGACTGTTCTATTTTGTGCCTTAAATAAAAAAAATCACAAAGCCAAACACTAAAGACAACAAAATATTGTAGTCTTGTATTGTACACTTAAGAAAAATGCACAGGGGAATTCTAAAGTGCAACAACAATATACTCTATTTAAAAATGATGAAACACAGTCCAGAGGTGACACTTGTAGCAAGCGTAACAGATCCTGCTTCTCCAAATCGAGGTCAGTGTAACAATAAAATAGATATTTCATCAAACTTTAAATACAGTCTTTTGTGCCTTTTGATTTCACTGCTCATAGTACAAGGAAGTGTTTCCCTCCAGAGACTGTTTTCCAATATGCAATCTCACGACAGTCCAGTGGAAAAGTCTTTTGTTTTGAGAAGTATGTCTGTCAAATGACGCACTGTACTTCTACTCCAGTAAAAGGATACTAATAATGAAAACTTCCTCAAACAGTCACAAGTGTCAATGAAATGTTGACAGCATGCGGTGCCTAGTCAGTCACTGACTCCTGTGGTCACTGGCCATTCCTGCTTGTATGTAGCCAGTCACTCACAAAAGTATCGTACACTTGAGTGACATACAGTTTCAGTTTGAGATTCCAGAAACGATTTTCAGTCTGAATAAAAATCGGATGGTCTTCTTCACCAATTCAGCACTCAAGATCCCTCTTCTCCTCCATTTTTTTCACCGATGGCCACCATTGTTGTTGCCTCCCTGGAGAAAATGGAAAAACAGAAAGAAAAGAAGGAGAAAGGGAGGAATAAAGTCAGTGGTTACAAGATAAATGTGAGCCATATGATGTACATTACAAGTTACAAAGAATATTTTGAGGCAAATGGGACAGTTATGATTTACAGCATTTCTGTATTACAGTTGTGCCTCATGGAACTCTTTTATCAGTTTACATTTTACATTACTTATGAATGTAATCAGAGTATTGTGAGCTTTTAAATGTGGGCAATTGTGTCAAGTAAACATCCACTTACTCCTCATACCCATCTGTTCTCCGCCCTTGCGTCACATCTACTGCTGCTGCTACTGGAAACCAACATAGAAACTGCTGTTACATTACAGTAGAGTCATTCACACTGGCATCTTTGTATTCTTACAGATAATCAATTGTGTGTAGAACAGCTACAAACCTAAATTTTGTCCTTACCTGTCCAACTTGTCTTGCATTTCCACCACAGCAGAAATGCCACTATAAATGTGAAAAGCAACACTCCACAGATGGCTATTAAAACAGGAGGATTGGGGTCAGGGCCAGTAGGCTTGGGTGTACCTACAGATAAGAACAAATGTTTATCAGAGTCAAAAACATATGGTGGGACAGTTGAGTTTAAAGCATAAAGCTGGCAACATTTTATATTTTTCTTATTGCCAACAAATCCCATTAAAAGACCAAAACTGACAATTTGTTAGCTAGTCCTCAATATTTTCACTACCCTGTCTGTGGCTCACAGGCCCAAACCCATTTGTTGGTCCTACTGAAGATGTAAATCTTTATCGACATGTCACAAATGTATACTTTCATTTTATTAAAACTCAAAATAATTTTCCAAAACAGCTGGGCACTGTAGTTTTTAGCAAATGTTACTCAAACAGGAGTAAATTGTGCATTTGTTGGAGACTATTTCTGGCCGTGGATTAATACACATTTGCTGCACTGGTGAGTATGTGGGATAGACTCAATATAAACTACAGTGCCTATGTCCATGGTAGCAACAGTGTGGCTCACTGAATAGTTTTTGGACAGCAGTAACACATTGTTACTAACTACACAATGACCGAAAAACACTAACAAAAGGAAGCATTATGTATCACTATTGTCCTTGAAGTACCTTTTATTTATGTATTCATTTATATTTATCATAAACCCAAGATTCCATTACAGCAAAAAGGAGGGCAGTTCTTTATTGCACGGATTGTGCTACTTTAATGTATATGTCACGGAAATGAATCAAGTATGTTTGCTTCAATAGGCAATATGCTTTTCAAGTGCACAAAATAAAACTAAAGTAATTCCAGTGATGCAATACACAACTACACATGTTCACTACACATATATACACATGTATAGGACAGCTACAGACATGGAAATACAACAGTGCTAGTCAATCCTCTCTTCTGCACTTGGCCAGTTTTCATCAACATCACACCTTATGTCCTGTCTTGCAATACACCTTTGGCTTATGGTCAAATACCTGCAAAACTAAAGACCTTCCCATCAGCCTCAGCTGTACTTTGTGTTTGGTGCTAATTAGCAAATGTTAGCGTGCTAACATGAAAAACTAAGATGGTGAACATGGTAAACATTATACCTACTAAACATCAGCATGTTGGCATTTTCATTGTTCGCATGTTGCCAATGCTAGTGTTAGCATTTAAGCTCAAAGCACAACTGTGCCTAGTTACAAAAAGCAGCTAGCTTGGCTGTAGAGTCTTAGGGCCCTTTCACACCTGCCTCGCTTGGTCTGCACTTTCAGACTTTTCAGTTCGATCCAATCCAAAATTACAGAAATTACAGACCAAATAGGCGAACCTTGTCCTGACGAAAAGAGGTGGTCTCGGCCTGGATCAAATTGAGCCATGGTTCAGTTTGTTTCTAGTGTGAAAAATTTTTTGGGGATGTTTTGGACATTTGGACCAATTACAGAAAGTTCTGGCAGGCTATCGTCAAAACCGGAAAAAGGAAAAACAACGTAACAAAACAAAATGAGCTGCGGTAGCACATGGGGAGAGCAGGAAACCAAGTGTTTCATTCGTATTTGTCTGACAACTTTATAATTATTATTATACCGGCAACGTAATGAATCTGTTCATTCATTTTTCTCCATTCATTCGACCTGCGAAAGAAACCAATCTGCTGAATTGACAACACGCTGACGTCAGACACACGCCCATCTACAAACCAATCAATTGCAAGAATAGGGAGACACAGCTCACGTAGGTGACGATAACAGGATGTAGGTATGTCATGTATAGTTATTCAGTGTGCTCGTATAATTGCAATGTGAAACCAAAACTAACTAGAACAAATGCATACGATGTAACAAAAACGCGAACCTTGGTTCGGACTTTAAGGTGTGAAAAGGCCCTTAGTCTTGTTTAAGTTTTAAAGTGTCCTCACAGAAACACAAACTCTAAGCTCCTCTGTGAAAGTCAAACAGTCAAACATTGACGGGATGTAAAAGGTTGCAAAAAATTCCCTCACACATTCCTTTAAAAGTAGCCATCAAAGGGGACCTATGTCAAGGGGTTTCTGTTGCCTTTCACACTTCCCAAAACTTGCCCAGGGTTTGAAAGCATAAAACAGATTTTGGTGGAGAAACCTTGAGGACTTGTCTTTGTTGAATTTAGTACTCACAGACTGAGAACAGGTCCGAGGTGACGTTGCCCACAGAGCAGCTGAGCAACTTGAGCTCTCCACTGGAGCAGTTGAAGTATGCTGTGCTGGAGCTGTTGAACGTCATAGTGCCTGGATCTTCCATTTCACTGCTGTTGACAACTTTGCACATCTGTCTGCTACGATCAGATACGTTCCACTCCACCTTGGCGCCCGGGTAGCCGCCACGAGAGAAACACGTCACCAGGCAACCATCACTGCAGTGCTTTGCGACTTCAGGTTTGCTGTAGGTGGCTACGAGAGAGACAGAGAAAAAAGAGCACTGTCAGATAGTAGGCTCCAGCATGTCAGGGTTTCTGAAAATGGCCATGTTTCGTTAAAGCATCATACACCTTTTTAATGATCCAAAGGGTTTTTAAAGGGCCTCCCTACATCCAGATCACAGACAAGTCATCAGTAGTGAGTGATGAAAGTGATGGAATTGTGGTTTACAGTAAAGTTTATTGGGTTTTTTCTTTTGAGAATTATACTAAAGGGATTTTATGTCTTGCTACGTTGCCCATTAGTATAAAAGTGTTTTTCTATGCTAGCCCTGTCAAGAGAGTTTCCCTGTTTTAGGTCAACTGGACTCCAGACTGCTCCAACCCTAAATAAGTAGGCATAGAGAACACACGGATGGATGACATAAGTTGAGCTCTGATGTGATTTTTATACCTCATATTGAAAATGTAAACAGCACATCTCTGCTTTAACAAGTAGAACAGACAGCAAAAGTATAACTGGCAGTAAAATTAAGGTTGAACACCTGCATGGCAAAGGATTCCCTGTCAACTCAGCTGGCTAAGACACATGTACATACTTCATTGACTTTGACCTGTGTCATCCCAATTGTTAAAATCTCTGCAGCACTATAGCTCAAACATCTGTGATTTCACAGCCATTTGATAAGTGTTAACCCACACAAGGATTTTGTTGATGATGTTCTTTTAAAATCTTTATTTCTAGCTTTTGAAACATGTCTTCCAGAAGAACAAATCATCACCTTTCAATTTGACAGATTTTCATGTTACTTTTACATGCTAAAGAAAAAAACTGTCCATCCTTCTGCCTTAATCTAATCAATTTGACTGGCACTACTCTCAAGTGGAAAAACAATTTGTCACCTACAATGTTAGAAAGGAGCTAGAGAAGTGCATAATTTAAAATACAGTATATACAGTATTATTCCATCATAGTGTTAGAAACTGAAACTCCTATCAACCTAAAACTTAAACAGTTACATACAGTTTTAAATGTTAGATTTAATACACTCATACCTGTGAGACTGAGATGTATGACAGTGGTAATCAGTTTGTCACTGTACTGGATAACGCAGTGGTAGTCACCGCTATGTGAGATGTTCAAATGGTACATGTGCACAGCTGTGTTGTTGCGGTCCAGTCTGGTATTCTTCCACGTGGGGATTTGTACCATGTCTAATGATGTATGGTAGCCATTCACATATATATCGCCCTTCTGAAAGTAGAAAAATCTAATTGTCTTTTGTTTGTCGACGGGGCAGTGGAAGGTCACATTTCCACCAACCTCCCCTCTGAGCTGAATCTGAGCAGCACTTTCTGGAAAAGAAAAGTAAGCG
>NTHP01000161.1:1106598-1124890 GCA_003416845.1 Oplegnathus fasciatus
CTTTGTGTCCACCAGGAGTTTGGTGGTCTTGATGGCTTGTCTATGTCTGATGTTGTGGATCTGGTGGAACAGAGCCGAGACATTCTGGATGATGTTTGGAGGCAGACTGATTTTGAGCCTTATCCAGAAACACGCATGGTCCGACTCATGGACGTTATCGGTGGGACTCTCTCACACACGCACAAACCAAAACCAGGAAACGAAAACAAATATTTGCTGATGCTGTTTTTAAGACACAGTGTGTGTCAATACTTCTATGTCACAGAGATCATTTAGCTACTCTGGCTGTTGATGAAATGCACATCTTTTGAGAAATGAAACTGACTTTGTTTTCCTAGGAACTCCTTAGTATACAGCACCCGCTGATACACAGAACATGGCTTGTCAATAATTAAATGTTGAAATGCTTGAGATTGCAGTGATTTATTAATAATATTGACTCTTTCTTTTTGTGTTTGTTTGTGAAAACTCAAGGTGGAGCCCTGGGAAGATATGTGCAGAGGAAGCTGAGCGGCCTTAAAATTTTTGAGGAGCCATTTGTATCGGTGAGAGAGAACCTGAGAACGGGCGTTGCCATCTGTGAACAATGGGTGGTAGCCTGTGAGCATCTGACTGGACAGGTATGGAAGAGATCAAAATGGGGAAAATCCATCTCCATCTTGTAAAATAAAAGCTAGAAGGAGATCATCTGGTTGATTGTGGTAAACACTGAAAACAAGTTTAATTGCCTTTTTTCTCAGGTGTGGAAGAGACATGCTCCCCACCCCTGGAAGGGAAACAAGCACTGCCCGCAAACCCTTCATTGCCTTGCAAAAAGATTGGATGAGGTGAGATATGGTTCTGATCCAGGGTCAGAGGAACACTTTCTGTAGAATAGACATAATTTAATAGTGCACATTTCTCCTTTTCCACATGACATTGTGGTACGTTGGTTGCATCACATTCAGTACTTAAACTATACTGGCAAGTATCCTTTTAGTTGTTCTTTCCTTGTTTCTGCTTGTTTGTATAAGCAGAAAATGTCACATTTAAGTGGAATTTCCACTTGATGTTTGTTTTGAGTCCAGAACAAGGAAGGAAAGGTGAACCATAAATGGGCTGATAAAGAGACTCATCTTTTTATGACTTTTCAAGTCCCCTTAAAATACTTCTTAAATACTTCTTAAATACTTAAATACCTTGAAATACTTCTTCGTCTTCTATGATCTAAAACCTCACCTGACCTGGCAAAGTTTTTTTTAGCCCAGAAGCTCTACCTCGGACTTGAGAAAGTGGCTGCATTGATCCAGAGGCATGTAGCCTCTGTAACTTAGATACGGATGGCTCTTTCCTCTTTACAATAAGTTGTATCATTTCCCTTGTGGACAAAATGTTAAGTGTGTGAACTATCTAATATCTGCCCTGTTAGCATTTTCCATTGGAGGTTTGACACAGATGTTTGTTAATTTAGTACGCTTATGGACATCTCTATTTTTAGGATGTTCTACAATTAAACGTAGAGCCTAGTTGTGTCTCCCATACCTGTATACATGGCATCTTAGAATTAGTGCTACAGTCGAATAAGTCAGTCACAAGTTGGAAGTCACGTTGACTCCTGCGAGCCTGATAACCAAACACGTAAATAAAACAGTGGATAACATGTGAATACACTCTCCCTGTGTATGCCTACCAGGTGGTGACTCTGCGTATGGTTCATGAGAAACTGCTGCGTCTGCTACCAGGAGGGAAGCAGCAGGCTCTGACTTCAGATCGTGTTTTTGAACCTTTCTCTGGACTCAACCCTCTGCATTACAACCCCTACACTGAGGTTAGTTGTGGGAAACTTTGAGTATGCATGTGTATGTGCAGGTTGCAGGGTCCAGGCTTGGTTGATGGCTGCAGTAAATTGTCCACCCACCTCATCCAGAATTGACTCTGATCCCGTTTATAAGCACCTGTCTTGCAAACACAGAAAAGCAATGATGGTTATTTGGACATTTTAAGTAGCATCTCCTACGCAGTCTATTTAGGCAAGAATGAAACACCCCTCTTTGACTTAAAGTATGACTTTTGTATGTTTATTGTAGCCTCTTTGGAGAGCAGCAGTGGCTCAGTTTGAGCGCCTAATGGCTCCGTCAGAGCAGGAGGTCGCTGGCAGACTAAAGAGCTACATTGCTGACGTGCAGGATAACCCACAACAGGTAGTGAAACATACTACTTCAGCTCAAGTTGTAAAATATTGTGTGTGGGTGTGTGTTGATGTAGGAACTTACCGTATGTGCCTGTGTGTGTGTGTTTGTTTGCTGTCTAGCTGTTGCAGGTGTTTCAAAAGCACAAGGAGTTGATCAGACGTCCCACCATCAGCAAAGAGCTGCAGTCAGAGAGAGAGACCCTACTGGCCAGACTACTGGACTACAACAAGGGTACACTGTTCTGCCTCAAAACACTTATGTTTCTGTTTCAGAGTTAGTGTGAGAGTGAGTTATTGTGTCTACACAGGGGAGCAGAATACATACAATTTGAATAAACCCAGTTCATGCTCTGTGTTCATGTACTTAAATGCAGCTGCTGAATGGACTCACTTTTGAATAATGCTGCATTTGTACTCAAATTTGAGTTAGAAATCTGTTTTTTTATCAGTCACAACTGAGTCAAATGTCACCACAGACATAATATATTTTTAGATTTTATTATTAGACACAGTTGTCTTAATTTTGTCTGAGGGGAAGCCACAGTGTCAGACTTTGAAAACCCTTGGTTCAGACCATAGAAGTGGATTTCAAGATACCCACTCTCCTGGATTGTTTCAGAAATGCTTTAGTTTAAATTGGGGAGTAAGATGTCTTTGTGGTTAGAGTAAATGCCCTGCGACGGAAAGGCACTGCCCCTAAAACAGCAATATATTCTTTACTTCAAGTACTACCCGCTCACTCATAGTCAGTGGTGACACATTGTTGTTCTTCATCTTTGACCCCTCTTGGCTTTATTGATTTTTTTAGGCCTGAAGACTGACTTTGAGAGTCGTTGCCATGGAGGCCCTGGAGACAAGTCTGGGCCATTTATTGGCAGGAACCTCCCTGAGGTGGTCAACAAAATTGTCTGGGTCCGACAGCTCATACACAAGGTAATTGAGTGTGTGTGTGTCTGTGTCCACATGTGCACATATACTGTATGTTACTGACCACCAACTAGCATGGACTTTCTGGACTATCGTTGATTTCAATGTGTAAGAGAATGAGCTTTCATCAGATAATTAGACGGATAGTGATGATAAGAGAACAACTGATGATACAGCTTTTGATGTTACAAATAATTCCTATGGCGATGAAAAAAATAGTGTGCACTGATCACTTTTTCTTTTATATTCCTGTGCTTGGATTCTTACATTAAGTTGAGGACTCTGTCCGCATAGCTGAGGCACTGCTTTCAGACCTGTCTGGGTTCAAAGGGTTCCTGCATTTCTGTGATGACCTGCTGGAAGTTCTGAGGGCGTATGAACAGGAACAGCTCGAGGACTGGTCAAGAGATATACTGTCTGGACTGGCTGACCCAAAGTCAGGGATCAGGTTAGAAACATTGCACACCATGACCTCAACTAACGAGACATTCAAGAAAAGTTCAAAGCAACATTCAGTCTCATCTTAATTGCCACTGAATTTTTAGGTCAATTTATATGTCACAGTGTCTTGGACAGCAATATACATAGATTTCCTCAATTCCTCAAACTCATTTTCATTTGTGTATATAAACTGCTGTTTTCCGCTGGTTTTCTTTTCCATGTTCATCATCACCTCATTTAGCACATTGATCAAGGACACTTCAGTTGAAATGGGTGCTGGTTTGAGTGGATGTTACATTCTATGTTTCTTCAATCTAATTCTCTCCCTTTGTATAGTCTCCAGGCCAGTAACCGTGTGATGGACCTGGACCATGTGGACGGCAGGCTGAAGATCCAGTATTCAGACAGACTGGTCAGTCTGCTCAGGGAGGTCAGGCAGCTCTCTGCCCTGGGCTTTCCCATTCCAGCCAAGATACAACAGGCTGCTAATACAGCTGACAAATTCTACAGACAAGCCATTGTCCTAAAACAGGTGAGAGTGTAGGTCAAGACACACACACACACACAAACACATTTTCTCCCCTCATTTATTTCTCATTATTTCTTTTTGAGCTTGTCTGAAGCTCATATTGTAACAAAATCTTACTGCGTTGTAGGTGGCCCATTTCTACAACACTATTGACCAGCAGATGATTCCCTCTCAGAGACCTATGATGCTTGGTCTTGCCCTGACCTTTGAACAGGTCATCAAGGTACTGCACACAGCTGGAAATGATTCTTTTTTACTTTCTATGCCTTGCACGTTGTAAAAATGTTGTTGTAATTATTATTTTTTATTAATAAAAATGAAAAGAAGTACAATCCTCTTCTATACATTAACGTTTTTATAGTTTATAGGAAAGTATAGGAACTATAGTTCCTGAAATGTATTGAACACAACAACATATTTTAAAGAAGAAACTTACTTAAATTGTGCCTGCCGTTGGTTTTGTATCTTGGACTGGAGATAATCCCTCTGCTATTCTTTTTTTCTTTTCTGTTTTTTCAGAATCCTCGTTCTCAGTCAAAGGAATCAGGTGGTAAACTGCAGATTACCTGGGACAACCCCAAAGAGTTGGAAGTTTACATTACCAAGCTGCAGTCTGCTGCTGAGAAACTCTCCAGCGAGAACAGGAAGTTGCGCAAATGGCACACTGACTTCACTGACAAGGTTGTTGCATGCTGCTGTATTTTAATAAATGATTGAATACAGAGGCAGTTAGCACTAATTTCACTAATTTGAATTATTTGATGCGAGCACATTCTTTGGAATCATAATTTGAGATTAGTAACTTAAGTTTTGCTTTTCTGTGTATTTGTTTGTGCACCTCTGGGTTCGTTTCTCAGGTGGTGACACTGATGAATGTGGACCTACTGAGACATCAGCAGCGGTGGAAGGATGGCCTTCAGGACCTCCGTACTGGCTTTGCCACTCTGGAGGCTCAGGTATTGATTACAGTCAGAAGTACACGTGCCTTTACTGCTGGCCTTCATGTAATTAATATCAACATATTTCTACTGAATAAATTATTTTTATATTCATGATAATAAACATTAAAGCTCTGTGGTTACTGCAGTTATCACTGAAAATAAGCATGATTCAAAATGATTTTAGAGGTCATTACTAAGCTTTTTATTGGACATACACAACATGTAAAACAAATCTTAATTCTCCTCGCTGGAAAGCTAATGCATGTATGTGTGTGTAAAGGGCTTCAGGTCTGATGACATGCGGGCATGGCGTCAGCACTGGAACCATCAGCTATACAAGGCTCTTGAACACCAGTACCAGACGGGACTGGAAGCTCTGAACAAGAACCTGCCTGAAATACACATCGACCTCACTTTCAAGTCAGTACACACACTTTCAGTTGTCCGACTTTCTGTCTCACTCTGTGTCTCTTCTCTTGTTCCATTTCTCTCTCTGCCTTGTAATTCTTTTTGCGTGGGTTGTCATCTTTTTCTCTTCCTCTCACATATACTGTATATAAAGTATTTTTCCCTTATCTTGAACCACTAGCAGCAACTTGTGACTGTATTTCCCCACCTCTAACTTTCATACTTGGCCGTGTCACCATTTCTCTATTTGCCTGACTGTCTCTCTTTCTCTCTCCTACAAAGACGTTATTGATTAGTGTAGATTGAAGAAAAAAAGTACCTTTTTTCATTTTTCCTCTCCTTCTTGTGAATAGGCAGGGCCGTTTGCAGTTCCGTCCTCCGTTTGAGGAGGTGCGAGCACGCTATTTCAGGGAGATGAAGCGGTTCATCTCAATCCCAAACCAGTTCAAAGGGGTCAGTGCACAGGGGGAGGAGCTTATCTTCAGCGTCATGATTGATAGAAATGCCTCTGGGTTCCTCACCATCTTCAGCAAGTCCGAAGACCTCCTTAGCCGTCTGCAGGCTATACAACACAAGTTCAAGGTGCCTCAACAACAGATGATTTTGACATTAATAATGATTATGACTGGATTATTAGTCAATAGTTCTGTAAAAATGCATTTGTGTAATGTTAAGAGAAGTATGACAAGGGTTTTTATTTGTGGGGTTATTATCACTACACCAGATGAAGCTATTTTAATACAGTGCATTCTGTGGCAAGCCTGCGTTGACACCAAAGAGATTTGAGCCTGGCCTCGGAGGACAAATTTGATAGTCCCTGATAATTGTAGAATACAACTTGATCAGTTGTTTTTTCTGGTAGTTTCTGGTAGTCTGATCCATGTATTTTACACGAATGTTAACTGAATAACCTTTTTTTCACCTTTTGCTCAATGAGGCATTTCACTGAGCCATTGCTGTGCTGTTTTCTCTGAAAGAGTGCAACTTGGATTAGTCATGTCTTTATTTATGTACTGAGGCTCTTTTGTTTTCATTGTCAGCATTTTCCCCCTTTATACTACCCTGATAGAAGAGTGAGCACAGTATACTATCTTTTCCCGTCTGGCTGCAGCCATGCATATCCAAATAGTAGGGGGAAGCCCTCAGCTAACACCAGACTTCTCTTTTATCCCCCATTTAGTTCTGCTTTTATTTAGTCATCTGTGTCTTATGTTACGTGTAGCTTCTGTCAACTTTGACACAGACACCTTTAAAATTGGGAAATGTGCACTGCACCCAACCACTGTGATTCTGTATGTTTGTATGTTGTAGGAGTGGGTGGTACTGGGCCAAGTTGATTTAGAGAAGTTAGTGGAGAAGCATCTGAACTCCGTGCAAGACTGGGAGAGAAACTTCAAGGCCCTGAAAGCCAGAGGGAAGGAGTCAGAGCGTCTGCCCAGGTACATATCACACGTAATAAACACAAGTACCTATCATAAAGTTATACGTACTCAATAGAAAACCAAACACAGCCAAAATATAACACATTAGTTATCAGCACAAGCTGGGTCTGTTGAAACAGGTGACAATGCAACAGCATGGGAAGGTTTGTTTAATCATAACACTGGAGACCAGACATCAAACTCTTTTTTTTTTTAATTCCAAGCTCACTGATGATTTTATTATCCTTCACATCCCTGTTTTTTCAGCTAACTAATAAGACTCATGTTCTATTAAGAGACCCAGATCTTGTCTTTAGGTGATGCTGTGATTCAGCTTTAGTGGATGCCTCAGAGTTCTTCTTTAGCCATTTGTAGCTGACATTTTATTTCCCCTAGCAGGATTAAATTCATTTATTTGGTTCAGTTCTTAACGTGAAGGGTCACATATTAATTGATACCCCAAATATAGGGAAATTCTCAAGAGTCACAGGCACTGATCCTCTCCTTCGTCCTCTGTCAGTCAGGAGAAGGTACACTGCGTCTCAGTCAACTGTGAGCCAGTAAAACCATTGTAAAAGTTTGTCACTCAACAGGAAACAGTATCTTTATTTAATTTATTAATGTCCTTGTGGTTTCTGCTTTCTGTTTTCTATATATTGTTTTGTATTTAAAGCTACTCAGTATTATTACTGATACATTTCCATCTACACACCTAACCTGAAATGAGATACTATATAATTCATGGCCTCCGCCCAATTACACTACAGCCAGTTGTACCTACAAAACTTGAATCTTAATCCTGAAAATTCTTTGTTCAAGTTTTAAGAAAAGATCCAACACCCTGATAATTTCCTTGTTCCTTTGTCAGTCAGGAGAAGGTAGACTGTATCACAGTCAACTGTGAGCCAGTAAAAGCCGTCATCGATGACCTTATCCAGAGGCTGTTTGACATGCTGCTCTTATCACTCAGGAAGTCCATACAAGGTTAAACTTTTTACTTTCAGTTTTTTTTGTGTTTGTGTGTGTGTCACATACAGGTATATATACTGTATATATTTATTTTCTTTAAAGATTTCAGTGTAATTTACACCAATCACAAGCCAAATTGTTCCCCATTTCCTTTTCTTTTTCTATTCTCGTCAATTTCAATTTTGTTTTTTTGTTCTTTTGGCCCAATGACATCCCCTTTGATCTTACTTTCTGTTTCCTTTTCTGTTTTCTTTCTTTTGTGCGTGTCATCTTCTCTCTTGCTTACAGGCCACACACAGGCCATAGACAGTTTTGTCTCAGAGTCAATGGAGACCTTGTCCACTCGACCAGAGAGCATGGAGGAGATTGGTGCGGCCAGTGGTAAATACAGCCAGATACTAGCCCGTAAACCTGAAGTAAGACAAACACACTCTTAAACTCTGTCTATGAACTTTCTTGAATGATAGTACTAATGCCTGAGGTTTGTGCAAAAAGGTTTCTCCTACTCCCTACTCCTAGATCAATTTTCTACATTCAGTCAAATCTTTTTGCTCCCTGTTAAAGAAATTTAAAATAAAGTCTTTGACATTGTGTTAGGGTAGTGCAGGGTTGACCCAAATGCAGACAGCTCTGAGCCAGAGTAGCTGAACCAAAGGTATTTATTAACAAAATAAGGCTTACTGCAGGAACAGGCAGAGCAGGCAGGATGACACAGGAACAACCTGGAGTGTGAGGAGGGGAGGGCCACGCCCACAGACACACGCACACACACAGAAACATAGACAGACAGGGGAGCACTGGGAGCACAAAGAAGAGGAAACACAAGGAAACGCTTGGGGAAACTACTGGGTGACGGCCACGGCCGTAACACTGTTGATGTTAAGGTCTTAAAGAGTCATACCTTTTGGATTATTCAGGGAAAAACACAGACATACTACCATTAATGTTGAAAATACCTATGTGAGATCCTGTTCACAAAATGTACAATCTGATGTGGCCTGTGTGAAATGTGGCCTGAAAAGACCAGCTTCTAGCTATAAACCCTAATATGCTCAATTCAGAAATCAATCAATCATTCAACTCCTTCAGAATGTATATGCAATATTTCCAGCATGTTACTTTCAATTACTACTGTCTTAATTCAGCTCCACATTATAACTTGATGCCATCAGATTATTTTTTAGAAATAGAATGTGTGTGCATTTTGACATGAAGTGACCTATATGTAATGTGAAATTTTTAGTATTAGTTCTTAATTGGTCTGAATTAATTAACAAACCAAACTAATTAGGCAAAATTTTAATTTAATCAGGGTTGCAGGCCAGGATTTCACATGGGATAACAATACAGAATAATTATTAATAAAAATATTTCCACACTGTTGACAAAACGATCAAGCGCTTGTGCTGTTGTTTTCTACCCCTCTGACATTACAGTGCTTGGCAGCACAGGTTGTCCATGCACAAATATCTTCACTGTGTTTTTCTGTCAATTACATGTCACTTGATGTTCATACTACTCGGTTCTTGAAGTAGTTTTAATTAATATTTACAGAGACAATTTCTGTGTCACAGTTTTAAAACACATGCCATCACATGCTCACAAACATGCTACGGAAACTTTATAAAACATTCAACAGCTTCAATAAGTTTACTTTGAGATTCTAGGTCAGTTTCAGATGACTTCAGTAAGTTTGATTCCACTTGATAGGCTTTATCTGTAAAGCAACACCAGCTGAGGATCATTGGGGTTGTATTTTGATCCATACATCAAGCCAAACAGAGATGTCTCTTAGAAAAAAAGTTGAAATAATTTAAACTGATAGAACATAAACATGGTTACATTTTACAGGAGACCCCCATGTTTCNCGAACACTGAGAATATCATTAAAAGAGAACTTAAAAAAGGGAAACGACAGCAAGGAAAAATACTCGTGGAACCAACAGCTCCTCCCACTTCGCAGCTCAACTCACTGGCCCATACAGGACACTAAGTACCTCTGACTTACACAGATGCACTGATGGCCTCTCTTAGGTGCATATACAAGTTCACAGCCTGATATGGATCTGTTGGTGGAGTCAGATGGGNCATGTGAGATGGGCCGAATGTTTGACATGACATGCAAATAAACTAAGTAACTATATGGTATGTATGTGTATAGATCCTACCTCAGTTCCAGTGTGCTGAGGAGAAGAACCGCTTGCTACGGGCAGTGGCTGGGGCTGGCCTGGACTCGCTGTCCTCACTGAGGGCCAAGTGGGACAAACTGGAGCTCGTCATGGAGAGCCACCAGCTCATGATCATAGAGCAGGTGACATAAACTCACAAATGCACACATGTTGGATCATGGTTTAAAAATGTCTTACCCAAACAGCAGCTTTCTGCTACTACTTATTTATCTAAAGTCTTTCAACTCTTCTTTTCTCCTTCTGTCTTTATTTTCCTTTGTCCATTTACCCCAATCACCCTTTCTTTCTGTCTCTGGCTGTGTTCTTGAGCTACTCGCTTCCTCTTGCCTTGTTCCTCCCTCAGGTGGAGGTGATGTGAAGTAATGCCACTGGTTGTATCGACGCCTACAGGGCGGATCTGGAGCGGCTTAAGGCCCGCTGGGACCAGCTGAAGCCTAAAGATGAGATGCTTGAGACTGGTGATCATGCTGCCCTTCTGGCGTGCCTCCAAACCATCAGGGACAAGCAGCAAGAGTTCCAGGAGCTAGAGCTTGTGCGCAGTAAACTGCTGTAAGTTCTTTTTAATATGCTGAAATTGTAGTTTTTACTTTACTGAGAGAGTCAGGACACACAGCCACACCAGACTAGAAGTTCTGTAAAAACCTACTTGTGAAGTCTCAAGTTCTACCTACAAGACCAAGTTTTAGTGCCTTTACGTCAGGTGTAGATACAGTTAAAGAAATAAAAAGTGTGCATCTTAATCTTAGATCAATAATAACATCCAAACTCAATGATGAGTACTTCTCATGCATTGCACCTGACAACACTGTTGGATGAAGTGGCAATCAGACTCCTCTCCTCTCCTCTCCTCTCCTCTCCTCTCCTCTCCTCTCCTCTCCTTTCCTCTCCTCTCCACTCCTCTCCTCAGTGAGGATTGTACATATTTTGACCTGGAGGCTCCAAATTTCTCTCTGGCGGAAGAGACAAAAAGAGACATGGAGGAGTACAGCGATATGTGGGGTCTGTATGAGGAGTGGCATCAAGGGTTCACAGAAAAGGCCCAGGAGGACTGGATCACATTCAGGTAGGGGGTCACGTTCAGGCCTGCTGTTGATGGATCTCAGTCCTCTTTTTTTTGTCACTACTCTGTGTTCAATTGTGTGTTAATATGTATGTTTCTGTTTTACAGGAGTAAGATATGGATACTCTGCAACTATCCTGACTGGCTGCATCACCACCTGGTATGGCAGTTGCACCACCCTCAACTGTAAGGCTCTACAGAGGGTGGTGAAAACTGCTCAGCACATCACTAGGACAGAGCTGCCATCCATGGAGGACCTCTACACCCAGCGGTGTAGGAAGTTGGCCAACAGGATCATCAAAGACCCCAACCACCCGAGCCACAAACTGTTCTGCCTGCTGCCGTCTGGCAGATGGTACCACAGCATCCGGTCCTGCACCACCAGGCTTAGGGACAGCTTCATCCCTCAGGCCATAAGACTGCTGAAGTCTTGAGTTCACGAGCTTATTACTGTCACTTCACTTCACTTGCACCTTATTAATATTAATACTAATGTCACTTTACCCCACTGCTGTTACTTACTGGTTACTACCTGTTTACATCCCTATTACCTGTTTACATTTCCATTTATATATTGTTTACATCTCTGTTTATATTGTTTACATCTCAGTTTATATATATTTATTACTACTGTTTACACCTCCATTTTATCACTTCTGCACACCTGCCTCAATAGTATTATATTTCTATGTGTGATATTTCTATTTTATTTTATATTTTTTTATTTTAGTGTGTTTTATTTTATTTTATATATTATATTATATTCCTATATTTTGAACTTTTACACTATTTTATATCTGATGTCTTAAATTCTCCTTTTACTTGTGATTTTTTTTTTATACATTTTTTTTGAGCATTGTTGAAGGAAGCATGAGATTTAAGAATTTCATTGCCAACGACTGCTTCTATGCAATTGTTGTGCATTGACAATAAAGATCTTGAGTCTTGAACCTTGAAAATGTGCTCGAGGAGTTTACGTGGCAGACAGACTTACTGCCATGTCTGTTAAACTGCAAGGAGAAGTGGACAAATACAAAGTAGACATTTGTACAGTATAATATTTGTCATAGAGGAACAAGGCTACAAGTCTGAGTGCAAGACCCTCAATCAGGGCTTCGAGGCTACAGTGTTTATTACACTCAATAATGCAAAAGTTGTGAGTAATATACTGACAATTCAGCTCTTCTTAGAGCCTGCAAGGGTTTTAAAATGTTAAGTTACCAAATTCAAAACGGTTCTCCTTTTGGGGAGAATACATTTGTTCAGAAAATGTCATGCGGTCAGCCTTATGCAATATATTTTGTGCAAGTAAAGACTTTAGTATAATTGTGTTGCGAGAAGAAAGGTCACATGATCACTAAAATCAAATGGCTTTATCCTCTGGGGACCATAACATGTACAGCAAATTTCATGTTTCCGAATATGTCAATTTTATAACTATACAAAACAAAAAGAGAACATCAGTGTTAGAAATACTATAGGTGAATGTTAGTGGTTAAAGTATTATCTTTCAATCAAGAATTAGTTTGATCGTAGATTTCATTCCACATCTTTGGATAGTTTTCAGTGTTTTTTAGTACTTTTATTTTCACACTCCTCCGTCTCCATGTCCAGAACATGGTCCCAGTGCTGAAGTATGTGCGTGGGGAGCACCTGTCCCAGGACCATTGGTTGGACATGTTCCGTTTGCTTGGTCTTCCACGAGGGACGACTTTAGAGAGACTCACTTTTAATGACCTCCTTGGTGTGGCAACTACCATCATAGAAAAGGCCTTGGAGCTCAAGGTATGTACACACACACTCTCAATGCAAACACATATATACTGGCTGGAAGCACACACTTCTACAGGGAAACACACCTATTGAAATTGTTCATATTTTGTTTGGTCTCTTTAGGTATGAAACAATGATTGATAAAAAATATGAATTGTTATGGTTATCAACACTACCACAATAAGTGAGTAGGGACACTAGGGGGCAGCAGCTAGTAAGAAATTGCACATAATACAGGAAATGCCCACGACCACACAGGTTTACGGACAAATGCACATATAGAATATAGTTAAGAGTTTGGCATGTAGATGAAATATAATTATACAGTGACGTTCCATTCATTAATTGATTCAAATTAATGATTGTTGAGATACAGAGAAATATGCAGAGTTAAACAAATAAACATCGACTCACTTACTGTATATAAGCACAAAACACACACTTAGAGCATAATGTCACACTGAGTCTGGGTTAGTCTTCGGCTCTCCCTAAGCCTTAATCAGTAAAGTAAATTACAGTTTATTTATTAGTTTATTTAAATTACAGACCATAACCCACTTGTACAAAGCAGATGGCATCCACCCGAATGAGAAGGGTGTGTTACTGGTTTTTATTAGTTCGACATTCTCACTAACTGCTCTCAGCCTGACTGAAATACCTGCAACCAAGGGATTCCTCTGCATCTGCCTTCTTTTGTGAGTAACTTCCAAACACTATATTTGACCTTTTTACACCAAACACTAGTTCTTCAAGATTTTATTGTTTCAAATAAACTGAACTTCTTTTGTTTACTAAATCTGGGCAATGTTGTTTATTCTAGCTTACTTGACCAACTTTCTCCTCATAGGACGGGGACGCTGAAAAAGATGTCTCAGCGTTGATTAACTTAAGAGTGAATGGCATAAAGTTGAATGCAGGCCGAGAAAGACTCATTTAAATGTTTTGTACGCACTAAAAGATTTATTAAGCAGTTTAACACAGCAGTTAAAATGTGAGGGCTCATACAACTGGAGCCCTTGATGGAGACCATGGCCAACGTGAAGCATTACTTCTGCTCTCTTGACATTCTCCCAGCCACGTAACTTGAGGAAGTCTTTGCTAAAATAGTTTCTGTTCTTGCTTAATTTAAAGGTGATAAATATGACATTCAGAACATTAATATAGCAGCAAACAACTATTAGCTATGTGAAGATATAGTGGAGTAATGGTGTCCTGATCAGAGGCTGAAGTCACGCTCCCTCCGTGTGTGTTGTGATCAGAGCTTCTCTGTTCTTTGTTTTGAAGCCGGGACGGCGGCGCGTGCATGTTAGTGCGTGTGAGTCCGCACCGCGTTTATAAAGAGACGAAAAGAGCGACCTCCCACACAGCGATGTAAAAACGAGACAGGAGAGCGCAGTTCGAAGCGTTCAGCTGAAGGCATTCACAACCATCGAACTAGCTAGCGTTAGCAGGATAGCTAGAAAGCTAATGGCTCCTAGCGAGCAACGGCAGGCACTGCTGAGTCCCCTCAAGTCAGCAGTCAATATGGACGAAGAGAGACTAATTACATTATAACACCCCACAGTGAAGGTCGGCACCTCTGCGGCTCGCTGCTACAGACAGGTTGAGAAGCGAGAGTGAAGATAAATCCACTTTTTAATCTCAAAATTTTGAAAAATAAACTCTGAGCTCTCCTCCCACCAGTAAACGGCTCCGGATCAGAGCAGAATCCAGTGTGACTCCGGGTGTTTATTACTCCAGAAGTTCTGGCTCTGCCCTCGACTCTCTCCTCCAAAGCTCCCCGGAGCTCAGCAGCTGTCTGTCAGCGAGGAGGGCCTCTGTCCCTCGGCTGGTCCGCTCCGCCTGGTCTTCCAGACACAACACTCTGCAAATTTTGTTCGTTCAAGTTGTATATTTACTATTACTATTTATTTATAGACTATTTATAGATGGTTTTGGTGACTTTTATTTTGTTTCTGTCGAGTTTGAATGAAGTGTCCATTTGTTTTGCTCTGAGATACTGTGCTCTAGTGCGGCATCTATGCCTAACAAGTGCATAATAAAGGATTTATTAACCTTCATAAGGCATTGTTCTCGCTTTAGATCCGGTAGCTGCAAAAAGCATAACTGTTAATAAGTGCATAGTTAACTGCTAATAAATGCATAATAAAGTGTGTAATGATCCAACAAAAAAAGCTTTGTAAAGGTTTAACAATGACATAATGGGTAAGTTAGTAAGACTCAATAAATGAGTTTGTAATGATATTATAAAGAAACTCAACGCTTTTATTAACATTCTTAAGCAGTCTATAAATTGTTAACAAGTTTCTTATAAGTGCTTATAAATGTCTTATAATCTAACAATAAATGCGTTTATGATGCTTTTATTAACACTTATATAGTCTTATTAACACATAGTAATGTTAATAAGCATCTTATAAGGACTTATAAGGGTCTTATTACCTACTAACTAACGCTTATTACAAGGACCTCATCATAAAGCGTTGCCGGAAGTCCCTCCTCTAGGGAGCAGATGTCACGTCTGTCTGCCAGTCAAGCGTGGCATAGTGTGTAACAGCTTCTGGGCTTCAGTTCTTAACCTAAAGTTACCAGTGGTGGAAAGTAACATTTACTCAAGTTCTATACTTAAATACAAATTTCAGGTACTTGTACTTGAATATTTCTATTTTTTGCTACTTTATACTTCTACTCCACTATATCTCAGAGGCTACATTCATCTGACAGCTTTAGTTACTAGTTACTGCAGATTCAGATTAACAATACAAAATATAATCAATAAATAAATTGGTCCCCAGGGGGAAATTCCCAAGCTACCCAGCAACATGTAAGTAAGTAATGTATAAAATATATATAAATAAATTAAAAATAGCTCAGTATTTACCAGCTGCAACATAATGCATCTATAATTATAATCCAATAATATACATTATTCTGAAATGGGCCATTATGCATAATGAGGCCTTTGTGCCTCTGTGCTCTCTCCTCCGTGTGTGTGTGTGTGTGTTTGTCCACCAGTGTGCCAGCTTATCCTGTGGACCATCTTGCCTGTTGTTAGACACTGTGATTAAAAAAATCGAAGTGCAATAAAACTTATTTGTTTATCAAAACAAGATATTGTTTTCTCGTTGTATTCTAATCTCAGTATGCTCCAAAAGGCTTCATTTGTGTATTAAAATCACTAAAGTTTTAGGGACAGCCCCAGCCCCAATTTAACCCCTGCTTCTAGTGTACCCGAACACTGACAACATGTGTCTTTTAACAGTAATGCTTTGTTACTACCTACACAATGACCTAAAAACACTAACAACGGGAAGCAGTATGTATCACTATTGTCTTTGACGTACCTTTTATTTATGTATTTATTTATATTTATCATAAACCAAGATTCCATTACAACAAAAAGGGCGGCAGTTCTTTATAGCATAGATTGTGCTTCTTTAAAGTATATGTCACAGAAATGAATCAATACAGAATGCTTCAATAGGCAATATGCTTTCCAAGTGCACAAAATAAAAACACGTTACACATGTTCACTACACATACTTGTATAGGACAGCTACAGATATAGAAATACAACAGTGCTAGTCAATCCTCTCTTCTGCATTTGGCCACAAGTTGTCATCAGCATCACACCTTATGTCCTGTCTTGCAATACACCTTTGGCTTATGGTCAAATACCTGCAAAATTAAAGACCTTCCCATCAGCCTCAGCTGTACTTTGTGTTTGGTGCTAATTAGCAAATGTTAGCGTGCTAACATGAAAAACTAAGATGGTGAACATGGTAAACATTATACCTGCTAAACATCAGCATGTTAGTATTTTCATTGTTTGCATGTTGCCAATGCTAGTGTTAGCATTTAAGCTCAAAGCACAACTGTGCCTAGTCACAAAAAGTAGCTAGCTTGGCTGTAGAGTCTTAGGGCCCTTTCACACCTGCCTCGCTTGGTCTGGACTTTCAGACTTTTCAGTTTGATCCGAAGGTTCACTGTAGGTGGCTAGGAGAGAGACAGAGAAAAAGAGCACTGTCAGATAGTAGGCTCCAGCATGTCAAGGTTTATGAAAATGGCCATGTTTAGTTTAAACATCATGCACCTTTTTAACGATCCAAACGGTTTTCACAAAGCCTCCCTACATCCAAGATCCCAAACTCACAGACTCACAGACAAATCATCAATACTGAGTGATGAGAGTGATGGAACTGTGGTTTATGGTAAAGTTTTGGGGTTTTTTTCTTTTGAGAATTATACTGAAGGGATTTCAAGTCTTATCGCAATGATGGTCATATAAACATTAACTTTATTGACTGGAAATGCTACGTTGCCCTTTAATATAAAAGTGTTTTTCTGTGCTAGCCCTGTCAAGAGAGTTTTCCTGTTTTAGGTCAACTGGACTCCAGACTGCTCCGACCCTGAATAAGTGGGCATGGAGAAGACACGGATGGATGACAAGTCGAGTTCTGATGTGACTTTTATACCTCATATTGAAAATGTAAACAGCACATCTCTGCTTTAACAAGTAGAACAGACAGTAAAAGTATAAATATAACTGGCAGTACAATCAAGGTTTAATACCTGCATGGCAAAGGATTTTCACATTCCTTTTACATCTTAAAGGAAAAAAAGTGGCCATCCTGCTGCCTTAATCTAATCAATTTCATTGGCACTACTTTCAAGTAGAAAAACAATTTGTCAGCTACGATGTTAGAAAGGAGCTAGAGAAGTGCATAATTTAGAATACAGTATATATATACAGTGGTGGCCAAAATTGTTAGAACACCTGACAGATCTGAAAATATTGACCTTTTTTTTTGCCTCCAAAACATGATTTCATTTCATAATGTTCATGAAACATGCAGATGGTTGCTCTGAGCACAACAAATATCAGAAGAAGTGAGTCCTACTGTTTTTATCCACTTTTAACTTTAATATTTGGTATGTCCACCTTGTGCAGCAATTACGGCAGCACATCTCTCTGGCATAGTGTCAATATATTTCCTGAGAACTTCAACACTAATGTTATCCCATGCCTTCTGCAACTCAAGCCAAAGGCTTTCCTTTGAATGTACAATAGATCTGTCCAGTTTATTTTCCAACTCGCCGCAAATTTGCTCGATGGGGTTGAGGTCCGGACTTTGAGGGGGCCAGTCCATCATTTTCAATGTTCCAGCAGATTCCTTCTGTCGCAGGTAGTTCCAGCAATAGTTAGAATAATGTTTAAGGTCATTGTCCTCTTGGAAAATAAATCCAGGCCTAATAAGATGACTCCCAGATGGTACTCCGTGCCTCACCAGAATGTTGTGGTATACTTTCTTATCCATGATGCCATCAATTTTCACTGAGTCACCTGTTCCTGAGGCTGAAATGGCACCCCACACCATAATACTACCCCCTCCGTGTTTAACTGTTGGCAAGAGACAATCATTTTTATATCTCTCCCCCTCCCTCCGTCGAACATACACCCTTC
>NTHP01000162.1:19214-48533 GCA_003416845.1 Oplegnathus fasciatus
CCCCCCCCATCCAATCTGTGTGTAGCCCACCTCGCATTCTGTAGTGTATTTTCAATTTTTTTTAGTTTTATAGGTTACAGCGACAGTCGCATTAGCAAGCCAACATTACACACACAAATGCTGTGAAAATAGTCTGGCAGCATGTTTATGTTTACTGTTGGTCCATGCCGCAGCACGCTACAAGCTAGCATGCTAGAATGAGCAGCCTAGCCCACATCATGAGCAGCATAAAATAAAACTAATTGTGCTAATTTCTGGTTTGCTTTATTGAAATACAGCAGAACAAGAACTTATAAAGTATTAGCGTGAAGCATCGCCTCACGTTTGTGAACATGTTAGCAGGCTGCAACACTTCCTCCGAGAGGGTGACACTGGCGCTGTCCATGGGCCTTGTGTGTTACAGGTTACGGAGTACAGCAAACCAAAGGATCGAAAGCTGGTGGGGAATCTACAGGAGATAGAATGTGGACTACTGGAGGGACGTGTTCCAGGAGTTCCAAGCAACTGGGGACTTAAGTGGGGATTTCATAGACAAGGGTCTCATTCAATTCTTAAATCCACATCTTCAGGTTTTTGTTTTCTAAGGTATCTTACTATATCTCAGGGCTAGTTTTAAAAATGTGTGTGACTTGTATAAACTGTATATTGGATGATTTCAAACCGTAAAATCTCTCATACAGAAAGTAATAAGTATTACAAATCCTGATTGAGACACAGTAGGCCTACCTCTCCTATCAGCAGGGGTTAAATTGGGCCGGGGCTGTCCGGGGCTCAGCCCTGGCACATAGGCCTACACTCTTCTATGTCATCAGGCACAGTCGGACTGGCCATCGGGAGCACCGGGAGTTTTCCTGGTGGACCGCTTGACAATTGGGGCCGATGTAACCCAAAATCTACATATTTTTAAATAACCCCAGTCCCCCTCTTGAATAAAACTAAGTGCTGTGTGGCTGACTGGCCCAGGAGAGTGGGCTCCCGGCCCACTCGTGGTCGGGTATTACATCTGTCAGTCTCTCTCTCCAGTCAATCACTTTCGGTCCGGTCCAGTCTAACTTTACCTGGCCCCGCCCCTTCCCACCTCTGTTAAGTGTCATTTGGATAAAGAGTGGAGCAAGAAGGACAAAAACTGAGAGAGAAGAGGCTGAAGTCTTGAGGCTGATGCAGTGAAATGTTTTAAAATAACAAATTATTCATTTGGCTCCGTTACCAGTCAGTCATCTCAGCCTGGTGAGCCTGAAGGCACTGGGAGCAGAGAGAGCAGCCCAGTGAGCCCAGTGAGACCAGTGAGACCAGTTCAACTGGTAGTCAATGTTTATCAGCTGAAGCGGTCAGAGAGAAGACAACAGGGACAAGATTAGCAGGTTTGGGTTTGTCTAGCTGGCTGTTAACATGTTCAACTTTTCATAATGTTGCTCGTCAATGTCACTTCGTGAACCGACCAATCACAGCCTGGATGAGGCGGGACATTAAAAAAAAGTTGACGCGCTGCAGCAAACTTTAGAAATGTTGAACTCATTGTTATGCATGAATGGTTATTGATTATTGACAAGTTAGTACTGAGCATTAACACATTAGAGACTGACCACCAATGTAGAGCATTTTTCTTCCACAATGAAGATGAATGAAGAAACAAAACCTACAAAAATGACAAATGTTTTTTTATTTCTTAAACTGCTGTATTGTCCAATTGGAATTAATATTATACTAGTGGTAGTATACCATTATATGAACTTATATGAGTATACTAACAATATATAATTAATATATTATATTATACTCCCATTATACTATTATATTAACAAATATATTTTTTATTTAATGTTATAATATTATGCAGATATACTCATTATACTAATTAGTCATCCAGGTTGAGGATAGTGCGTCTGCCCTAATCCCCTTGTTCTATTTATTTATTTTTTATCTTATTTTTAATAATTCAAACAATGACTAAAACATGTTTTCTTTGTAGCTGTAGAGAACATAGGCCTAAATGAGGTGATGTNAAACCCTTTTGTGTTTCCTCCCAAAAGGTTTGCATTCTCTTACAACCTTAACAACTAGAGCTCCAGCAGTAGGCTGCATAGATTATGTTGGGCATGCCACTGTTGTTCCTTGATGACGTGATGATGTGTAAAGCTGACACCTGTGCGGTCTCGTTCACTTCAGTATGATATTAGGGATTCTATCTTTGTGGAATAGGGCTATTCTTGAGCCGCATAACCCGTCCAACCACATAAACACGATGTTTTCATTATGATTAATATCAATGTACAGGTATACTTTTAACCTAGTGCTGGACAGAGGTCTTTTTACAGGGCTGGGGGAGACCAGTGATGAGCAGGATGAATGTGGGCTTGATGAGGATGAGGATGCATGTGTAGCTGACTCAGGTGTGTTGAATGTGTCAGGTGAAAGGGGCTTATCTGTTGCATCACTAAACTCAGAATTACTACAATCTTTTGGCTTGGTGCAAAGGTATATTCTAAGGATCTTGTGATTAGTTTGCTCATACAAGGGGCCTCGAGGGGCTCTTCAGAACCCAGGAGAAAAAGCATGAACTCAAAGTCCTCTAATTTGCCTTTCTTTGATCTCCCGTGGGGGAAAAAAAGTTTTTTTCCCTTTTTCAAGAATGCTGGATACAATCTCATTTTTCCTTACAATTATCTCTCTTGTTCCACCTCATGTAGGCCTTCTTACTTGAACATACAGTCTCGGTTGTTCATCCAGCCAAGCTCAATTTTTCTTGTCTTCTTTTCAGCATTCTTATTTCCAAGTCCAAGCCTAGAGTGGTTGTTGCTGTGTTGCGGTTGCTATGGCTGAGGCGGTGGATGGAAGTTTCATCTGCTGTCTTAGGCGATTTATTAACTTATTTTGTCTTTGCTCTGTATCCTCCATTTCATTTGAGGATAAATCCCTCCAGTTTTTGGCAAAGATGTGGTCTCCATATTGAGGAATGTAAATTGAGAATTCCTCTTCTCCAAGGAGCTTTACAACGTCTTGATCTACCTAAAACAACAAAGGCAGATATAATGTCATTTTTCACCTACTGTTACTGTTCACAGATGAAATTACTGCAAGTTCTCAGAACCTTTAAAAGAATCAGAGGAAATACTCAGAAAGAACAAACAGGACAAGAATCTGATGAAGATCATTTGAAATTGAAATCAAAAGTTGTCAAAAGCCTGATTGTCTATATTTTCGCTGAATTGTTTACAAAATGATAAAGGAGACTTGTTCTTGAAGATACTATAGTTTGTGCCAAGGACACTGTAATGACAGTAGACTTTGCATACTTTGTTCTGGTGATCAGGCTTGACATTCACTTTGCCTTATGTGGAAAACTAATGTATAATGTAAACTATCGTATTGGTGGCTCACTGTGGCCAGTGGACCTAACGTGTCTGTATGTCTGTAATCCCACTTGTGTGTTGTAATGGGCCTCCTGAGTTAGAGGCACTGTCCATTTAGCAAAAAACAGCCTAGACCAGCAAGTCATAACTACAAGTCATTACTCATTCACAACATCAGATGCTAAAAATAGGAACCGTAAAAACATGGTGAAATGTCAAGATTATGCCAGCATAGTCCTTTAAGACAGTTGATGGTCTTAGCTGGTTTAAGCAGGTTAATCTGGTTCGTGAGCTGGATCTAGCTTGCAACCAGCTGTGTTTAGCTTGTCAGCTATACAAAACCGTCCCTAAGGTGACAAATTTCCTGCCTTAAGACAGTCATCATCAGACTCCAGAATATATCATATATATTATGATATACTTTATTGTCCCCATAGGGAAATTTGTCTTGGACTCAGATGCTGCACACATGTAGCTGCCTCCATAGTAGTAATAATAAAAACAAACAACATATAAACAAAGCAGCACATACTGTAGCAGATCACAACCCCGAATTACACATATTGCACATTACACATATAGTATTGCACATATTACACATATTGCACATATTACACAACCAGTGATAAGAACACCATGAAGCTATTGCACAAACCCTGCAGCCTCAGGCAACATTATTTAAAAATTTAATTGAGGTAGGCACAAATGAGTTTTTAAAACGGTTGAGTTTACACTGGGGTACTCCATATCGTCTGCCAGAGGGTAAGAGCTCATACTCGGCATGGAGAATATGAGATGGGTCAGACAATACTTTCTGTACTTACCTGAGAACGGACTGCTCATATATCGACTGGAGGGATTGGTGTTCATTCCTCCCCATAACCTTCATGGCAGTCTGTACCAGACAAGCAAGCTTAGATTACGAATCATTAGCTGGTTTAAGCCGGACACTGGCTGGTCCACCAGTTTAACCAGCTTGAAACCAGCTACGAACATAAAACCTATTAAACTGGTCTAAGCTTGTTTTTTAGGGCCGCACCCTGAAAGTCTATGAGTTGAATTGGAAACAGATGAGATTCTTCAAGTTGAGCAGTTGTTTTTTTTTGTTTGTTTTGTCAGTCAGTGTGCACTACAATAACAGGATAAAACAGATAGAAGCAGCGTTTCCCATACATAGGCTCTACTTGGGCAACCTGCCCAGGTAGGCTAGATCAAGACCCGCCCAGGTAGATGAAATCCAAATTTCAATTTTCACATCGGGCTGGTGGCCAGCGACAATGCTGGGTCTAACCTGTATAACGACAGCAACAGAAAGTTTGCTGATCTGGTGGGGAGTCGGGGCGGTCCGGGATCAGACCCCCGACGCTGGGGTTTGCGCTGGCTGAATTCAAGTTGCTACAGCCGCTAACTGAAGCTCAGTTTCCAGAGCTGCCACCCGCTCTCCTCCCGGCGAAGCTGTCTCCTAGTGGTGGGGAGTGAGGCGGTCGTCCTTGTGATTGATACAGTACAGGCCAATCATTGATTTTAGACTTACTAGCTATTTGTTGTGCAGGGAAAAGAGACTGAAGACAAACATTTGCTTTTTCATCTTAAAGATTTCAAATCTTAAATCGCAAGTGTTTAATTTGTTTATTTATTCGTTTACACTTTGATTTATTTATTTTATGTTCAAAGAGAAATACAGTAGCCTAGTAGAAAACGAGAAGTTAATATTTTAAAGCAGACAATGCTGTGAATTTATTTTAAACTGTTTCATTGTTCATTTATTGTTGGCATTAGCAAGCTATGGCTTTAGATATTGATAAATTATGTAGGTGTACTTTACCTTGTCCTCTGCCATTTTTGTTGTCTCAAGGCTGGGAGAAAGTGGTCCATGTTGATCTGGCAGGATTCAACAACCAACAGTCAGTGTAGTCATGCTTGTTAGCAGCTGTAACAAAGTTGTGTCAATACTTGACTTCTGGCGTACCCTTCATTAACTGAAATTATAAAAGGGTTGTCTAGTTCTGATCCAGTTTTCTGATTCATTAATAGCCACAGCAGGGGAAACATTCTTACAACAAATGGCAAAAGTTCATGAAAAGTTCTTATGGTTTGCTTTGAAACTCCCAAACCCACCCCACAGAGCAGTGTGTGTATGTCATGGTCCACTCTTATGAATTGAAACAGAATGGTGGCGTCAGTGTTTCTCAGTGAACACCAATACAACACAAATATGAATCACACAAAAAAGAGGCTGGGCTGAGAGTGAACGGCAGCCTGACAGCTGAGGCATTTAAGAGGAGGCTGAGCTGTTGAAAGGACAAAACTGCTGTTACCAAACCAGAACTTGTCCAAATGTATACACTGTGAGAAAAACACATTAGCAAACTAATGTTAGTTGATGTCAGTAAGTCAGTTCGACTCATTTTTGCCTGTTAGGCTTAGCCTGTCTTTTCCTGTGTACTTTCAGTCCATGATCACAGTAAAGCTGAATGTTTCTCACCTTTGAAAACAGTCAGACTCCTGTGTGGACTGACAGACTGTCATTGACAGCCAAAGCATGCTGTGGCAAATGATCAGCGATGGTTTCGACTGAACCAACTCAAAGGGTGGTCCAAAAATGTGTGATTTTTTTATAACTTGTTTTTGTCAGTTGCTACACTCAAAAAACTGCTGGGTTAAAAAAATAACCCAACCTTAACCCAGCTGCTGGGTGACTATGGGACAGAACACATGCTGGGTTGGTTTGACCCAAGTGCTGGGTTTTACCGTTTAACCTGTTTGTTAAATTTTTTACCATTTAAGAATGCTGGATTGTTTATTTGACCCAATCTAGTGGTTGAAATTAACTCTATTGCTGGGTTAAATATTACCCATATGCTGGGTTATTTCCTGTTTCATTGCCTTGCTACTTTTATATTAAATAAATAATAATAATAATAATAATAATAATAATGATAATAATAATAATGATATAGGTATATTATATGGCCACTGTAAATGTGCATTTAATGACATTTTATTAATTTTTGGCAAAAGGAGTTGGTATCAATCAGTAACTATAAGTGTGTTGAGTGATTACACCTTCATAACGTTACACCACGAGAGATTCCCGCATATGTAATGTTAGCTAGCTAACGCTAAGGCTAACGCTAACGAGCTAGCTAACGTTACCTAAAAATGTTAAGATAAAAATGTGCAGCAGACAATAAAGCCAGGAGACCGCTACACATTAAATTGGAAAATTCAAAAAGTCTGCAGACATAATGTGGTTATCAGCTAACGTTATAGTGATGTTGAAGTTAGCTAACTAGCATCTAGTAAAAAATTGCTGGCTAGTTAATAAATGTCACAGTATGAAAACCACTAAACCCACCCCATGATCCCAGATTGTATTTTCACAGTGAAATGAGCTTAAGATCATGCTTACCACAACTTATTAAAAATATAAGTATTCATATTAACCTACCACAAAATCAGGCCCACTGTGTGTTGTGCGAACCTGAAGTGTTAATTTATTGTTGTAGTACAGAAGTGCAGTTGAGCACTGATACAATCGCTTAACTTAAAAAAATACATTGTCCTCCTTCACTCTTTCCCACTTTGTACTGCAACTACTGCGGTTTCCCTCAGGATAAATAAAGTTATCTTAATTTCCACCTCTTTTATTTTGGTTTTCACAGGGGAATTTTTCTTCTAGCAGCAGAGTGAGTGAGTGTGTGTGTGTGTGTGTGTGTGTGTGTTTGGGCCCATTAGTTAGAATTTGATAAATAAGCTATTGTACGGTACATGTAAGCCACAGTTAAAGGGATAATCCTTAAAGAATGTTCACAGGTTTAAATTATAAACTCGCTCAGATTGTAGATTGTAAACTCACAATAAAAAGTTAATTTTCAGCTTTCTGTGTTCTTGGATGTAAATAATTTACTACAGCCACAATAAGCAACCTTTACACCATTAAGCTGCCACCATTATATGTCTGTATTCATGTCAGTATACATCAAACAATGCTGTTCTGGGAATGTATTTTATATAGTGTACCAACAAATACATTCCTGATTATTTGAATACTTAATAGACTGTCCCTCAAAAACTTTTTATGGTTCTTTCTTGAAAATTAGTAAAATCACAGTCACTGTACGAACACTGCTTATTCCCCTTTAAAGCCATTGAATGCAGTTTACTGAAATAAAAGTCAAACTTTACCTTTAGTGCTATTGTGTTGGATTGCGCAGGTGCTACATGATATTGTGTCCCTTTGTCACATTTTTAATTGAATCTTTCTTTTAATGCAAAGCCGCTCAGGTTGTTCCTTTAGATTCTTGTGAAAATGTAACTAAAACTGTAATATAGTCTATTTACTTGTAAATTGATTGCCTATTAATGCCATTGTAAATCACAGAAAATATCAGTAATTCAAAGTTTTAAAAGTTTCTTTAGACAAATGAGATACTGTGTGAAAGCCCCTGTTATGTGCCAGGCAGGGGCAAAGTGCCTGGTGTGTGTGTGTGTGTGTGTGTGTGTGTGTGTGTTTCTTCTGCTCTCTTTCCTCCTCCCTCTGACTTCTCTCCAGGTGCTAACTCATCATTGGTTTCCACCTGTGCAGTCCAGCTGAGCTACTCATTGGTTCCCTCATACTTCAAGCTGGCCTGTCACCACTCGGGGACCTCAATAAAAGGAGCTCAACTTAGAAGCTTGCTCTCTTCTTTTTTGTCCCTGCTCTTGGCCTGCATGCGCTCTTGATTCTGTGTGAGAAAAGAAAACTTGTGAAAAAACTAGGGAAAGGTATTCATTCACGTAGTACCCTTTTGTTAGAGACACTAGGCTAGTGGTTGGTGCCACCTTTGTATTGTTTTTGGTGAATGTCCTTTTTTAGAGAAGCCAGTTAGGTCTTTTGATTGTTTGTTTTCAGAGGTAGGGTTTAGCCAGGCCTAATTTTGTTATATTGATTTCATTTTATTTGGCACAACCACCTTGTCCCGTCCTCCCCCACATTTTGAGCACCTTTTGTGATATAACATGAAAATAAACCATTTTTATTTTCCACTACAACTCTGATTCTGAAATTCTTTGTCGTGTTGTTGTCCCCGTCCACCCCTAGTTTCCACCAAGGGGACGTAACACCCCACATCAACACTTTCAACTTTCAACACTTCATATTGTGTCTGTGATGTATCAAAACATGTTCAGTGTATTCACAGATGGATAGACAGACTCCACAGGAAAACTGAGTGCACGCAACTGTCTGTTGTAGACATCCTAACAGTTTAGACTGTTTGGGTAATCATTTTACTGTTTGTTTGCCTTGTTACCTTTCACCTTTGTTTTCTCTTTGAATAACCTGGGGGTTGTTTTCCAACTCTTATGATCTGACTGCTTGTGTTTCAGTTGAAGAGAGAAAGCACAGTGAAATTTATCATATGAATTGGTAGAGATCCCAAACCAATTTTAAGTATTGGTATTGGGGCCAATCCAGGCGTATTTTAATGGATCATCATTGGTTAAAATAAAGTGATCAGAATCGGATCATTCTTTACTCTACTGTTTTTGTCACCTCAGACTGCTTTACCACATTAAACTTGGCTGTTGTCTGGTTTGTGTGCTTGGCCAAAGATTTTTTTGTGAGGGAAGAACCTCCACTCTGGAACACCACTGTTCAATTGTTTTCAACAAATCCAGTGATGCATTTTCTCTACAGCAGTTTGTGTCACGTCAATTAAACTGTCATTCATATTATAATCAATAATTTAAGCTTATAAACTTAAGATTTTGGAACCAGGACCTCCAGCATTTGGACCAGATAGCTCGTAAAAAATTAGGTATGTCAGATTAAGTAGGGTACAGCTGTTATTTCAGTGTGTGAGATACATATTTAATCAACATTTAGGTAAATTAAAGTATCCGACTCAGTATCAGCAGATGACCAACAGTCCAAAACCAAGACATTCAATTTACAATCATATAAAATAAAAGGCTGAAAACAAAAAACTTGCTGATTATTTTTACATCGATCGATCAATCGACTAATATTTGCAGCCCTTGTCATGAGGGACTACTGGGGCCTCAACTGTACTTTGTACTAAGTGTGGTTATTTTAGCCAATATGCTAAACTAAGATAGTGAACATGGTTAACACATTATACCTGCTAAACATCAGCATGTTAGCATTGTCATTGTGAGCATCTTAGCAGGTGTATAAGTTACTCTTATGTGCTGTCATTTTGTTTTGTAGTGTTGCACTTTATTATACTTACTTGCAGAAGTCATTGCTTGCTGCTGATTTTGTGTTATGTGTTTCAAAAAGACAGTGCAGACAGGAGTACATGAAAGAGCTTTATTAAATGGAAACTTGCACAGGATTTGTAATGCAGAGTAATAATACTGGACAGTTAGCATAGATACGCAGAGAAAACACAACTCAAGTCAAATCGCCTAATACACAATGGCTATAGGCCAAGAAGACGACCTTTTGCATAGAAGTCCCTACCCAGTGCAACTGCAGCGTAGGGAGAAAGAGAGAGGTTTGTGTCTATGGGGACGTTTTTAAAGGGAGCTCCAGGTACACAATATTTATTTCTACATAAAGTTACAGTATCTTCAATCTGAAGTCCATTATCATTCTTCTAGTATGTTCTTTCATCTATTTAAACAGGATCTACACCTGTTTGATAAATAAAAGTTATATACAATGAGAAATTAGACGGGAGGGTGATGGAAAGGTGAAGTAGCTACAAAAAGGGTGGGGTGAGAGGGATTATTAGATATGAAGCCATGCAGTGGGTCGAATTGAAGCTGCTTTTGGCAGATCCAGGACCGGTTGAGCCACATCTGTTGATTAGAGCCAGATGATGGGAACTGATCCTGGTCATGTGGTTCAGGCGTGAAATCTGAGCCGGCAGGTAAAAGAGTGCTTTGCTAGTTTTCTGTGATAGCCCTTGTTTGTCACATGTGTCCGACTGTGACCAGCCCCTGTGTGCAGGTGACCTCCAGGGGGCGCCGTGAGGAATGTGCTCTTCCTCTTTCCTCCTCCCCCGCTCGCTGTTCTCATGCGTCTTTTGAAGGTAGTGTAGATATATTTAGAGCCCTTTTGAAGAAGTATTAAAAGACCTCAGTGTGGTTTGAGGATTTTTTCGACACAGTTCGTCCAGTTTGTGCTCTCCCAGGTAGAACAGCAACGTCTGTGACCCTGCCACCTGGGGGCAGAGTTCATGTGATCATCCAAAAAAGACTTGGTCTTGATGAGGAGGAACAGACTTCAGTCTTTAAATCCCTTTAAACCCATTTCATGAGTAGTGGTCCGAGCCAAAGAGTGAATTCCTCCTCCAGTTTGTTAGTAGTTTTCCCTTAAAGGGCCACTGTTCCAGTTGTAGAGAAAGCAGTCAGTTTTCTTTTACTTTGTTAAACACTAGAGTGCTTATACTCTACGAAGCGCAACATTGAAGGCACATACATGATTATTCCTTTTTGCTACGTGTGCCCCCTGCTCCCTTTCTCCATCCAGACATTTGAGTTTAATTCCATCCATCTGTGTAACCTGAGTTTTCTTCTCCCTTATAGCCTGCTTTTCTTACTAAAGACCAAAACACAGTAAGAGCGAACTTGATGAGCTTCAAACTTAATTTCCAAAAGGCATCTGTTGATTTCTTTCGTGGCGTGTTATAAAACCATCTACGCTAAAAAGTTCCAGTTTCTAAAAGCGTCAAGAAGCAGCCAGGCCAAAGAGAGATTTATTTCCAAGCACGTGAGGTTTTTTCATGTGATCTTTATTCTGTTGGACAGCATCGATATTTTGTTGTTTGTTGTTTATGATAACCTTACATTCAGTACATGTGTCTAAAACTCTCCCCCTACCCATCATGATTAGAACTGCAACTAATAACGACTTTCATTATTGGCTAATTGAATAATAGTTTGGTCCATAAAATGTCAGAAAATAGTGGAAAGTGCCCGTTAAAGTGGCATCTTCAAATAGCTTGTTTTTCTGACCAATAGTCCAAAACCCAGAAAATATCAATTTATGATCTCATAACACAAAAAAACAGCAAATCCTCACAAGGGAAAAGCTGTAATCAGTAAGTGTTTGGTAAAGTCATTTGTCAAGCAAAAATACCAATCAATTAACTATCAGAAATTATAGTGAAATTCAGGAATCTGTCCCTCGACCCTTCCCCTCTCCTGTCTGGATTGTTTCCATGAAAACATCAGAACTCGTCTCCAGTTTGCTCTTAATGTGTTTCAGCCTGAAGCCCATGATTGTTTTTATAGCTTAGTTTTGTGAGGTTATTTTTTTTTTAGTCCATGAGATGCCTCTCTTTTTCTTCTGCTGTTAGTACAACACGGTGCCATAAAATGTCACATTTTATTGTGAAGGAACATGTTTACAGTTATAAATGGATTGCATGTCGCTGCTGTAGAGAGCATGAATGTATTAATACATCCATGGTAGAGAGCCTGTTGTCTTCTTCAGGCTGTCACTGCACTGGTGGCAGCGAGTGTCAGGCACCGTTTGTGTTGCACTTCAGCGCCCTCTGGTGGACGGAAGGATTAGCTGCGCTTTACTGCCACCTGCTGCCTCAGCTTCTCCCTCCTCTTCTTCTCCATCAGCCTGAAAAAGCAGAGAAAAAATATTATTTTGTGTGTGAAGGTTTCTGTTGTAGGCATGTGTGTATGCTTTCACACATTGTCCTTCCATGCCTGTGTTTGTTTACATTTTTGTTATGCATATGTACTATGGATAACATGTCAAGTGTTGAATTCAGTTTTAAAGTTAGACGTGCAACAGACAAGATACGTTAATTTTGGTAAAATGAATATGACTTAATTTTCCAGTCACTTGAAGGTGCTGCAATTTACAAATAATAATTAAAAAAATGTTTATAAAACAATTTAATAAAAAATAACATTACTACTAAAACAATAGAATATATTGTATAGATGCATATATAAAATACTAGTAATGAAAAAAATCATTAAAAAAAATAGAGTTGAAACAATTATTTGATTCATAAGTTTGGCGGCTGACATAAGATTAATCAATTCATTAAACTGTGTTGACAATCAATTAAGCAAAAATGGAAGAAAATCACATCATTTTGCGGTTTTCTGACAGTCATGACAATAAACTAAATATAATAAAACAATAAAATTTGGTCATTTCCGTCTATAAAATGTCAGTACAGGTTCCCAGAGAACCAAAGTGACGTCTTCACACAGCTTAGCTTGTCCAACCAACAGTCCAAAACCCAAAGATACTCAACGTACATTGATATAAAACAGCAATTCAGAAGCAATTAATCAGCAATCAATTATAATTAACATTCTGTTGGATCGACTTATCAATCGACTCATCATTCCAGCACTAATAATGAATTAAAAATACATGTAATTTAAATCAATGAATCCATGCTTCTTTTCTGAATCTTTCCTCAGTCTGTGTGCTGTACGATTAGTCACCTGCGGTTTCGAGCCTCCACCAGCTCGCTCAGCTGGTCCTGAGCCGCTCTGAGCTCCTCCAGACTCTGCTGGTAGCTGAGATCCCCTGAGCCCGACCTCTCCAGGAGGGAAACCTGGCTTGACAGCTCGCTTGTTCGATCCCGCAGCCGCTGGATGGACATGTACAGGTTCTCGTCGTCTTCCTCCTGCAGCCGCAGTGATGAATGGAGGACAGCAAGTGGCAAGTGTAAGTTACAGCTTGTGGATCGACTTTCAGTAGAATTAGCATATCGTTTGTTTTGAATGAATCCAAGGAAACTGAATTTAGAAACTTAACAAAATTAGTTATAATATGACAATATTAATAATGACAAGGTACTGATGTCAACCATGTTGCCCAGCTATAAGCAGGAGAGAGAAAAAGAGTGACACCTTTGCATTAACGATCTCTATATGGACCAGAAGTGATGCCAACTCCAGCTCTTCACTGTAGCTGTTTTTCAGAGGGACGCTTCTGTAGCCTGACAACACACAAGACATAAAACTAAATCAGCTCTAGCTTTGGTGTTGGCCTCCTGCCTCAGACCCACAGTTAATGTTGGCTCTTGTAAATAGTTAACCATGACATTTAATGTCAACAGAGGTTTTGCAGAATCATCCTAAATCAGCATGTGTTATTCCACCTGTTCGTAGCAGACGGACAGGGTAGGTCGCCTGTGCCAGAAAGTTAGGATCACTGAACATGTCCTCTTCGTAGACAGTGAAGCGCAGAAAGGAGAAGGTGGGGTTGTGGATGTCAAACACAAACTGTTTCTGCACCCACACGGGATTCAGACCGTTATCAGCTGGGAGGGTCAGGAGAAAGACACGGTTAGTACACAGCCAGTGAGCACTGGAGTCCCAGTGCACATATTAAGACATGAATGTAAATCAAGGGTGCAGAGGTTTCACACCACGAGGCAGCAGCTGTCTTACCTACAACATCTGTCTTGCACTTACAGCTGTCATAATCAGCTCCACAGATCTCCACCTCCACAAAGGGACAGACAATGCTGCGGCCATTTTTAGGCAGGTGACGGGCTCCCAGCACCTGATACAGGAAGAGTGGGAGAGCAGATGCAACACTGAAAATGACTGTCTTCACAAAATTAATCTCACTACTGGTTCAATCCAGGTTGTCTTTCCTTCTCTCTATGCTGGACCTGACCTGTAACTGGATGGTGATTGGCTCCACATGTAAGGTGTCCTTGTCGAAAGGGTCAAAGGCGTCGTCCCTCATGACATCCGGCTGGGGAACGTAGCCGCTGCCGCCTCCCAGCATGAACAAGGCCTGGTTCAGCTGCATGGGTTTGTCTACACACACACACACACACACACACACACACACAGTCACTTTTGTATTTATTCAATACACATACACACTCATGCATTCATGTGCTCCTTGCCACCCAATAAAGTAAAAAATCTTAATGCTTACCACCAGGGAATTATTACTCAACCTTTTTTGGTTGTTACTACATAAAACAAAGTGATGTCTACTCAGAACTCCTGATCACATCATCACATCACACCATTTGAACCAAATAATAATCTGCCTGAAGAGGTAAAATTGTCCTGTAATATAATCGGTTTATTTTTCCTCTTCTCTTTCACCTTTATGAATTTGTATCTGAGATGCTGCTGAATCAACTTAACGTCTGTCTCTTATAAATTCTTTGTGTACCTGATTGCTACCATGTGTACTTCTCTACATGCATATTCGCACACTGACCTGGGGTCTGGAAGTTGAGTGCGACCAGCTGGGAGCCACAGAGCCACATGGGCAGCGGGTCGTAGTTGGAGGAGTCCAGCCTCTGTCCTCGGGGGTAAACTCTGGAAAGCTGGCGGCGGTTGTACTGCAGGAAGCGCTTCCCTCGGCCGCGTGTCGCAAACTTCTCTGCCTTTGTCTCTGGGAAGGAGGACATGTCCCGGTAACATGCCCTCTCCGTCCCGATTTCTGGAAGCAGCAGCAAATCACACAAATAAAAAAAAAAAATGACACACAGAAACTGTGAAAAAGTGAGGCAAGAAGAGGAGAGCAGTTTGATCCTTACTGTCCTCGTTGAAGGGGACAGGTCTGCAGTAGACCACGAGCTCAGACAGCTCCACCGCGATTTTCTTCCTCCTCTCCATTTGCTTCTCTTCCTGCATCTGTTACCATGGAGATAAGCCAACCATACAGTTAAGTCAGAAGAAATAACAACAATATAAAATTACTTACTTTTGAGTGAGCAGCAATACGGTCAGAAAAATGGGAAAACAATTAAAGTTTTAGCATTTGTTTGAAACTTTATTCCCAAGCTTTAGTTTGCATCACTTTGGTTGAACTGACCCGTGCATCAGCGTTCTGCGTAGCCTCTCTGATCTTGCCGACCCAGCAGGTTAGGTCCTCCAGACTGTCAGCTGCCACATCCAGGGTCTGAACCGGATGAGATGACAGCTGCTGGGAGTGGATCGTGAACACGTAGGGCCGCGAATTCTTCCCATCCTTGTGCACCACTGGACAGACAGATGGAGGGAGAGATGGTGAGAGGAGGGAGGAAGAGGTGAAGTACCAGAGAGAGAGTTTTGTGTGAGAAGGCAATTGCTTTTTGACAATTTGAGAATTGATTATTAGATTTTAGCCTTTAGGCAGGGAGGGATAACGGGTAACAACAAAACACTGTTCATCTACTACAGTTTAATGTGGAAATATTGCATCATTTCCACAAAAAAGCAGACAAATAAGTTTAAAAACTGACTCACCTACATGGCAGGTTGGTACATCAATGAAGCCCTTGAGGAATGTTCCAAGAGGACTGTTCTCTGTGGACTGAGACAACAAAATAATACAAAATAAAAAAGATTGATCATGACTGGAAAAGCAAGTTGGTCGTTGGAAACTCTCCATGTAAGGATCTGAACTCACTGCTTCATCCAGCTCTCTGGTGGGAGAGCTGGGGACCTCCTCCACGTAGTTTGCAGGAAACCACAGCTGTTTCTTTCCTCCATAGTCTCCTCGCCACCTGCAGACAATACACAGGTTCATGACAAGCTGCTCTCGATGTGAAGGTGCAACAGGTGGTGTAACAGACACAGGAAGTCAACGCTGAGATCCACTCACCAGCCGCCCTCCTGCTTATCCACATTGAGGATGAGCGCCTGTTTGGGGAAACAGAGCTCGTCTTCCCTCTGAGCTCGGTAGTCATACAGAGCTTTGACCGTACACTGAAACACACAGCAGCAAGGAACACCATCAGGCTTTTTCAATTGCTGCCTGCCACAGTGTATTTTTAGAAACGACCACTGGAGGTGCCAAAGTCAGATTAAAATCCTTCAGTATTTTGAGTGTTTCCATTTCCCCACCAGTCAAATATTGGTAGTAGCATTTTTTCTGTCTGTCTGTCTTCTTGTCTCCTTTAATGTGTCACTTCCTATTTTTTCCTTTTTCCTTTAACTAATCTGAAAGCCCAAAAATCTCTCAAACTGGAGATACAAGATTTTCACCTAATAGCAAAACTACACTTTTACTATCAATCCTTTAAATGAGTACACTGCACTGCCAATACTTCTACAGTTACATTACAGAGTTGAATGCAAATATTTACTGTACTTGTACAGCTACGGGATAAGTGCTACTTTTACTGCTGAGTGTAGAGAAGTACCCATATTAGCTTTAAGGGTTGAATTGAATCAGCTAATCATTTACTAAATGATAATCATTGACAATCACATTGACAACCATTCAATAATCATACACTGATCAAACTGGAGGTTCAGAGTACAAACGGTCTGACTTACCCGCGCTGTGGGCATCTTATTGGCCTCCACATAGAAGTGAGGAGTGCGGACCTCATACAGCGCCCCGTAGTCAAGCTCCTGACAAACACACAACAAATAGTCGTAACTTCTGTAGTTATTGCTGCTATTAAACTCGCTTTCCCCCGTGGATTTATACTGAAACGTTTCTGAATACATGCATGAAGAAGGATGACTTTTTAGGTGATACAATCTTAAACAGAATTACTGTTTACTGCTACATACATAACTGTTTTTGAAGCATTAAAATGGTGTTTGTCCTACTTTCCAGTCAACCACAGGTTTCCATTCTATTCATTTCACAGTGGTATTAAAAACTTTCAGAGACATGAAACTTGAATTATGTGAAAACCACACACGATTTTACGTCTGCAACATTATTGCACATATTATTGCACATTGCACCTTAATTCAGATTATTAGATTTATTAGAAAAGTCTGCACTGCATTGTCAAGCAACAATAATGTAACTCTGAAAGTCACAATTTATTGTGAAATTGCAACTGAATTGATTTATTTATTAATCAATCCACAAAATGAATCAAGAACATGTTTGATAATCGATTATTTATGTCTTTTAGCAAGCAAAAATGGTATACATTCACCAGCTGACCAAAAACAACCAATTTGGAGACGTTCCATTGGGCAAATTGTGATGGACATTTTTAACTATTTTCTGACATTTTATGGACTGGACGGTTAGTTGAAAAAAACAATCAACAGATTGATCGGTATTGAAAGTAATCATTAGTTGCAGCTCTAAACTCTGACAAAACCAAAAGCAGATTTCAAGTCAAGATAGTTGACTTTCATATCGTACGTAAATGAATGGAAACCATATAATATATAATAAAACTAAATATGTTCCTTTCAGCTGAGCTGTGTCTAACTAACCGTGGTGCCCATCCGGTCCAGAGTGTCCTCGTTGATGGGGTATCGGAGCCTCATCTTGCGGTACAGAGGATGTTTCTCATAGTAGCTCACAAGGTCGACCAGACTCTCAAACTCTGCTGAACTGCCCAACATGAAGAGACGGCCTTCCTGCTGGATACGACAGTGTTTGATCTTACCCTCCGCCCTGCAGACAGATGGATGCAGGAAGAGTTAAAGAAAATTAGCCACAAAAAAAGAGACATCATTTTCTTTTTGGTGGTTTTAAAATGAAACAGTTTTCACGTTGAGCAGAAGACCGATGAGTTGATGTTGTCGCGTGATTGTCCCTCAGTGTGTGTTGATTTCCTACCTGAAGGAGATGGCGTAGGAGTTGTGTTCGCTGCGTTTTCGGACCAGGAAAGCTCCGTCTCTGGGAACACGCATCAGCATGTGTTCGGCCTGAACACGGGACAGATTGGAGTGGTACCACCTGGAAAACACAAAACTATTTTAACTTTTTTTTTTGGATTCAGTAATCAAAAGAGAAGGTGTGACCTATGACATCTTCGCAGGCACTGATCACTCACTCTCTGCTCTCGTGTGCGTTGGGCTGAGGTACGGGGCTGCCCAGCCTCATCTCAAACTCGTTGCAGCGCAGAGGCGTGTCTCTGTAGTGGCAGATGAGGCGGTAGAGGCTGTCGAACACCAGGTTGTCAGTCAGGTAGAAGCGGGTGGAGCCAGACTCCTGACGTGAATGGATCCTGCAGTGCTGGACTCGACCAGAGCGCCTGGAGGAGGAGGAACGGGACTGAGTCAGATCAACATGATCTCTACTAATCGGTCATAAGACTCAGACTGGAGACAAGACAAGGGTTTCTGTACTGATGTTTGCAGCTTTAATCACATTGTTTTTCTCAACCCTCCCCCCACCACTACCTTATCAATGTATTTCTACATTTTCTTTAACTCTTCTCTAATTCCCATTTCTCTGTTTTCTCTTCCACACCAGAAAAACAAAGACCAAAGAGAGGAAGCTGAGATCACTTTCAGGAGACTTCCTGAGAGGCGTTACTGACCAGAACGAGAGGGTGTAGTCTCCGACAAACGTCTCACTCTCACGAACCAGGAAGGTGCCGTCTTTGGCCCCGCCCTCGCAGTATTCCTGCAGGAGCTTCTCAGCCACCTGTCGACCATCGCGACCTCCACCCAGCTTCCCGTGGAACCAGCGCTCCGCACAGTGCTGCTCGTTGTTGTTACACTCCTGAAGAATTACAGGAAAGAGTGAGGACAAACCACATCAGCATCACCGACTCTGGTCGCCATCATCATCATCATCTCCCTACCTCTTTCCCTTCCTCGTCCTCCTCTTCATCAGCTGTCTGGTAGTGAGACGTCTCCTCTGAGTAGTAAATCTTATTACTGGTCAGGACAAAATAGTGTGGAGTCCACGTCTGTAAATCACACAGAGGCACATTTCAGTAATACTCTACAACACACTGACTGTATGTTTTATGCAGACCGAGCACTTAGACACACGCACGTGGTCGATGGGGTCTTCCAGGTAAAGGATGCCGTTCTTCAGGGAGTTGCTGATGTCATTTTCAGAGTAGCTGGCTGATGTCACCTCTTCATAAAGCGTGCCTTCCACCAGTTTCTTGTGCTGTGACACAGAGGTAAGACTTGAGACACACTGATCTACACCAATGACAGCTTCACAGTTTGGCTTTGTGATCACTAACACAACGTGGGAGCATTTTACCAAAATCTGGAAAGACAACATGGTCGTGTGATATTTATGACAGTTTTGTATTGAGAAATGTGTCCCCCATGCTACTGACTTTGAAGGATGTATTCAAAACGTAGGTGCGTGATAGTCTGAGTACCTTGATGAGGATCTTCCTGCGGAGCTGGTAGGGCGAGGGAAGCTCCTCCGCGTTGTTATCGACTGGCTTGGTGAGCAGCAGATCTCCAAACACCTTCTTAAAGTGCGTGGCCATGTTCCTCTGCTGGACCACACTGCAGTGGTCCTCGATGGACAAGATCACAGGATACCTGCACAAACACAGCAGCAGGTAGGTGAACTCGTTTCAACTTGGTGTTGTCGGTACGCAGTTTAAATGCCACGCTACATCGAACGAATAGACAGAATAATGATATATTAATTAATAAGAAATAAAAACATTTTAGATTTTGACTTTAAAAACAAACCAGCAGGGCTGAAGGTTGCTGACATCAAGCTTGAAACCTGTGAGCCCTCCTAATGCACTTACTCAGATGTGACGAAGGCGTGTTCTTTGATGGTGTGCAGCACATCCAGGAATTTGATCTTGGAGGTTAAAGTGTGGCCATGATAGATGATTGGCAGGTCGTCGGGTCCATCCCAGCAGTCCACTGAGATCAAAAAACACAGATTTATGTACAAACCTCAACTGAATCTTTTATAGTCTGAATAGAAGCTTTTACTGTTCATACCCTGACTGAAAAGACAGGACCGAAGCAGAAATCTGAACACGAAACAAAACAACACTGACATTCCACATGTAACAAGCACAGTGGATTGATGCTTTAAAGCCAACTTTGAATTTTCTTACGAGTTCAAATCAAAAGTTGGAGACTCTTACGTTCAATGCAGCGGCAGCCCATCCTCAGGCAGCGGGCGTAGGCTTCTAGAGATGATTCACTGGAAAACTGGTCACCTGTCAGGTAGCTGAGAGAACAAGAGCACAGAGACAAGTCCATGAGAATGCTAAAAATAATGATGTCATTAGAGGAAATCTGATTATTTGCCGTCTCAGATTTTCATTTATGTGAATCCAAGGGCTCCAACTAACGAGAGTTTCCAATATTGATTAACACAGTAGGTCAGTTATTTCCTCTTTGATCATTTATTCAATAAAATGTAAAAAAAAAAGAAAAAAAGGTCCATCACAACGGTGCCAGCCCCAATAAGCATCTTCAGATCACTTACTTTGTCCAAACAACTAAAACACCAAAACGTAAATTTATAATAAAAAAGAGACACGAAGCAAATCCTCACATTTGAAAAGCTGGAATCAGAGATTTGATTAATGGGTTCAAATGATTAGTTAATTCAGTCAAGCTTGGTGTCGAATTTTCTGTTGATCTACTTATTATTTAGTCTGCTAATTGTTCCAGCATTACATTCAATATAAATGTGACATGTTTAGCGTAATTTAAAGACTGTCAATGGGGGAAACAGCAAGTCTGATGAAAGAAAAGAAACCCTAAAACTGTCTTATTAACACATTTTATTTTGATAAAGAAAACAGAAACTCATTAATACATTCAAGAAGAGTTAGCTGGGTTTTGTTCTGAGTTACAATTATACACACATATACAACATGTAATTAAGACAGATTTGGAGTTGTTGGAAGGCACCATTTATTGACTAGCTACAGTGGGCTAGCAGGACAAACAGAGATGACATTGATATCTATCCTTTCATATAGTTCTTCATAATGTTCATAAAGTATGGAGTGTTGAAATCACAGATTTGACACTAACCGCAATTATTTCCCAAAAGCTCCTTTCAACACAACAACAACAACAACAACATCATCTTAAACAGTTTGGGGACTCCTGAGACAAACTCTTTACACAAAGTGGTGGTGTGTCTTTATGTGGGTCTAAGATGTGAACATTTAGGAACATTTGAGACACAAATGTTGAGACCTACGTGTTGTGTGAAGAGGAGATCCAGTACTGAGACAGCGGCCTTTTCATGTCATCAGGAACGACAGGTGAAAGTCGAGGGTCGTTCACAGAATTGTCTTTAGAGAACAGGAACGTGAGGAACTAGAAACATAAAGTAACACGATCAGGTATGAAAAAGTAGGAACAGATCTCGGTTTATTTCATTGTGCACACTTGTGTGTCTTAGTAGTGTTTCACCTCATCAAGTTGTAGCATGGGCTCAGGCTGCGGCCCACCCCTCATGTACCCCATGAGGAACTCTCTGACCCGACTCAGATCCACCGCCCAGGAGTCCTGAGACGAGCCGGATAAAGAAGTGAGCACAAAGCAGTTTCTAGAGAACATTACTGTATTGTGCTGACGGGCTGAATTTGCTCTGTACCTTCTGGTCCATCTGTAAAAACTTCTGGAAGTCGTAGAGGGAGATCTGACAAAGCTCTGGACGGTCGACATTCCTACAAACACAACGATTTTCAAGATGTCAGACGGCAGAGGAGTGAAAGTTAAAGAGAAGTTCAACTAAATGAGACAGGAGACATGACACATTAGCATACAAATGCCTGGCTGGCAACTAATCTTATTACTCTACCTATGCCAATTCTAATTATGCCATTTTTTTAGGTTAATGTCCCATAACGTTAAGAAAATGTTTCACATCCCTAGAGCCAGGGAAAAAAACATTAAAATACCATTAAAATGGCAAAAACACATGGAAATGTTTCACTTTCCTGAAAGCCAAAACCTTCCTTGGGACATTGACAAGTTAAGTGTGTTTCAAAGAGAAACTGGACAGGTGGAGGGACAACAGTGGGGGACGTGAAGACAAAGGAGTGGACACTGAGGAGGAGGAGGAGGTGGAGGTGGAGGGACTCACCGCAGAGGGAAGGAGAGCTCCAGCTGCTCAATAATCTGGGAACAGAAGGGGAGGAACCAGGTGACAGACAGGTGGGAGGGAGCCAGGTGAAGCATAAACAGTAAAGGACAAAGTGAGCGTGGTGCGAGTGCAGAAGTGCTCAGATACAGGACTGAAGTGCAGATCCGACGTACCCAAACTTTACTTTACTCTTCCATAATGGGAGACTTTAAACCTTTCCTCCACTACATTGACTTCTATCTGATGTCTGATGTTACTGGTTGCGTTGCAGATTCAGACTGTACAATAAACACGAGACAAGATCCTAAAATATTGCTGTTGTTGGGTACAAATCTCGTATCTCCTTAAAATAATTCAGAAAAACAGTATGTTGTTGCAGCTCGATGCCACAGTGACATAAAGAAGAACATGTAATCTTCCAGCTGAGCTGCATGAAAAACCCTGTATCTCCAATTTGGAGATTATTTTTTTTACTATAAATCAGGTGTACTTGAGATCACAGCTAAACATTATTGAACTATTTACAGAATCAAGTTTATTGCCAAGTAGCTTTTCACATACAAGGTATTTGCCTTGGTGTTGTGGTGCATGACGGTCAAAATGTACAAAGTAAGAGAAAAAACAAGCACTGCAAAAGTCAAGTGATCATAACTAGAAAAAAGAAAATTGACATTAAAATACTGAATGTAAAATACATATATTCTTCAATGAAAAGAGAAAAGAGCTGCACAGTTGTTTTTTGAAAACCATGCTATTTTGTTTGATTTCTTGATGTATTTTTCCAGGCATCCATTGTTTCATTCACTTCTTTACAGACTCTTGAAACTTGCTCAAGTTGGGTAAATCCAGCAGTGAATATCAGTTTTGTCAAAGCTGCATTATAGCTGCTTGGTGATGCAGTTTTAATTGCAGATTGAGTTGCACTGTGAAGCCCGCTCGGCTTTACTCTGCAAAGAAAATGCAACAGTGACAGAAATGAACGCAGCCTTGATGTTCAACATAACATTTTCTAGAGTCTGCCATTTGATTTTCAAGCCGTGAGGAAAGAAATGGAAAGCAACAGCTGCCTAGAACGGTAGGAAAATACATTTGAAAATCAAAAATGACAAAGCATGCATCTGAAAAAGGTCAGCAAAAATGTAAAGTGTACACGATTTGTAAATAAGAAACTAAAACTTGCAATGACATGACACTTGACAAGCATGATTTACCTGTAATGCAGTATTCTTCCATTGTGATATAACTACTTTTATGTGAGTAAAGGATTTTAGTACTTCTTGACTGTGAATGTGTGTGTGTGTGTGCGAACACAAAACTGACACTCACACTCTTCTGTGCGTCAAACATCAGAGTTCTGTAGAGCTGTGAGAAGTTGGGATATGACAGATCGTTCCTGGCCTCCACCTCCTGTGTAAACAGGGAGGATGTCAGTTAGTGCGACACAGAGCAGGACATTCAAAGAGGCATCGGAGCTGTAGGTGGCAAAACAAAGACATTACAATAAATTGACCTGTAGCTTGTCTTTGAGAAAGCGCATGTTGGGGACTCTGTAGTTGATCTGAGGCAGCAGAGTTTTCACGTCCTTCACCGTGATGCTGGAAAAAAATTAAGAGAGGAGAAGTTCGTTAGTAAACATTAAAGGACAAATGTGTTTTCACCAGGAGATGGCGCTGTGTGGTTTGAAGAGCTGATGTCAATGTCGGGATTCTACATTTCCAGGCTGCGAGAGGACTTCCTATTGAAGACGTAAATCTTTAACGCCTCACAGAGAAATACTTTCATTTCTAAAAAAAAAGGCTCAGTAATTTCCTAAAACAGCTGGTCACTGTAGTATTTAGCAAACATTTGTTTGGGACTATTTTCAGCAACGGATGAACCCACATTTGGTGCTGTAGTGAGTATTTGGGGCAGCGGGACTGTGTATGTGGGATTGAATCAAAATAAACTACAGTATGTGTGTTCATGGTGATGAAGGAACAGGTCACCCAGTGCAACAGTTTGGCACGTTGATGTGTTTTAATTGTAGTTGTAGAAGATGTAGTTTTTTAATTTGGACAACAATGAAGTTGACAAAATACTGTAGTCTCACCACAAGGTCCATTTTGTAGCTGTTCTGGAGCTTTTGATCATATCACACACTCTTCAACAGCAGATGGAGTTTTCCTGGTTGTCATGGAATTGCAGATATTCAAATGTGCATTTTGTTCCCCCGAGCACATTCAAAGGTGAAGAATGAACTTTAAGCTTGAACTTTAAGCCAAGATGGAGTTCTTTAAAATGCTCAGAAAAAATGGAAATTTTAACATTTACAATTCCATGACAACTGTGCAAACTCCATCTGCTGATGAACGTTATGTGATATGATGAAAAGCTCCAGAAGGGCTGATAAATGGACCTTGTGGTGCGATTGTTTCCTCATGTGTTAAGCTCGTTCCATAAAAGAGTATATTTGCACAGAAGTTGCTGCAGTTGCTTCTGTGGAGTTGCTGCTGATGTCTTTGCCCCTACATCTTTTTTTTTCCTAGGACAAACAGCACATGGATAATCACTTTTACTGATCGACAAAACACATGCAACCATCAGCCATCAGTAACAGAATGAGGAAGGAAGCGAGAAAAGCAGGTAGAAAAGAAAAAAAATCCAGGTCAGTGCTCTGAGATGGAGAGGATCTTTTGGGGTCAACGACCTCCGTCGCTGCCAGGTCTGATTCGTCTCTCCACCCACTTCCCTCTGTCTAGCTACTGTTACTGTTACTATTTTCACAGGAGACAGGAAGTTGCCCTCTCCCAGCCCAACGCATCACTTCCTGCTGCTTATCAGGCGGTGGCAGGCTGTTTGTCCTGGAGTGGCTTCCACCCAAACAGAAGCCCGGACTTATTAATGCGAGCACGCGAGAGAAATGACAGAGAAAATGTGTGTGTGTGATATGTGGAGCCTCGGGGCGTGGAGGTGTGTGTCAGGAGGTTAAGGTCAGGCCAGATCCCTGCCAGGGCTGTAACACGCTCTTTGATGACATCTGGATCTGGTTTCACCTCCACGTACCACCTGCTGCGACAGACCGGCCTATAAGCATCCATCACAGGCTGCTGTAAAAGCTACGATTGGGTGTTTGTGGCGAGTCACCCACCTGCCCTCGTGGCTCCTGTCCATGACTTCAAACTGTTTCCTCAGCCACCTACAGCGGGAGGGATGCAGAGAGGAAACATGAGACTGAAAGAGGTCAAATCTGTAAATTAGCAAAAAGAAGAAATTTTAATTTAAGTCACTTGTCTGCAGTGATAGCGCCCCATACATTAATCTACCGAGAGGATATGAATTTTTGGGTCCAACTGATGATGTCGATACTTCAAGAGCAGCACCGACTGACTGAAAGTTAAGAATTAAAGTTGAACTGAAATTTAAAAAAATAGAAATCACATGCACCTCCTAAAGAAAATGCATGTGATTACTTACAGGTGAAAAGCATTGCTGGAAACTGAAATTAAAATACATTTTTGCTAAGAAATCCATCAGTAGCACCACCAAAGTTGACAGCAAGCTGAGACAGTTTCCATAAATATGTCCACAAATCTTTTTATCATCTTTTGTAAAAATGAAAAAAAATATGCACAATAGCTGTAATATCATTATAGTTTGTATTTCCTCCACAGGAAGTGAGGAGAATTCAAAATTCAGTCAACACAACACATGTAGATAGATACTGAGAGTTTGAACTGCGGCCTGTCTGTATTTGTCAAAAAAACCCAAAAAAAACCCCATTCATCTGATGAATCTTCTTCCCAACAGTTTACACAACTGTCATAAACAGACAAAATTAGCAATTCCATTTCCTCTGACCATTTCCAAACATACACCGCTCACATTATGTCAACAGCAAAACTCTCCTACACATCCTCACAACCTCTCTCTGTTCTCCTGCTCGCACCACAGAAGCCAAAACTGCCTCCGCACATTCATCTGGAGTAAATATTTTCATCCCAAAACAAATATTTGTCCTCTCCTCCGACCAGCGCCTCCCTTCCCCATCGAGGTCGCCACTTCTTTTGATGCAACCAGATATCACTTTATCACACGTACAGGGGGTGGAGGAGAAGTGCTTTATAAACACATAAATACAGCTTTCAGTGATGCGTGTTAACGACTGAGCCCATCAAAAACACCGCATTTCTAACTTTGACAATATAAACTGAAAGGTCCAAGTCAAGTATTTTTAGTGAAGACTGGAGTGTGTACAGTGCATTCAGATGAGGACAACACCCCTGATTAATTTTCTTTATTATTTGATTGACTGTCAAAGATATTCAGTTTACAATCATAGAGGTCCAAGAAAAACAGCAAATAGAGCAAGTTACAAACTATTCAGAACCTGCTTTCAAGCCCACATGGGTTGAGACTTTGATTCTCAAAAGACAAGATCGTCAGTGGAGTGTTCCTTAGTGTGCGTGAGTACACATACAACAGTCGTACACATCAACACACACCTGTCTATCTGTTGTGGAGCGGGCGCTCTCTGAGTGTCAATCATCAGCCAGTTGAGACCAGTGATCCACATGTTGACCTCCTCCTCACTGAACGCTGCAAAGACGCAAAGAAAGATTTAGGCCTTATTCTTGTAGTTTCGTCCATTACTTTTTATGAGACATTACTGCAACAAAGTGAGACGGGGCAGAAACACAAGCAGGCAGACGGTCAGACAGGTTGGAAATAACAGTTTACCCAGATGAGGTAAACCACTTTGTTTGGAGGAAACCTGAAATGACAGTAATAAACCCTCGTTCCACAGGAAAACTGTGTGCAAACGCTACAACAAGCACAGCAGGTCAAACCACAAAGTCGGTCTGGAAACTGTGGTGGATGTTTATCACAGACAGTATGAGTAATAATTGATCGTGTGACTGTTTGTTTTTCTTAACAGAGATGTTACAAGATCTCAGAAATAAGCTAATTATTACTGAGAGAAATGACGGCCAAAACTATAAGCATTAGAGCCAAGGCGAAATAAACCAAGTTTGTCCTTTTAATAAACTTTAGTGGAAATGTTTTCTGGGAAAGTGATAGACAGAATGACGAGCGACAAAAGGTCAACAGATTGAAAATCATTAGATGAGCAGATAAGATACTGGCCAAATGAAAGAGGGATGTAGTGTGACCTTTAACCTCTAGTACTGTGGTAGACAGGACTGTGAAGAAAATAACAGCAACTGTGAAAATACATTTGGAAACACCAGTACACACACACACATACACACACACACAGTATATACACACTGACCAGCCACGCTGAGCGTCCTGAGGCGAAACTCCAGGCCGTAGAGCACGATGAAGCAGTGGGCGGAGTCCAGTTTACGGGCCTCCTCCGGGTAGCGCTCAAAATCACGGGAGCCCTTCCCCAGCCGCAGCTCCCGGATCTCTCGTATGTCGACTGGAGGAGGGAGGAAGGAAGGAAGGAAGGAAGGAAGGATAGTGTTGCATGAACACAAATATGCACAACCATAAATCACAGTTTGGCACGTTGTTGGTTTCCCTGCCAAACACACAGAAATCTGCTGCTGGAGAGCTCAACAAATGTACTGTGTGTGGGACCCACAAACATTTCAGCTGTCAGTGGCAGGATGCTCGAAAAATGTCTGCTGAGGTTTTTAGCAGCAGCAGCCAAACAAACAGTCACTTTCTGTAACTTTTCCTTCACATTTATCAGGAAAAAGAAACCTTATAGCTTAGAAGTCCCTTAAACCTTTGATGGAATAAGTTGCTTTAAGTGGTAAAACAACTGAATTTGTTTAAGCTCTCCAGTCTGCTCTTGCATTAATGATTAACTAATTACTTAGTTTAGCCTCAATAAACATGTTTATGTGCTGTTGGCCTTCCTCTGGTCACGATAACAATGCTAATTTTAGCAGAATAATGTTTGTTGATCACCATACTAATCATGCTAACATTTGCCAATTAGCACAAAACACAAAGTACAGCTGAGGGTGATGGGAATGTCATTAGTTTAGCAGGTATAAGTTTAATTTAATATAACACTCAAATGAACAGATGTAAGCTATAATAATAATTTGAACAGGAAAAAACTCAAAATAAACTGAAATAATATTTGGTTTTGTCTGTCATCCATTATCAGTCCTTGCTTGTTGACTGAACTCAGTGTCAGCGTGTCAGTGTCAAACTACTCGAAGGCCTGATTTATTGCCTAACTTTTCATTGGTGGAAACCGTTCACATGGTGCAAAAAGTAGCCATCACAACCCACCCAACACAATTTCTACCCTCCCAATGAAATAAAAAGTAGTTGAACTGGGCAGAAAACAGCCCAATCTGGCAACACCGTGGACAAATAAAAGTTCTGACCTGATGATGGCGCTAGATGAAAAGTCAGAGGATCACCAAAGTGATTTCAGTGTTTGTCTGATTAGGTTTGGCATTTGTTTACCACCAAAACAAAAAGTTTTATCACTAAGGCGTGGCACCAGTTTTTAATTTTCTACAGAAGTTAGCTCCAGTTTTGCCACATCAATTTGGTTGAAGCTCTGCAGCCTGTCTGCTAATTCTGCACTTATAAATATAGTTCCAAATATTGTTTTTGTCAAACAACACTTTATATCTCTATCTATACATCTAAAATTACACAAAATGTGTTTGTGTGACAGGATTCTATGTGCAAACCAAATTTTCTCAAAGAATTTAGAGAGAACAGCTCAGTTTCTACCTTCTGAAAGACTTGAGGGAAATCCGCATTAACATTAGATATTAACTGAGTATGTATACAGATAACAGAATGATTGGGCCCTTTTTTAAGGGATATTTGTCCCATTTATTAGGTTCCACATTAGTTTGACAAAAGGTATTTCCAGCAGAAACTGGGCTCTAGTTTTGCTTTATCATATAGGGTTAGGGTTAGGGTTAGGGCTAACCCTAACCCTAACATCTGCACTTGTGACAGGTTTTGTCTCCTTATTTCTACATCTAATAAGTTATCCATACATAAATGAACAGTCATTGGAAGCTTATGTTGCACCAGAAGGGTTAACAGAGTGGCCAAGTCAGGCGACTGACCACAGAGTATGATGTAAACTCTGGACTCTACTTTGACACTTGCAGCAGTCGACACACCCACAAAGAAAACCTCGGTTTATTGACATAGCAGATGTCTTGTGCAAACACACATAAACACACACTCAGAGATGCTCTGGCATTCACACACCAAACACAGGGCTGCTATAGCACACACACACACACACACACACACACGCACACA
>NTHP01000162.1:48689-120380 GCA_003416845.1 Oplegnathus fasciatus
ACACACACACACACACACACACAATTGAACTGAATGTCACTCTTGTGAGCCTGGATGCTATTTTCCACCACAGAGAAACTGCAGCCAAATATAAACAGGAATAAATTAGAGAGAGTAGAGACTTTCTTGCATTTGATATCAAAACTTCCCACTAGGACGAAGTTGCCCAACAGGTAGACAACAGAGGACACAGAGGAAAGAACAATCCCAGCCTGTTGCTGGTCTTTATCGGGCCAAAGCAAGCCGTCTTCAGCAGGTTGTATATAATCCTGAATCAAACAGCCGAGAGGAGAAATCTGGTTCCTATCTGAGCCTCTTCCATGTGGAGATGACAGGGAGCACGTTTGGCATGAGATTAAGAGAGAGGTCCATTATCCTCAGATGGAAATGTGTCCATACTTTAATGGGAGGTGGGGGGGGGTCACAGCTGGAAGCAGCAGAAGCACACGTAACTGGAACTGTCTGACTTCTTACCCACAGATGCTCTTTTTTAAGCTTTTAAAGGAAAATTCTGCAACAATTCCTGCAAACGCAGTTCATTCCTGTGCACAGCTCAATAACTGCCGGATAAAATAAAGGATAAGTCTCATGATATTCTCATAATATTCCAATTTTAAAAAAAGCAAAATCAACAATGACTGTATCCTAATAACAAGTATCATGTGTGTATCAAAGCCTGATATATCTTCTTCCTCTGAGCCATGGAGCTCCATTGTTGTCCAAAAACTATTAAAAACACATCAATGAGCCACCCTGTCGCACTGGGTGACACGTTCCTTCATGACCCCGAACACACACTCCAAATGTGGATTAATCCGCCGCTGAAAAAAGTCCCCAACAAATTTCCTCCTGGTTGATTAATGTTTGCTCAAACCTACAGTGAGCAGCTGTTTAAGGGAACTACTGAACCTTTTTTAAAGATGAAACTATTTATTCGTAACCCGTTTTTAAAGATTTACATCCTCAGTAGAAACCAATGGTCTTGAGGTTGAGAGCCACAAACAGGGTAGGAAAGTCAGAGAGTTTTAAGAGACGGACTAACACATTGTTGGTTTTGGTCTTTCCATGGCAATAAGAAAAATATTAAAAAAAAACATACCAGCCTTATTCTTTAATTCATCAGACAAAACCCTCCAATGGACCGTTTGACCACTAACCTCCTGGAAAAGAAAAGCTGCAGAGCATCTGGACCAAAATCCATCCAACTTATTCATATTTATAACTGCAGATGACTTCCTAACTTTTGCTGTTGGCAAAGTGAGAAACACGTGACCCTTTATTAATAACTTTATTAACATTTGCAACTACAAGACAGCCAGAGAGATTTTTCACAACCTGGCAACCCAAACGTTGTTCTTATCAATGGTTTACAACTAATCTCTAAGGCTTTGGGAAATTATTTATCAGCCATTACAACCTCTTTCTGAATACCAACCGACAGCATTAGTAGCATTCAAGTATTCAGAACTGTAAACTACCAAAATCTGCACCGAATTCTTACTCCGATTCTTGTTTACTCATATTTTAATCACATTTCCTGATCTAAGTTTTTGTAGCCTTACAAAAAAACCACACACAGTTCAACACACTTGTTTTTCCAGGCTTTTGACCTAATCGATCTAATGACCTTCCTCGGTGGATGACTCTATCTATTGAAAGTTGTGTTAAGATTTTTTTGCGAAGCTGCTGTTTTCAAGGGCAAGAATAAACCTTAAAACTCAATAATGTTGGTAGTTTTAGGCTGTAGTGTGGAACACTGAGGTATGAGAGAGGTTTTCTTAAATTCCAGTATTGGCACTGAATCTCAGGCATCCTGTTGACACTGGTATCAGACAATTTCAAACGATATCCAGCCATAATAAAGCTTTTAAGTATGTTAGTACGAAGTGCTTCACGGTCAACATTGACTCCCAAACTTCTATTAAAAAATACCCCAAAACCTGGTGTTTGTTTTTCTCTGGTCTTTCCCTTTATAACTTCCTGCCATTTAGTCTGGACGTTGGACAATAAGGACAACAGACGCACAGCTCGCCCAACCTCACACTTCGCTCACCATGACTGAGTTAACGCAACCCTGCCTGTCTCACTCCGCAACACACAGACACTGATAGATAAGGAGAGCACACACAAACGCACAGGATGATTCCTCCCACTGTGGCCTTTAATCCTGGTCCAGGCTGTAAACATGGTTGTGATAAAGACACACACACACACACACACACACACACACACACACACACACACAGCTTTACAGAAACGGCCTGATGTAAACTTTGATGATCGTAACAGAAGGGAGAGGTGAGGGGGAATCACATAGAGGGTCCAACTGGAGACACATCAGAGTATGAGATACTGTCAACAGTCAAACACACAGTAATCAGTCCGTTATGGCACGTTATTGTGCGTTTCATCATCAGAGAAGCTCATAAACTAAGCGTCTTTCTTTTCTCAGTCAGTTCTCTGTGCTTGACGAGCTTGGACTGAATGAAAGTTCCTGAACGCACCGCGAGTTGTGTACACTGCTGACCTGAAACCACCAGCCGTTGATAATTGCAGTGCACTTCCAGCGAGACAAACTGTTCCTGGTACAGCTGGTGACATCACTCCCTACCAGATGGCAGGAGTCTACACAGAGATTATAAATTACAGGGAGGCAAACGATGGGAGACAAGAATGAAATACAAGCTAGAGGGCTGGTTATAAAATGAATAAACGAATGGAAAGATGGGATGCTGATTGAAACGAGGTGAAATAAAATTGCTAATAAAAAGCAGGAGGTCAGTACAGAGCCTGTCAGAGGGTTTCACCAACTAGGACTGACTCTTAAACTGGATTAGGGCCATCACTTTTTATTCCAAATTTGACCTTTTGTGAAAACATGGGGGAAAAAATGTTATATTAGAACTGTAATGACCTGTTCAAATTTGAAATTTACAGCCTATAAGCCCAACAGAACACTCAAAGTCGCTTGTCTTTTGGTCCAGCAGAGGACGCTCATATAAAATTCCCAATGAGCTTGACCTGTTGCATGACCCGTTAGCTAATAAATAAAAATGGAGGACACTAGCAAGTAAAGCCATGCTGATCCGATAATCACGACACCAAAGCACCCTAGAAGCAGTGTATGGAAGTATTTGGGATTCTCCACCATAGATGGAAAAATTACGACTTTGTAAAAAGCAGCTGCCCAACTCTGCAACAACAACAAATCTGAGGACTCACACACTGCCTCGCCACTAAAGTGAGGCAGCAGAAATGAGCCGAGCAACGTCCACTGTTCAACCTCGTCTGACTGCCTACTTTTCACCACACCCATCCTCAGGAAACTTGCCAGAAGCTTGTAAAATTCTGCTATATGTGAGTTGCATTCAAATGAATTCAAATAAACTGCGTGTTTGCTTGAATTAGTTCAAACTTGACTTTTTAAAATAGTGACAGCCATAACCTGGATTAGTGTCAACTCTGTGGCTCAAAACAACAATTTGAACTATAAACTGAAAAGTTGCATGTTTGAGCTAAACAGAGTAGAGTTTTATGCATTTTAGTCTTTAAAGGACCATATCAGTGTGTTTGCAACTTTTAGCAAACACAGCCCTTCACTCCAGGAATAATGACCGTATGGCTCATTTCTTCAAACATTTAAAACAACCTACAAGTACATTTAAACCTTTTGCAGCTGTATTAATAATGATTGTCTAACCACAGTCTTTCTTTCACCTTAACTTAAAGTTATAATCTCAAAGATTTTCATTTCGTTGTCTTTCGCGGCACCTATCAGTCACTTCAGTTTCATGTTTCCTCGTCTGTAGTCATCAATCTTTTCTTTGTTTGTTCGGCCTTAACATAATAATAGGACGGCGTTTCACGCACAGGTGAGTCGAAGATCGAGTCTGTTGCGTTAAAAGTCTTGTTAAAAGCCTAACGGTGCACCGCTTGTGATTTTTCCAGGAAAGTCGCCACCAACACCCGCGTCGTAATACTGCAAATGCTGCAGGCTTTCATCAGTGGGCCATAGTCTCAATCCCCATTGTGTTGCATCATTTGTTGATAGATAGTGACTAAACAGACATTTATTTAAATGAAAGTCTTCGAGATTATATCTTTAAGTAGTTTTAGTTGCCTAAATCTAACCAGGCCTTAATCATAGAGGCGGAAGACTTCTTTCACTCGTGTAACCCATCACAACAAACGAGACAACATAAAACCTAACTTGAAGAGCACAACCTCGCAACAATAATGTATTACACCGGATTCATCATACAGACAAAAGCGTATGACATTTATTTGGTTTAAGTAACAGAATTGTATGGTTTATTTCAACATTTTTAGTTATTTTAAAATCAGATGTTTTCAACAGTTTCAGCCAAGTTGAACCAAGCTTTGGTTAACCCTAATCGTGCTCTAAATGACTGCTTACTGGTGCAAACCACCCTGAGTATCTCAGGCATCCAGCGCCTCATTTGTGGTCCATGTCTCTGCTTCCTGCAAAAGATGCTGGACCTTTTGTTTTCCTGCAGCCAGCCAGTCCTTCAATCTGAGACAGGAAGCGAGACACTCCCTGATAACCCCACACTTCCTGTGCCTCAGGATTTAATACCTCCACTGTTTGCCAAGGCGCTCATCTCAAAGAAAAACACTGATTTCAAGTGTGTGTGTGTGTGTGTGTGTGTAGCAAAGCTGAGGGAGAAACTTCATTTTAAAGCAAACAGTAGAAAAAAAGTATCAGGCAACAAAAACAGAGGAAGGAAAAGCAGGAGAGAAGGGGGAGGAGAGAGGAGACAAGAGTGAGGGGGTCACTTCGATAAATATGAGTGAGATTTCTGAGAACAAAAGACCAAACATCGGATGAATGACCTTGAAATTCAAAAAGAAAGCGAAAGAAAATAGACGGAGAAAGTGAAATGGGAGGTCAGAGAAAATCTTGAAAATGAGAAGGGTGTTTAGGTGGGGGAGGGAAATTGGGAAAGGACAGCTGGAGGAGGAAAATGGAGAGGCGAGAGAGGAGGAGGGGAAAAAAGTGGGTAGCTGAGAGATAGAGCCGTGGGAGATAAAGTGAAGGAGAGACCCGCTGAGTTCCTGGAATGTACTGGTGGGTTTGTCCAGAGGGAGGCTGTTTGTGAAGGGCCGTTTGTGGGTTATGAAAGCGGGTGTGTGTGTGTGAAAGCAGTGTTTTCATCGGTGTGGGATTGTGTAGATTTGGTCTGAATGAGCCGTGTAGGTGTTCGCCGTGCCTTGGTGCACGCTCAGACTCGTAGCTGTTGTCCCTCAGATTAGCCGAGGCGCCGTTTATGCGGTTTATGATTATGGATAAATAATTGACAAGGCTCCCTGAGCAGGAACAACACCTACATGTGTGCAGCGGCCATTACTCTCTGAGCTTTCGTAGAATGACGGGGGGGGGGTTACTGGAGACGGAAAAGGAAAGAAAACTGCAGCGGCCCTGAGAGCTTGACCAATTTGACAACATACGCAGAAACACACTGCAAATAAAACACAATTAAATACAGAATCACTGCAAGTTGCACAGAACAAATTGGCTGACGATTAACTTTATTTCAGTACAAACATTCTGATTGCTTGACTTCACTGATTTACTGTATATTACAGATATCAGCCTCCACACTCCACTATAATTAAATGACATGGAACTTTCTGTTCTTTTTTTAGTATAATATATATATATGTATGTATACTGTGTAAGTAACTGTATATCTTGTATATTTGTTTAATTTCTAAATATCTGTATATGCGTTCTGTGTGTAGTGTAAAGGGCAACCCTGTGCTGTAAAATGACAAAATAAATGAACACCAGGTGTTAGACTTTCACTAATTACCAGCATCCAAACTTTAAAAAACTGATTAATTAAGCACAATTAATGACTTAGCCTAAGATACAGGCTATGTTAGAACAGTCAGCAAAAAGCTGGCAACATCCCCCGTGTTCGGGCGTGTCCATCAGTTTTTAGTGTCCCCTGGAAACTCTTTTGTTTTGTTCAGTGCAACTTGCAGCGTGTTTGTTTGTGTTTCTCTTAGCTTGTGCTTCCTGTATTTTCAGCACCTTTATGATGAATGCGTGTTGTCAAATTGGTGAATGTGTTTCCAAGTTTGCTGATGTTTTGTCTGTCTGCAGTGCTGCGTGTGTGTTGTCCAGCTGGTGAAGATGTTTTCTTGTATTTGCACGTGTTTTCAGCAGAAAGAATCACCTTCAGCGAGGTGATGGAGAAACAAACCTGACAGACTCTCAGTAAACTTATTTCTATCTCATAGGGGAGGAGCCTTTTTTTCTTTACAGCGTGCTACCATAAAATCTGAGAGTTAGAATAACACATGGCAGACAGAAGGAAACTCTATCATGCCAGTTGTGAATGCCAGAAGTTTTCTCGTGTTAACAGACACTGTAACAAATCCTCCCCCAGGCCGCAAAATCCAGGGCGCAGACAATAGCCTCCACACCCCAGACAGGCAGAACGGTGCTCCAACAGGCCGGTTCAACGGTGCAACAACAGCCTGCTGCTTTAAGTGTACCACTGCCACTTGACTCCGCTCCAGCAGGCTTCCTCGATCGCCTCAGCCCACAGCCAGCCAGCCAGCCAGCCAGCCAGCCAGCCAGTCAGTCAGTCAAGCGGCGTGTCAGGCAGGCAGACAGGAAGCTCGGGGCTGGGCGAGGACTCAGGATCCATGTGGCAGCAGCATGCACGCTATTCTGTCTGGAGAGTTACTGGGAGGCTGACATGGAGGAAGCAGGGGTCACAGGGTCAAGATGTGTCTGTCCGCTGAGGACGCCGTGACAGCACCTCAGCCGCAAGTTCGGGTTTTCTGTTGCCGCCCCCCAACTCTGGAACGCCCTACCACTGCACATTAGACTAGCCCCTTCATTGTCCGTTTTTAAAACTCGTCTTAAAACCCACTTTTATTCCTTGGCGTTCAACCCAGCTAAATGAGCTTGCCCTCGTTAGTGCCTTTTATGTTTTTACTTAGGATGGTTTAATTTGTTTTAACTTATCTATTTTACCTTTTGTTGCTTTTATTGTTTTAATTGTTCGTTTTTTAATGTTTATTCTATTTTATAGTTTGTCTTATGCTCTTGTTTTATACCTGTACAGCACTTTGTTCTTCAGCTGTGGCTGTTCTTTTAAAGTGCTATATAAATAAAGTTGAGTTGAGTTGAGTTGAGGATGGGAAAAGGGGTGGGGGGGGCATCCAACCACCGTAATATGTCACTTGCAGGATACTCATTCTTGCACCTTTACAGCAGACGTACACAGAGAAAGATCAAAACAAACCCGCAAACCTTTTGTTTTGAAGGGCAAGTTCACCCAAACTACAAAAATACATATTTTCTCTGATTTTATCTCTGATCTGTCAACAGAATGTTTTTTCAATAGTAATGCTGATACGAGTTTCAGTACCAATGCCACCTTTTTTTGAGTGTGGAAGTTCATTCTTGACCTTGGAAATTGCATTTTGACAAAATAGTCTTAAATCAAGATCCACTTCATTGCTCTTTTCTGGAGCTTTCAGCCTTTTTTCATTCAACAACGAAGGTTCTCAAATGTTTTCTAAACACAAGCAGCCATACGAGAACTTTGTCTAACTAACGTACAGTTTAAAACCTGTCACCGACCTGTGATGGTGTAGGCGTAACCAGTGGACAGTACTTTATTTTAAAGGGTCACAAGCCAAAAGGCTGGGAACCACCGCTTTAAACCATGCACACACAGAAGAAGAAACTGTCCCTGGTGTTCTGTTTCTGGATTCGTCAGCATGTTCTCAGATACTTTAGCTTCAGCGGACGTTTCAGCATCCTCTGATACAGAATCTGTGACCGGCACACAATATATATGATGCGAAGAAAGAAAGTGCACTGTAGAGGGTTATGAGATAATGGGCACAAAAATGTAAAAGCTCCCGACCCCCTCCGCCATAGAAGCAAGAACCCCAAACTGAAAGAGTGTATCTGTGTTCTTTGTATTCACTTTGCTTCTCTTTGTGGTTGTTTTGTCTCTTTGTGGTGCTTTTGAGTCTCTTATTAGTCGTTCTGAGTCTCTTTTTTGTCGTTCTGAGTCTCTTTTTTGTCGTTTTGAGTCTCTTTTTTGTCGTTTTGTCTCTGTGGTGCTTTTGCATCTCTTTGTAGTAGATTTGAGTCTCTTTCTAGTTGTTTGAGCGTCTCTGTTGTCACTTTGCGTCTCTTTGCGGTCGTTTTGCGGCTCTTTCTAGTCATTTTGCGTTTGGAGCAGAACTCTCAGGTGTTGCTGCTGGTTCAAAAACTGCAGCTAAACCTCAGTATTTAGTTCACGCTGCAGATGATGAGAAGCTGTCTGACTCCTGTCTAAAGCTTCCTGCCACAACATCATATCTGCACACATATCATATCAAATATGACAGCACGCTATACAGAATATTACAGAAAATCATAAAGCAGGGCTACTCTGCCGTTCTGATTTAAAACTCTTTCCTAATGTTACTGTATTTTAATGAAACTTTACTGTGGCCTCAGTATGATGTGCAGCTGTGGTATGAAGGAAAAACAACAACATATTGGATTGGACTTGGTTGGCAGATACTCAGTACTAAAAGATCATCCCTACTTTTAACTGGGCTCTGCAATGTTCCAAAAGAACAACTGTTAACAGTCACTTCATATAGTGGCTCTGCATGAGGCTCAGGGGCCCAATTGGTCAGGGGCCCCTGGGCCCAGTAGGCCCACTCAGTAAACAATTCCTGCTTTTCTGGCAATACTCACCCTCTCCTTCTATTTTGTCAGGATTTCGACTCCACACTATCTGCCGCATGTCCTGCCTTATCTGGAAAGTTCTCCTCTCGGGCCGCTGGGACTTCTTCTGGTAGAAGATGGTCATCACCGTCCCCATCTCCAGGCTGTGGAGGATGCGGGGACCGGCCTCTGTCCAGTCCAGCATCCTGGAGGCCGTGACCGGACCAGCAGCCCCCGCGGCACCGCCGGCAGCCTCCTCGGCACAGCCATTGAGGCAGCCACTGAACCTGGCTGCGCACATCTTCACTGCATAGCTACGAGGAAACCCTGCAGAAATCTGTACTGGTTTCTGGGTGAGGGTGCTTGTCCTTTAATCACTTATTGAATGCACCAGTTATCCAACATGTCCAAACCACTGGTGCCAAGAGGAAATCTTGTTATGAACCCAAACTGTGCCACTCAGGGCAGGCAGTGCCAGTATGATTAAAACAGTTTCACATTAAAACACCAGCTGAAAGACTTGACTCAGAGCTGAAACACTGAAATGTCTGAGATGTGAATTATCCTCTGGTCCTCTGGAGGGGGAGTGGATCCGTGTTATCCTTTCCAGATGCTTCTGGCAGCAAACCAGCGAAATCCACTCGGAGTGAGCTCTCATCACCGCTGGACTCAGGTTTCCACCCAGTATGCGTCCTCTTGCTGGTCCTTCAGTCCACGACAGCACAGTCCGGCTTTAAATCCGGCTTGGACGGCCCGCCGCGTCCTCGCCTGCTGCTGCCGCTTGCTGCTCCTGCTGCTCGGGCGGTTAACAAGCTGTGGATGTCCCACTGATGGCTTTGGGAGAATGAAGTCAGTGCGAGCTACAGAGACGCCGAGTTATGTAATGACGAGTCGGACAGATACCCGGAGGTGGGTGCAGCAGGGCGGCGGAGAGGAGGACGGGCATCGGCGGGCGCTCTGTGGCGGCTTCACGGAGAGACGCGCGGACGGGAGAGCACGGAGCGGCCGCGGTGAGAACCGTGTGCGCTCCCATCCGCCGAACCATTCTGCTCTCCCCTCACACACTCCTCCTTCCCAGGCACATTACACCACCGACAGGGTGCATTATCCTACGCAGTCACCCGTTTGGAGGAGCCGTACGGAGGCGTGCGGGGTTGTCGTGGTACGCGTTAATTGCCCCAGTTTCTCCTCGCTGCTCCTCTCTGCTCCTCTCTCGGCGTGCGCGTCTCCTCAGCTCCAACGCCAGAGGTCTTGAAAGGAAATTAGGGCTAGCAGACCGGAAAAGCTTGATCAGATTTTTTTCCCTTTCTGCGCTGTAGTATATCAGAGGGAGGATGAGGGGAGTGGAGGGAGAGTCGCAGCGGAGAGCCGTAGAAGGCGAGGAGGCAGAGAGCAGAGCGACCTCCGCGGGTCTCCAGGAGATCTGCAGCTATGGAGGAAGGAAAAGAAACGAGTTTTTCTTTTCTCCAGCTCTGAAGCACACGTTCAGCACTGCGGGTGAGGGGTCGAGTCAAGAGGTCAAGTGGGGTTCAACTGGCAAAGGTCACTGAGTCAGACAGTCATCAGCTGCAGCCACGAATCATCAAGCAAACTGCAGTCATTTACTCTGGGTGTGTTACCTTGTTTTCTTTTTTAATAATATGATAATAATTATTATTATTATTATATAATAATGAATCATAATAACAATCGGCTATAAAAACAAAATAATAATAAAAAATCTAAACTCAAGACCTTTTTTTCACTTTGTAATAACACTATATACTGTGTGTATATACAGGTATATCTATCTATCTATCTATCTATATATATATATATATATATATATATACAGTGGTGGCCATAATTATTAGAACACCTGACAGATCTGAAAATATTGACCTTTTTTTGCCTCCAAAACATGATTTCATTTCATAATGTTCATGAAACATGCAGATGGTTGCTCTGAGCACAACAAATATCAGATGAAGTGAGTCCTACTGTTTTTATCCACTTTTAACTTTAATATTTGGTATGTCCACCTTGTGCAGCAGTTACAGCAGCACATCTCTCTGGCATAATGTCAACATATTTCCTGAGAACTTCAACACTAATGTTATCCCATGCCTTCTGCAACTCAAGCCAAAGGCTTTCCTTTGAATGTACAATAGATCTGTCCAGTTTATTTTCCAACTCGCCCCAAATTTGCTCGATGGGGTTGAGNTGAAAATGATGGACTGGCCCCCTCAAAGTCCGGACCTCAACCCCATCGAGCAAATTTGGGGCGAGTTGGAAAATAAACTGGACAGATCTATTGTACATTCAAAGGAAAGCCTTTGGCTTGAGTTGCAGAAGGCATGGGATAACATTAGTGTTGAAGTTCTCAGGAAATATGTTGACACTATGCCAGAGAGATGTGCTGCTGTAACTGCTGCACAAGGTGGACATACCAAATATTAAAGTTAAAAGTGGATAAAAACAGTAGGACTCACTTCATCTGATATTTGTTGTGCTCAGAGCAACCATCTGCATGTTTCATGAACATTATGAAATGAAATCATGTTTTGGAGGCAAAAAAAGGTCAATATTTTCAGATCTGTCAGGTGTTCTAATAATTATGGCCACCACTGTATATATATATCTATAGATAGATAGATATATATAGTCAGTGTATATGCAAATAATAAACTAGTGGAAAGCTTGATGACAAAAGTGTCCTGAAAAATAAAAAGTGAAGCTGACACAGAAATATACAAATAAGTGTTTCATGATCAAGCCATATTTTTCACACCTATCAATAATCCCAGAAGACACTTAAATAAAAACATAAATCTGAAACAGTGTTGTCAAGTTTGTGAATCTCTTCCTAATATAACCAATTCTTATCACCAGTTTGTATGGCACAAGGCCCAATGTTTGCAGCATTATGAGGAACATAACACGTGTTTGCAAACATGAATCCCTCCCAGCTGCAGAGGACTGTTTTATACTTGTGAGCTTCCTGTAAGAGGAAATCTCTCCATGATTATTGTTACATAATCATTTAATATAAAGAATTTAAAGGACCAGTGTGTGTGGGATTTAGTGGCATCTAGCGGTGAGGTTGCAGATTGCAACCAACTGAAGACCCCTCCCCTCACATCTCCCTTTCCAAGCAAAACTCTTCCAAAATGCAGCTTTTCCAGAAGCATTAGGGAACTTTCATGAACTCCCCACACTCCAACTTCTCCCTGATCCTCTAAATAGTCAACTGAACTGACACGTGTAATGCACATAAATAAAATGCGTGTGTAGGCAACAATATTTAGAATATTTATGATATAGTCAATATAACAATATTTCATACAGGCCTTTGTGCTCTGTTCTTATATGGGCACAAGGAAAGGAGAGGAGTTAAATGAGCCCAAGTCCGACCCAAGCCCAGTTTATAAAAACATAAAAAAGGCCTGAACGCAGCCCGAACCGACTCAGGTCCCATAGGGTCCCAACAGGCTTGCAGACCTCTAGTAGGACAACCTACGGTGGCTGCCACGCCAACGTAAAAACGCAAAAGGCCCTCTCTCGAGTCAGTGTTTGATTTGTCCGTTCTGGGCTACTGTAGAAACATGGTGGTGCAACATGGTGGGCTCCGTGGAAGAGGACCCGCTCCCTATGTAGATATGAAGTGCTCATTCTAAACCAACGAAAACACAACGATTCTTAGTTTCAGGTGATTAAACACTAATGAAAACATAATTATGAATATTATATTCCATTTCTGCCTATATATCCCAATAAATCTTACACACTGAACCTTTAAGTCTGTGAGAGACTTACAGGTGTGACCAACAGTGGTGAAAAGTAACAAAGTTCATTTAGTGAAAGACTGTGATACAATGTTGTACTTTACTTGCGTATTTCCATTTTATCCTACTTTATACTTGTATATGTATTGTCGTGGGACAGAAAATTAACTGATAATTGTTTTAGTCATTTATCAAACTAAAAGTCATGAAAGGTTTATCACTTTTATATTATTGTAAATTGAATATTTTTGGAGGTTTTGGACTGTTTTTCCAAATAAATCAAAGTTTTTGAAGATGTTAGTGTAGCTTTGGGAACTTGTAATGGGAATTTGGGGAAGATTTTTTTGACATTTTATAGACTAAACAATTTATTAACCAAAAATATTAACCGATGGAGTAAGTGATAATGAAAATAATCATTAGTTGCCCCCTTTTAAATATAAATGATAAATATTGCCCTTAGTTTTACTCNTGACTTTTTGGTAAGTACATGTTGCTGATAACACGTCTGTCATTATACTTTTAAGTAAAATGCAGGGAGGCAGGACACTGACTTGTAATTGTGTTTCTAATGTTTAGATTGTGTTACTCAGTGGTGGAAGAAGTATTCAGATCCTTTACTTAAGTAAAAGTATTAATACCACACTGTAAAAATACTCCACTACAAGTAAAAGTCCTGCATTCAACTAAAAGTATATAAGTATTATCAGCAAAATGTACTGAAAGTATGAAAAGTAAAAGTACTCATAGTGCAGTACAATGTTCCCTGTCAGTGTGTTACTATTATATCTGATGTTTCTGGATTAATATTACTGCTGCATTAATGTGTATGTTGCATTTTACTGCTGTAGATGTTTCAGGTTGAGCTCATTTTAACTACTTTATATACTGTTGAGTTTCTACAGCAATGCATCATGGTCTATAAGATCATTATGTTTGTAGCGTGGCTGCCCTGTGAGAACCTGNAGCTTAAAAAGGAGGAGAATTTTCTCAACACATAAAGGAACACTTCATCCTTCAGTTTATCACAAACATTCAACATCACCACATTTGGAGATACTTGGTTTTTACTGGACAGGAAGGGTATGAAAAATTGTAATCTGTAAAGTAACTAAAGGGTCAGACAAATGTAGTGGAGTAAAAAGTACAATATTTCCCTCTGAGATGTAGTAGAGTAGAAGTATGAAGTTGTATAAAATGGAAATACTCTAGTAAAGTACAGTAAGTACCTCGAATTTGTACTTAGTAAATGTACTTAGTTATATTCCACCACTGGTGTTACTGCTACTGTTACTTAAGTAGAAGTTCTGAGCACTGATGAATATCAGTTACCGTGTGTTTCCTAATAAATAAAAGTTCAGTAATGTGTAGGAGCAGAAATCTACGTCTGCTCTGAGGCTGTAAAAGGACAAACATCGACTGAAGTCTCTGAGTGTGAGATTCACCCTGAGTGTTGACCACCTCAGTGAGAAGAGACAGTCTCTCCGTGTCTAATCAGCTCCATATGTCTGCTGGGTGTATCTGCATTTCTACTACCACTGGTCAGCAGGCAGCCAATCAGAAGCCAAGGAAACACATCTCACATGTCCTGCAGCAGAGAGGCAAGGGGGTGGAGAGTTTTCATGACAGAGAGGAGAGGGATGAAGAGGAGTGTGTAACTCTTCAGTCAATCATTGAACAGCAGCACAAGAGCAAATATCACACACTGTGCACTAACAGGAGGTTTTGTCTTCTGCAGTAATCTTTAAAACTCAAAATGAAGCCTGAAAATGAGCTGCAAAGAAGTTTAAAATGACAAAAAATGCATCTGGAACAGAATGACTGTGATGTGAGCAATAAGTGGATAGCAAGGCACTGTATGAAGATATTCTGATGGCACCAGGGACATGAAAATTAGTACATTTTCATAGCAGTGTGCACGGGGTCAAAAAATTTTTAATTTTTTTGGTTGTCTGTTTTTTAAAATGGTCTTTTATCCCAAATTGTGCAATTATTTACTGACCGAGATAAGTTTCAGTTTCAATTTTACACTACCGCTGGTCGGCACCCAAGTTGAAAAATTTCAAATTCTGGACATAGTGGCTTTAATTCAAACACCAGCTGAAAACTGCAAGAAAAAGATACTGACCAATTTCAGTAGTATTATTTCAGGTGGTTTAACAGTTGGTCAAAATACAGAATAGTGGCAGAAGTTAAAGCTACATTAATCTATTTTTTGGTCAATAGGGGGCAGAAAACGTAAAACAAACTGAAAAACACACAGCGTTGACTTATTATGAAGTTGTTCTGGCTAATGTATTAGCAAACAACTGCCTATTTATACATTTAGCAGACATAGAGCAACATTATCATCCTGTTGGAGTCGTGTTTGTGTCACCCGATGACCGTAAGTCCAATATACACTCTCTTTTAGCTCTTATTTTGGTCTCCACCACCAAATATCTGGCTCTTTAGCTGCTAAATGCTCCACTATGTTCACCATCTAGTCTCTAACTGTGCTGTCTGCTGCTGGGCAGGTTTATCTTCATCAGAGCTTGTTTGCTGAAAACAGCTGATTAATGCACCTTTAAGTTTAATAAATTATCTCCATGGACATTTTGACTAGGAAGCGAAAATGAAAAGTTTAAGATGAGTCTGAAAGACAAAAGACAGAAGACAAATACTGCATGTCTGGGGTGTATAATGTGTCTGTAGTGGGTAAATAAGTCAGTTCCTTATGTTGTAATTGCAAAACAACGGTCAGTTTTTAATTGTTAATTAATAGTTAAACTATGAAAGGGTCAATCTGTAAGTTCTTGTAATTTTTCATATACATTTGTGGTTCACTTACAAGATTGAAGAGTCTGAGTTACAGATAAAAATCTACATTTTGTGTTTTTCAACCAATCCGGGATTCAAAATAAGATCCTTTCTTACCCCAACATTAACACACATCACTGATATTAACAAATCTTAACTCAAGGTCTACTTACTAGCTTTTTCAGTAGATTTCAACCGTATTTGGCGGCCTCCCTTAGTAGATGAAGTTTAACAGAGCTATCACCATGTCAAAGGAGCACACTCCATTTGCTGAGGATGCTGCCAGATGTGGTTGAAATCTCCTGAAAAGGCTAATAAGTGGATCTTGAGGTAAGAAGAAGTATTTATTCCAAGGTCAAGAATGAAGTTTTATTCTCATTACTGATGTAAACAAACCTTTTTGCAGCAACCGGAAAACATTACAGACTTAGTTTTAGTTGTTGTCTGGTATTAGTTTTTGTATTAAAACACTGACTGACTGTGCTCCACAGTTAAAATATCCATCGATTTAAATTTCTTGGCAGTTTTTGTTGAAACCATCAAAAACCACAGTTTCCAGCAGAAAGAAATCCATTCAGTTGGACGGACGCTCTCTTTTCATTTGCTTCCACTTGTCCCCGCTGGGCTCCTTGTCAGTTTCTGTCCGTTTGAATTCTGTTTTATAGATATTAGCTTTGAACGACACAGTGTTCCTGTATTTGGAGAGGACGGTGCTAACACTGTTAGGGTTCATTAGGACGATGCTCTACAAACATGCTTTTACTGTGAGGCACTTTGCAAAAGTGTCAATAAAAAGACAAAAAAAACCAAAACAACACTAGATGACAACAGAACGGTTGTCTAGGGTTATCTTTAGTTGGCTAAAAGAAAGTTGCTGTTGTTGGAGCTTCCCCTTCGAATCTCTGTGACCAGGTTGTGGAGTTCCTCTGACAGCGCCACCTTGTGGGAGAGAACGCCATAGATAAGAAAAAAGTCATATACAGTATTAGTATATAGAATACAGTTTGTAAGGTTCAGCTTCTGTGTCTGTGAGATTTTTTCTGTATATTTATGTTTTCGGGACAGATCTGGAAGCAGATTTTGTGTGTGTGTGAGAAACTCACTGTGTAACAGTCTGGCTCCTGCAGCCTCGTGTGTCGAGGGTGCAGAGTCTGGAGGGAGCCCTGAACCTTTGCTCTAGTTTCTGCAGCGCTGCACAGAGGGTGTGTGACCTAGAAAGAGTGGGACACACATTCATAAAGACTAAACTCCTACACAGTCCTGCAGTATTGTCATAATTGTGGTTTATTGTTATTTCAGATGCTGTGCACACTGAAAGTTATCAAATGTTTTTGTAAATTCTACTCCTAAATGCCATGCAGTACATGCTGGATGCCCTCTTGTACTCACACAAAGAAAATTAATCTTTTTTGTGCTTTATCCTTTACTGTTTTTAACCAGGTACAGTACTGTGTGTGGGCATTTTCCCTACATTTCCCACAGTACCTTTCTAAAACCCCCACACAACAGAGTTGAACTAGCTGATTTCAGATGTGGTTTATGGTACAAATGTAGAGAAAGACAGGAGCTAAATCCAAATTGCAGACTTTATAGGTGTGTCCTTACTGCTGTCCGATATATCAAGACCACAAGGGTGCTGATGCACCTCCAGTCCAGAATTCACCAGACTTTGCTCAGAAAAATGAATAGCAATATGGATGTGATGGAAACGAAACAACAAGCATCACAAAACGACAACTAGTCTGCTAATGTAGGTTATGTTGCTTTAAACAATGACGGCCCGTCCTCACCTGTCCTTTGGTAAACACTTCCTGGCGCAGACAGGTGACCTGAGCTGGAGTGACTGAGACAGAGGAGTTATCACACCCCAGAGGGTAACAGCTCAGAGAGACTCCTGCCTCTGGGGGAGACTCCACAGCGAGACACACCAGGTCCAGAAAAGGATGTCCTGCAGAGGAGAAAAGAGAGGGAAGCTTACAGACACACTAACAGTGAGTCTAAACCTTACTGAGGCTCAGCTCAAATGCTAACATTAGCATCATGGGTGGGTGATGTGGATGAAATCTTTTCTGACAGTATATGTCATTTTTTATTCCGATATAATAAATTGTGTAGAAAAACAATTTAATTTTGTTAATGGATAAAATAAGCAGATGTTATATCTGCTTTTTGGGTAATCCAGCAAATTTAAATTCCTGAAAAATCAAAAGTACTTCTTCAATTTTACCATAAGGCAGTCCCGCTCATTGAACTGCAAGATAACCAACAATGGCCTAATACACCCAGAGACATTAAAGGGATGGTTACCACAGTATAAACAGTACAGCAGAATATTTGATGCATCACCCACACATCACCCACCCCTTGTTAGCATACAGTCCCATTGCAGACATTGTAATTGGGATATCAGCGTTGTGCAGCTAAAAAAGCAGCCAAAACTAAAGTAAGATGGTGACAGAAAAACATAAAGAGAAATAAGTGTGTTGGAGGTGAAGCAGGTGGTGAAGATGAATTCTCACCCTCAGTGTCTACTAGCCTGTAGACAGCTTTCCTCCCGGGGACAGTGCTCTTCTGTGGGTCCTCGCTGATCTTCATCCTGGGCCTCCCCCTCACCTCCACCAACTAGCACACAAACAGAAATGCAGTGGCGGAATGCAACTAAGTACATTTACTCAAATACTGTACTTAAGTAAAATTACAGACGTATTATCAACAAAATATACTTATTAAAAAGTAAAAATACTTATTATGGCCGATTCTACAGTGTTATATGTATATATATATATAAGGGCATCCATGTTATTGCATAAATTCAATATATACTATTAAATTTATGCATTAACATGTAAGCAGCATTTTAATGTTGTAGCTTGCTCAGCTGAAGCTAATTTTAATTATTAAATGTAGTTTTTTCATTGTATTTCTTAAGATGCATCTAGTAAAGTAAAGAAAGGATCTGAATTCTTCTTTCACCATGGCAAAAATGGCACCATATAAATGTTAACATGATAGGAGAAGTGAGTTCGGGGCATTTGGAGAGACAACAAAGTGCACTTTTTGTGTTTAACACATTACCTTGTACACACAGCCCAGCGAGGGTTGTTTTGTGCAGGTGACCAGATGTGTTCCAACACCAACCACATTGATCTCATTCTCCTGAAACAATGAGACACAGAACATCAGGGAAAAGGGGAAAAAAAGCCTGAAGGCAGTAAAGATGACTGGATTGTTCATCATAAACAATCCACATGTTCAGTCAGTTTACCTTCTTGTTCAGCTCAGCCATGCTTTGCTCTGAGATGTTATTGGTCCCAACGATGATCAGTGAATCGAAGGCAGAGATGGAGAAACTGTGGAGAAGATTAAAAAGGAACAACGGACAATAAGACGTCTGGAGGAGTAAGATGTATTCAGGCAAGACATACTGATGCACACATACAGCATGGCACCTCACTCACTGCTCGCTGCAGAGTCTGAAGACACGACGGACGTCGACTGACTGCCTGCAGAGGTCCCCGCTGTCCAGACGGACTCCTACGGGCCTGTAGCCCAGTTCACACAGCGCCAAGGCCACAGCGCAGAAGTTCAACAGACCACTACTGAAATCAGACACACACACATTTCATCATATGAGCGTGGAGCACGGACTAAAGAGATTCTGAGACAGGTGGTTAGATGAAGACCTTGGGTTCTGGGAAATTATGATTTTCCACCAATTTCTAAGAATTAGTAATTGATGAAAGAAATCAACAAAAAATCAACAGTTACCAACAGTTAGTTCAGCTACAACAGTTGTGAAGTTACCAGTAGTGATGGTGATTTCTGAAGAACTGAAGCTTTCTACCAAATTGTATTACTAACAGATTCATTCATAGATTCCTCCAAACCTGATTTAACTCAGTGTACAGTAGTGACACCTATTGGTATAATTGGTACAATGTAGTGCAGCAAAATCCTAAAACGTGATCATGCACTGAAGAAGTACTCAGATCTTTTACTTAAAAGTATGAGTAGGATTTTCCTAAAAAAAAAAGAAAAAAGTATAGACTCAAACAAAAATGTTCTTATGTTCTTATTTTGCTGTGTTCGGGATGTTTCTGGGTGTCAACCTTTGGGCAGTGGGTGTGTAGCCCCAGCCAATAACAGCACGCAGGGTGGGACTCTATAAAAACGTAGCGACCAGTTACCAGATCATAAGAACATGAGACCACCAGAAGCTTTGAGCCGGGGAGGAGGGGCCAACTTTGAATGTTGTGTTTACAAACAGCCACCAACAAATCCTACTCGTTATACCTTACAGTTATACCTACTCATTATATATATATATATATATATATATATATATATATATATACACACACAGTAAAAGTAGCAATACCACAGTATAGAAATACTGTTATACGTTATAACTAAAAGTCATGCAATCAAATTTTGAATTTTACATTACTAAGTAAAAGTACATAACTATGAGCATCAAAATATACTTAAATTATCAAAAGTAAAAGTACTCATTATGCAGAGTGGCCCATTTCAAAATAATATATATTATCTTACTGGATTATAATTATTGATGCATTAATGTGTTCATCACTTTAATGTTGTAGCTGGTAGAGGTGGAGCTATATTATGATTAATTTATATACTGCTGGGTAGCTTGTGAATTTGTTGTAATGTATTTGTTGATTATATTTAGTTTTAGTTTTATCTGAATCTGCAAAGCAACTAAAGCTGTTAAATAAATGTAGTGGAGTAAAAACTACAATATTTGCCTCTGAATCATTGTGGAGTTGAAGTATAAAGTGGCATAAAATGGAAATACGACTGAAATAAATAGGGACAACATTAATGCCATATGTCGTAGCATCACTAGTTACCAGCCAACACTGTAGCTGTCAATCACAGGGAGGAAGTTCTGAGGGTAGGCGATGGCGTAGGACAAAAAGGCTGCCAACTCGCCCTCACGGATCTTCCCAGGCTCCGCTCCAAGGAGCTCACACACACGACTCAGCCAGCCCTTTGTCAACGAAATGACGTCAACTGGATCAGGGTCCCCGTTCACTGCCACGAGAGTCTGAGTGGAACCATGAAACAGGGACAGATTATTAACGACGTGTATATTAAAATTCAGTATTACATATGGAAGCTGAGCAGGTTAACTGCACTGTTGGCAACATGTTTCCTGCAACACCTTCAGGCCGTTCTTCTTCCACATGATCACTGACAGAAATGCTTCAGTCACTGTTTTCCTGTGGAGACCGATGACCCTGAACCTACCCTGAACTGTGCTCAAATTAGATTTTTTCTGGATGTCTGTTCCCATACATGTCATGTTGTAAATGGTGAAGTCAAAAATAGATTTTCCACATTCTTGACAACTAAGTTCAAAACTTACAAGCTAAATTACAAACTCTGTCTGAAACTGACATTTAAAGCCATTTAAAGAGTTTTCAGAGATATTAAATGAGGGTAATTTAAAAACAGGTGTGACTTTCTTTAGCTTGAATTTAACAGTTCTTGTTCAAATTATTGTGAATCACAGAAATTACATGATGACGTATCAGCGATAAGCTTAGCTAAAGCTTTTGATGTGTGCATGTTACTTACACTGTACATAGACAGCCTATTGCACTCGCAGGTTTGAGCTAGCCCCGAACTCCCACCACATTCTGTACAGGTGCCCCAATCAGTAATAGTCACTAGGACATAACCCCTCACTGGCTTCCCACCAGTGAACTATGTTTATTAGCTGCACATGAGGTATTGTTGCTGGGAACTGAACCTGGCTCTCTGTGGTGGTTTGTACTATTCTCCAACATAATAACATAACAACATAACTGATAAAGAAATGAAGGCCGTAAAATGTTCACTTACATACAAACTTATCGTATGCTTTGGATAATGATCAAGAATAATGTGAGCAACCGCAATCTGTGGTTAATGAGCTAAAAATGTGTAAAGACACTGGTATGGTTTAAGGATGGCTGGAGGAGAGAACACATACTCACTTGAGGACAGACCTCCTGCAGGGAGGTGAAGGAAGTGACATATGAGTGCGCCATGGTCCCTGCGACGGGGATCCCAAACAGGAAACCAGCCTGAACGTTACTGGTGAGATCAAACCCTGGAAGACAGATTTTAGTATCAGTCTGTGGGTGTGTCAACATCAAGAGGCAAACACACTTGAATAAAGTTAATTTTGGGGCATTCAGAAAAACAATTTGCTGCAAATCATCCCTGTTCCAAATCACCACCTGTATTGGCTTTTCATTTGTTGTTCATATGATATCAAGTCATTTCGAAGCTCTGACATTCCTCTTCTCAGCTTTTCTTTATTCACTATTTGTTGGAGACACACTGTGTAGGACTCATTACTCCAGATTTCTTCAGTGGAAATGAAGGTAAAGTTACATAATTCTTTCAGAGGTTTCTCAGCACCTGGGGCTGATTTAGGCTCTTTACGTGGATCCATGTGCCTCTTCTCAGTGAGAACGCCTACATCTTTGCATGTTTTGTTGGGGAGGGAAAGTGATCCTTGCTGTAATCTTACCTCAGAGAGAAATGGCCCGGATGCTCCATACAGACATGAGTAAAAATATATATCTCAAGCTATTTATATTTGCATGTTTGTCTTAAAATGAGATAGAGAAGAGAGAGTGTCAGAGCTTGAATGTTTCACAGAGATCACACAACATTCACCTCCAATGTGTGTGTATCGTGAGGCGGTGAGCCCTCCATCTGGTCCCTGAGCCCTCCTGAGGCCCATCTCCAGCAGCCTCCTCTTGGGGCCGGCCGCCAGGCGGAAACGGGCAGCGTTACTGCACACCAGGCTGACAACAAAGACGAGACAGGACAGAAACAGGCCGTTTTACGTCTGGAACGTTTATACAAAGTTATAAAATGCACAGTTTGGGCCGAAAGCTGCGGCTGGTTGAGTCATGATTGATGCCAGTGTGAAATCCACACAGCCTCAACTTTAACTTCAACTTCTCTTTTTCCCTTTAATTTGGTCATTTAACTTCAGTGTGTAAATGTGTTACATACGCCTCTGTGTCTTCATTTTGAGAAAATGTTAAAAACCATTAACTCCTCTCTTTAATCAATGTCTAAGCCTCCCTCTAAATTTGCCTTTGAGTTTCTTCATATGTAGAAATAAAGGTTCACTTACATCAAGTGGGATATTTCAATGCAAGAAGTCATGTGTTTTATGGCTGCTCCCTTCTGTGAAATACAAATATTCTAGATGTCTTGTTCATCATTTAAATATACATTTCCTCATAATTCAACCCGACATATTTGACATCTTATACTTCTGAATCTCAAATAGTCTTTGATTGCAAAGGGCTCCTGGATGAACCAAACAGAGATAAAGAGGTTACTAAATTTAAAAATGCTCATTACAAAGGAAGGACATGCCCTTGGTGATCTCAACATGAGCTGTGGAACTTGACATACCAAATATGCAGCACTGAAATGATTTGTTAACTCACTGATTAGTTGACCAAAGGATTTAACTCTTGACAACGATTTTGATCATTCATTAATTTAAGTCATTCATGAAGCAAAAATGCCAAACTAGGCTGGTTCCAGCTTCTCAAGTGTAAGATCATTTGCTGCTTTTATTGGAAAATAACATTGTAAATTGATATCTTTCGGTGTTTGGCTTTTTGACTGCATTTTTTCTTTTTTTTTTTAAGTTTATTTTCATGGCATGGACAATATACAGTGAAGTGAGACTGGAAACATCAGGAGAGAGAGTGATGACATGCAACAATGGTCCCACCTGGTTTTTGTGTGTGTGTGTGTGTGTGTGTGTGTGTGTGTGTGTGTGTTGGTTGTTACCTGGCATAGTTGACCAGACACAGTAGGCTGGTCTCCAGCAGCTGAACCACAGCCAGCGGACCTGCCACCTCCATCAGAGGCACCTGCAGATGTTTTAGACATGTTACTCCCTCTGACCTCTTACCGACCCTGTATTTGACCTTTGACCTTCGGTTTCACCCTGAAGCCCTGCAGCTCACCCTGGCAAACACCACAGTGCCCTCTGGGACAGAGCGGAGCGTGACGCCGGAGCAGTCCAGGCCTCGCAGGAACTGGAAGAAGGTGGGATCGGTGGCCGGGGGCAGGACGGAGCGCAGGAACTCCACATCTGGATCCACAAAAAACAATGTTAATAGCTGGAGCAGTGTCAGTAAGACCAACAACAGATGGCATCCTTCATCCGTCAACACATGTGCTCTTACACAACCACGTGACCTCCATGTGTCCTCTCTCCCTCACACCACACACACACACACACACACACATAGAATTACAATAATAGAGCTAAATCTAATAACTTTCTGTACAGCTAATCTAATCCGGCAGCTACCAACAGACTTCAGTGGTGTGACTGAGATAAAGTTTAGACTAAACATGTTGGAATGTAGCCATGACAGCTTGCTGATCACAGTGGTGGAAAGTAACCAAGTACTTTACTTAAAGGTATAATGAGTAGGATTTTTCTAAAAAACAATGTATAGACTCATACAAAAATAATGCCTCTCAATCATCACTTATGACCCACTAAAAGTGTGTGGTGGTGTCTGTATCTGCAGAGACCCTGCCCTCTGCCTGGATTTTCTTATTTTGCTGTTCGGGACGTTTCTGGGTGTCAACCTTTGGGCAGTGGTGTGTAGCCCCCAGCCAATAACAGCGTGCAGGGTGTGAGGGGCGGGACTCTATAAAACCGCAGCAACCAGTTGCCAGATCGTAAGCACGTGGGACCACCAGAAGAGCCGGGGAGGAGGGGTCAACTTTGAAATTGTTTACAAACAGCAACTGACAAATCCTACTTGTTATACCTTTAAGTCCAATTTAGGTACTTGTACTGTACTTGAGTATTTTATGCTACTTTTTACTATAACCTACCAAAGGTATTAAGCTCCCTTACTTAAGAAGAAGTACAGTACCAATACAACTATGTAAAAATACTCCATTCTCATTCAAACGTGAAGTGCTTAAAGTGTCAAAGCAAAAGTATCATTGTGCTGAAAAATGACCCATAAGAGAAACATTATACATTAATAGAATATTTAAAATACTGATGCATCCATGTGTAAGTAGTATTTTAATGTTGCAACTGGTTTCCACTACTTTATATTCAGTTTAATCTTTGCCATTTCAAAGGCAAATAATGTACATTTTGTACTCCAATACATTAATTTGACAGTTACTAGTTACTCTTCAGATGAAGACTGTACAATATGATCCGTTTATGAAACATGACAGAACTACTGAATAAAGTTGTTAAAATGATCTCCACTAGCCACAACATTAAAAATGCTGCAGACTTGCTCTGTCACACAGCAAAGTATGTTTAGTTGTCATCCGTAATAACTGGTTAAAATAATCGTGAAAGACAAACTTCTATATTGTTTCATAATTCTCTTTGAACCGCATCTGTGTGAACTTGAGCCTCTGGTAAAGGCAGACTACACTTACATGAGCGCAGAACAAGCTGCGTTTCATTAAACTTGGTTGGTATGCGGTGCCGTGTTGCTTCATGTGCTGATCCTTACAGCACACAACTGATTACAGATTATTCTTGTGTGCTGCAGTTCAGCGCAACACGTCAAGGTCCACTGAAATACTCCACCGACACTCACGTTTTCTCATTGAAACCCTCTCAGGGGTCGCGCGGTGAAGTTTGCGCAACCACAGCGGAATGCGTAAAAGGAGTTTGGAGGAAAGCAAAGGCATGCCGATCTGAGGAAAAATAATGTTGTCGTTGATTTGATTTGGTAATTTTAAAGTTTAATTAGTATTAATGGAAATATAGAGCCCAAGCTGACTTCCTCACCTTCATCTGTGAAGCGAAAGCTGCGCAGGAACAGCAGGCAGTCGTGCAGCCCGGCGAACAGCGAGAAGCCGCCGCCGAACGGATTGTCCCTGAAGAAGAGCTCGAACACGGCGGGCTCCTGGTGCCGGCCGGCCCGCCAGTACGCGTACGCCATGGTGAACTGGTACAGGTCCGTCAGCAGCGGGGGGACCCGCTCCCGGATAGACCGCTCCATAACCCCGCATGTGTTGCTGGACGGCGCTGCCATGTTATTCAAGCCCTGGTTCCAGGTTCACTGATGCCGAGATCTCTGGGACTTGCAGTTCTTCAAAGCCCCACTGACTCCTTCACCTAGTGCAGCAGGAACAGAGCGGAGACGAAAAGCCCGCAGGCAGAGCAAGGCGTGTAAATATAATGTCGAGCAGCCTGAACAGCACAAAGCGCAAATACTTCATTAAAGTACCATAAAATGGCAACGAAGCATATTTGAGTGAATGTACTTTGTTAATTTCATGCACATGACAGCGAGAGGGAGGCAAGATCTGCAGCAGCGAGTTCAGCTAAAACATTCCTTGTTCAAAATGTAACAGAACAAAAAATAAAACAAAGACATTCAGAGTTTCTCACTTTATTCAAGAAGGATCTGACGGTACACATTCAGTAGTATACTCTAAAATACTTCATGAGGCTGCTGTTCTTGCCAAAACACATTTTGGTTGCCAGAAAATGTTGTTATGCCCATATAATGTCAGGTTCAACTCCTGTGTTTTCATTCTTTCATATTTCAAGAACATTAAATACTGTTTGACTTAAATGTATCATTTCTATACAAACACACCAGTATATCCATTTTGCATATTAATTATGTATTATGTAGAGCTAAATTCTGTGTTAGGCTCTGCTGCAGACATCTGCTACTCTAACTTCACAAAGGAGACACTACAGCTGTTTTTATAAATATCATATATGTTATATATTTGTAGGCTAAGTATTATTCTGGTCATATTCTGTTGTTGTTTGATGTATAACCATCGGTACTGAATATGTCAAGTAACTGCTCTCTTCTCTTTAGCAAATTTGCTGTAATTAACTGTTTACTCTGAGTTAATGAAGGTTTCATGTGAGAATCTCATCTTTAAACACGCAGGACTCAGTGCCACCAAGTCTGCGCTGAAAGGAAAATGACTATGACACTGACTGAACTTGTGTTGTTCTTGTATTGGGGGTTGAATGTGTGTCCCAACATTAAAATCATCTCTCAACCTCTGTAACTTTAGGCTCTCCGGCCTGGGGGTCAGGATGATAAATATAACATGTTTTGAGATGATTAACAGGAAAGGAAGGGAAAAAAAGATGTAGCCTACGTCTTCTACACCCAGTTACAGTGTGTTCAGACTTTTCCCTAATCTTCAGGACCATAAATATGATTCAGATTAATCCAGGGAATCTAAAGGGAAACGTTGTTTGAACTGCAAATCAAAAAACCAGAACCAAACACTCGGCACCATCAGTGAATATGACTTCTCACACGTCACGTAAATTAGGATGGACACATCAGCCCAGGCTTCAAACAGTAACAATCACATTGTGATCACAACTGTGAGAAAGTAGCTGTCTTTTCTCTCTGCCAGATTGGGACCCTGATGGCTTGTGTGGACATGTCACAGGACACCATTTCAAGATCTAAAGGTACACCTTTGATCAGTTCTGGTCATTATCCCAGTTCTCCCTGCTGCCCGCTGCCTTCCTCCACAGTGGGGAGGCATCCTGCGAGCTCATTGGTCAGGGTGTGCTTCTGTCCTCCCCAGAGAAAGTGCGTGGGCTGTCCTGTGCCGTGCTCCGAACCATAAACAAAGAATGGGCTGAGCTCGATGGCCAGAGCCGACCTGACCAGGCCGACCCCCCCTCCGCGCTCTGAGCAGGGGTGGTAAACTCGTCCACTGACAGGATGCATGTACAGCGCCTCCGGGCGGAAGGGGACGGACAGCTTCTCCGCCCCACCACAGTACGACAGCAGCTCCTGATCTCCCATGATTCCCGGCGGCCCTGCAGGACTCTGCAGCAGGTGGGTGAAGACCACAGGACGGTCATCGCAGCGCAGGAAGTTCCTCTCCCGGCCACACAGGGACAAGAAGGGGAAGTCCTCCTCATAACGACCACTCTGATTTGAACGCAGCCGACTGAAGAAGAAGACCAGGAACTGTTTATCTGGTTATGAAGAAACAGGGATGACAAGGAGCCGCTGAGCAATAAAGCAACAGAAAGAATAATATTTGTTCTGCTCTATAGCTAATAATTAGTCAGATCAGAAATATATTTCATACTTTAACCTGAAGTCAGGGCCCAACCTTCAATGTGTTCAGGCATCATACAGGCTTTGAAGTGGGTCCTGCTTCATTACCTGATCTTGAGGCCTTGTCTTTCTGGTATAAGTCTAATGATATTCTCTGTTTTTCTTATTGTCAACAAATTCCATTGAACAACTAAAACCAACAGTGAATTGATCAACAAGTATCATGTGTGTATCAAAGCCTGATATATCTTCTTCCTCTGTGCCATAGAGCTCCACTGTCGCCCAAAAACAAATCAATGAGCAGCACTGTTGCACTTGGTGACATGTTCCGTTACCATGAACACACACACTGTAGTTTATTTTGACTCAGTCCCACACACACCGTCCTGCTGCCCCAAATACTCACTAGAGAACCAAATGTAGATTAATGCGCCGCTGAAAATAGTCCCCAACAAATGCACCATTTACTCCTGTTTGAGTAATGACTGATAAAAACTACAGTGTCCACCTGTTTCAGGAAATTTCTGAACCTTTTTAAAAAAAAATTAACTATATATTTCTGTTTTTAAACATTCACGTCATCAGTAGGAACCAATGGTCTTGGAGCTGAGAGCTATAGACAGGAAGTCAAAAAGTATTCAGAGATGTTGGTTTGTTGTTTGTTTGTTGGTTTGTTTGTTGGTTTCAGTCTGTTCCTGGGATTTGTTGACAATAACAAAAAGAAGAGAATATTGCCAGCCTTATCTTTTGAAAGTCAAACTCAGTTTTAAACTACTTTAGTAGATATTGTGATTACATGCTGCTGTTTTATCAAATTACCACAAAGCAAATCTGATGCTGCATAATATTCTAGGATAGGATGACTGCACACAGTGTGCAGAGACTAAATTTTGCCCTGAGGTCCCCAAACTGGTTAATCCTGTCATGCTATTATAATTTATGAATAGTCTACTGTTTGTTTAATACATGTAGAAACAAAGCTGTTCAAATGTGACAGTGTTGTTTGTAATGTGCAGCAGCTGTCTAGAAACTCTCTGTAGCTATTTTATTAACACTTCCATGATGACAACTGCTGCTTTATTTTGGTTGCTATGATATTGCCATATCTTATTGACTCAATTGTTCTCAAATTAACATCCAGTGCTACATCAGCCAACTCCACCTGACTGTGGGCTTCATGGCAAACATGCATATTTACAAAATTTTACCAAACTGTCAGATTGGTCCTTTAAGCTGTTGAAGACTTGAGTGAAAGGCTATGAAGTGGAGGTGGTTTGGGGGGATTTACAAGTTCCAGGTAAGGATGCACTGGGGCAGACTTATAAGCTATTTATTATACGCTTACATTTTTACTGTTAAATAAGCACAAATGCGTTGCGTGTGTTCATTTTTACCTTTGAAGCAGGTGACAAAGTTCTTCACTTTAGTGTCGTCGAGGAAAAGCTGTAAGTCGAGCACACACCAACATGTCAGCAGGAGATGTCAACGTTAGATTATATGTGTTGAATGTGTTGTCACTTTGTACACTCACCTGTCCTTGGTGGTCAACGTAGTAGAAGTACTCTCGGATACGTGGTTCCGGGCTCTGGCCCTGGATGTATGTAGCGGTGGTTCTGGAGGCGGTGAAGCCGGCGGGCATGCAGCGCAGAGCGGTCAGACCTCTGCAGCTGAGAGCCGCAGTCCGGAGGAAATACATGGCGGAACAGGAGCACAGAGAGGAAATCTGTTCCAGAATAAACAGAGAGGATGCCTGCAGTGTTAACCGAGGGTCTCTATTTACACAACTTCAGCTCTGCCCTCATGTTTTTGTTTACAGCTGCATCAGAGCGGAAGTACAACCCGGAACAATTTAACTGTTGCAACATCTTCAGTTTTTGGCTGCGGCCGCCTCGTGGACACTGATGGTACTTTTGTTTTATAACGTTTAGATTACAATAATGTGGCAATATTAACAGCTTAATACAATATACATTCAATACATTGCTTCACAGATCTAATAAGGTAGAAAAAACAAAACATAACAGAAAAAGTGCGGAGTTTACAGACCAAAATAATCAGAGAAACATTTAAAAATGCTTTGTTTATTTTTAATAAATGAGGAATCTTTATAGTTGAATTAGGTGCTGGTCTCTGCCCTAATTTCCCCTGTTACTGTACTATTTTTTCTTCTTTTCTTTTTCTATCAAGCCTTTTGTTATTATCAATCTGTCAAGCAATCAAACTTTATTTTTGTAGCACCTTTCATACAGGTGAGTACAATTCAGAGTAACATAAAGAGAGTAACATAAATAGTAAAATAACTTCAAACTAATTCACACATGAAAAAATAGAAATGATATAAGATGAAATGATAATGAAATAGAAATGACAAAAGGGAAATCATTTTTAAAAAGTAAATTAAAAATTATGAATACATTTAAAAAACAGAATACATATATATATATATATATATATATATATATATATATGTATAAAAGTTAGCCTAAATGTTAGACATAAAACATTCTTATCAAAAGACTAAAGAGGGAAGTTTATCAGCAGGGAAGCAATACTTGTTATTGCTTCCAAAAAAGTAAAGTTTGTTAACAAAAAAAGACACCCATATAGGCCTNTGAAGCTGTTCTGGCAGCGCATGGTGGCCCAACACATTACTGAGACACTTTATGTTGGTTTGTCCTTTAATCTGTAACCTGATTATGTATATATGTTTTCATTACCTGCTTCATTTATTAAGTGATTACAGGTGTGATGAAGGAGCTGGATGTGTCTGTTATTGTTTGACTCTGAGGAAGACACAGTGAGCAGTCAGTACACGTTGGTCGTGTTTTAATCATGAGGGTGCAATAATAAAGGTCTTTTTAACTTTTGTACTTTAACAAATCTGTGTGCCTTTCATTTTCTTCCCTTTCTTGTGGACAGAATTTGACTTGTTTGCATCTCTATAGTAACATATTATGTCACAAGTTAAAATGCAACTAGGCTAACAATTATATCAAAAACAGAATGGCTGGATTGACTCCAAAAAGCTTTTATATGGCAAAAAAATGAGAAGCTGTTCTTTTCTTTTTAAACAAAATACCCTAAATAGGTCAGCAAGTTTTCCTCAAAGGGAGTTACAGTTATGAGGAAAGGGATCTGGATTGGGATACAGTATTAGTGGGGAATCCACTGCTTTCTTCCAAACTTTGGAAGAAAAATAACTGCTAAAGAATTAGCCTGAAGGATTGTTATTTATGGAGGTTGTGTTAATACTCGCATTCCTCCCTGTACATACTTCCAGTCCATCCCTACTGCAATCCTGGAAGTCGGGTTGAGTGTTTGTAGCCTTTTTCTTAAAATATGTATGATTTAGTGATGTGACCATCTCTTTCAATCTGGGAGGAGCTTTTTCATGTGTAAAAGAGAAGCCTTTTTGTACTGAAGGCTTGTACGCTGCAATCTGAAGACCCCTATTTGCCACACTGTATATCTGAAAAGAAATATCTGCAGGACAGACTGTAGGACAATAATTGGATGTAGTGGTTTCTTAAAGTTCTTGGAGCATTCCAACAATGAAAAGAGAAAAACCACCTGGTGGGTCTCTTGTTGCAAACTCGTGCTGTGCAGCCGAACATTGTTCAAACTTTATTTTAAATTCTAGTGAGAGATCCCACAGTTTCCAAAGATATCAGATACGTCAGGCTGAAATTTGAGGAAATGTGTGTGAACTGATGCACGAGACATGTAGAATATTTCCCTTTGATCGGAAATAAAAAAGGTCTTAGAGTTTGAATATGTCACCCAATGTAAACATATAGCTTCAAAGAATTAAATTTGGAGTATAGGATTGAATATATTGGATAGTATTGGAATATAGAAAATAGTGTAGTGGAGTATTTCCACAGTGTGGTATTGCTACTTTTATTTAAGAAGCTGAATACTTCTTCCACTACTGGTCATTTGTGCTTCAATAATGACTAAAACGATTCACTGATTATCAAAATAATTGCCAATTCATTTTCTGTCAGTCAAATGATCGCTTAATCGACTGATCGTTGCAGCTCATAGTTGGCTCTCAGCAAGCCAGTGACAAAGAAAATATGAATTCATGAGCTGTAAACAGCGTGACCAACCTACATATTGTATAATAACTGTCGTGAACACAACAGGGCTCTTCAGGGAGCTGCATGTAAATCTCTTGGCTAATAAAAGAAGCACATAAACAACAACATTCCTCCGCAACACAGCAGCAGGCAGACAGACAGGCAGGCCGCAGACAGACAGACAGACAGACAGACAGACAGACAGGCCGCAGACAGACAGACAGACAGACAGGCTCATGTTAAAAGGCCAACACACCCTAAAACGGTATAAACAGAGGCTTCTTTGGCTCCACAGATGGGACTGACAGCACACAAAGCGGCTGATTCAGACGAGCTGGTAATGACTTGAACTCCATCCAGAATAACCCTCAGTGAGCAGTGAAGCTCCAGCTGTGATCCCTCCACCTGTAGTTTCCACTTCCGCCTTCCTCCTCCTCCTCCTCCTCCTCCAGGTAGGGTGGAGTTGTCTCTACCTGGACTCTGACAACACACAGGAGATCTAAGGGCTCAATAATGGCGTTATAGTCGGACTTTGGAGTGCGTTCATCGACATATATTCACAGTAAGTTCATGTTTGATTGTTAACGGTCGAATTAATTCTGCGCACGTCATTAAACAAACATTTAAAGCTAATTAAAGCAGCTAATGTGTCGAGGAGGCTACGGAGCGATGTGTTTCTACTTTTGACCGCTTTTAAAACCACAAACCTGCTCCACTGTTACTGTACATACAGTTTAGAAAGCTTCCTTGTTGAGAGAAATGTTTATTTAGTTTGTTTTTCATTATAAAATAGTCTTTGATGGTGATAACAGCCTACGCCATTCATGAAACTTAGCTAACGTTTCTGGTGCTCTAATATAAGTGAAGCTAACGTCAGCGGTAACGTTAGCACAGGTTTTCTTTAAGGAGTTATTTGAAATAAAAGTAAAAAGATAGCATTTGTAAAATACCTTCAGTAGGACAACTGTTGAGTTGTCGTTTCTAAAGTAACTTTAACAGTTTCTATATTGTTCAAAGGTCATTTCTGTGTTCAAACGTATCACTTTCGCTCAGCAGGTATGAGCCATCCGCCCCGTTCAAACCGGGGACACCGGGAGAGGAACGGAGACCACCGGCAGTACCGAGACTCCCGCGATGACAGGTGTGGTTAATGTGCTGTCATTAAACATCATTGAACCCACTGGGTTTCCTGTAGTAATATCATTATCCCACCTGTGTCCTGGGCTCGTTAATGAATGCATGTCAGTGGTGGTTTTAAACTCATCTTTCCTCATTTTTGTCAATTTGTGCTTCTTGTAAATGGTTTCAAATACAAAATAAAACTGTATTCATAAAGACGGAGAAACATACATCCTTAGAAGTAATTCTTAATTTAGTAAGATACAATTTAAAAACATGACAGTTAATTATTCACATTACCAGTGGTCATACACTGGAGCCTTATACTACATAAATAATTATATCAATGTACAGTTTACTCTGTTTTAGCCTTCACAGACTCAGTCCATCATTTTGCACCACTAATGTACAGTGTATTATTATTACACGGCACATTGTTCAGTGTATCATGAGTTCATCCAGTATAGTCAGACTAAATCACTTTATCTCATTTATTTATGGCTTTTTATTGTATTTTGTTCATCACCTAAATCCTTTAATGTCCTTATCTCATTTGTTTTTATGATTTATGTGTCTTGGCTGCTGTAACACCACAATTTCCCATTGGGACTATCTATCTGTCTATCTATCTGTCTACTAAGGTTATGCCAAGTTTCATGTCTTATTTTAATATTAATTTCACTTACAACATTGCTATAACTTTTTAAATCATAAAAGTGAAAACATGGCCTTGGCTTCTGACAGTTTTGTTTTAGGAATATAATATTTCCCAGGTATAATAAACCACTGAATTACAAATAACAACTTATTTTCTATCATATTCTATTCACAATAAAAACAAAACATGGAGAGGCTCAGTGCTACAGAAGTATCAAGTGTCTGTGTTGAAACATTTTCTATATCAGTCCAAAATATGCTGGAATACAAACTAAAAATAGAACAAAACATGGAAAAGGTTCAGCTCTTCAACAGTAAACAATACCAAGTGTTCATGTTGACATTTATTCTGAAATATGCTGGAATACAAGCTAGAAAAATAAATGATAACTTCAGTGTCATGATGCATGCGTTTCTATGTTCCAGGTCTTCCTCTCGACCCCCGTACTACCCCAGAGAGGACGACCCCCCTCCCAAACATGTGCGGGAAGTCCCTCGAGTGGAGCACCATGAGTCCACTTGCACAAACATTTGCTCCAGGAGAGGTGAGTTAGGATCAGGGTGGAAATATCTGGGTCGAATCAAATGAAAGCTCTTCTAATAGAAGCTGCGACGCGTCACAGGGCGGACGTTGGTTTCAGTCTCTTTGCAGCTCAGTCCTTCCTTCTACGCATACTGGAAAGACCGGTTTTCTGGTGTTTACAGGCCTCCTTCCTCAGAGTTTAGACTTTGGCAGACTAACATGACCCTTTGAAGAAAGAGAAACCTGATATCTGAGTCTAATAGATTAATCACATGTATCTAGTAACAAAAGAGTTGATCCTCTAGGAAAGTTAATAACATGACATTTTGTTTAGTGCTCAAAGTATTGGTTGATCCACAGAACTAAACACAAAATAACAGCAATTTTGATAATAAGTTAATTGTTAGTCATTTACCAAGCAAACATGCTTATCAAGTTTTGGTTCTAGCTTCATAAATGTGAGGATTTTTTTGCTTTTTTCTGTTTCATATCATTGTTGTTTGGACAAAACACTACATCATCAAGACATCACCTTGGGATACTTCCTGGCCCTGGACACCTGTGTGTTAGGCTAGTTAGGTAGTGGTAATTTGATTAAACTCAACTTTATTAAAGAATATGCACGATATAACCGCAATATAAACTCAATAATTAAGGCCCATTAAGGCATAATGCTAGCCTGACTTTAAGAAAGGGTCTCATGATAATGCAGGACCTGCCTTTGTTAATATTGTAATATTGTGCAGATTTCAAAACACATTTGCAATTATTCATTTTACAGTAAACACAGGGAATTTGGTACTCTGGGGACAAAAGGCCCAATTTTCCCAGCTGGTAATCCCTCATTGGACAGACTAATTATGAATAATAATGAAAGTGATCATTAGTGGTGTCAGTGATTCTGGGTGGGGTACACATTTGCAGTGGACACTTCGGGTTCTTCAAACTCTTACAGTTAGTTTACTGTATTATCCTACTTAATACTATTGTATTTTACAGTTTTTTGTGTGTGTTTTACACTTGCTAGTTTCTCTGTGTACACTGTGGGACTGAATGAACGCAGTTCTGTATATAAGTACTGTTTAATGAGAGAATGACAACAAACTGTGCCTGACTCTGTGATTCCTCACCTGTTTCATGTGTCGACTCCCTTCAGGCATCGTGCTGATCTGCTCGGTGCTGACCAACGGCCTGGTCCTGATCTGCGTGGTTGCAGCTCAGATGGTGACATCCGGCATGTCCTCCATGGGCGGGCTGGGCGGCTTCGACATCAACTCCAACATTAACCTGCAGGGCACCGAGCTGCAGAAGGTTCGAGACCTGGACATGCAGTACAGCCAGATGAGAGCGCCGGGCATCTATGGTGGTATCGCCTTCAGCCTGACCTTCGGGGTCCTCTCGCTGCTGTTTGTGGTTGCCGGGAACAAACCGCCCCACCGGATGTCCTGGAAGCTTCTGTTCGGAGCGCTGGTGTTTCAGGCGGTGGGCGCAGTGGTGTACGTGGTGGCCGTGGGGCTCTACCTGCACTTCATCATCAGGGTCAACTCCACAGATGTGTGTCAGCAGCGGGAGAGGCTGTACGCGAGGAACGGCTACACCTGGATGAACTGTGACGTGAGCGGGGCAGATGCAGCCGTGGCTCTGTTTGGGCTCATCACGGCCATCCTGTACACCGCTGGCACGGTGCTCACCTTCCAGACCATCCGAGGAGTGAAGCGCTACCTGCAGGAGCGAAAACGCAGAGAGGCAGAAAAACAGCAGGCCCGAGCCCACCCACATAGATCCCCTCTGAGGGCCGAAACCACGTCCGTGTGAGAGGTGTGAGAACGGACATCTGGGGCCTGTATCACAAAGAAGATGAGAGGGCTAATCAGCTATCTTTGGGACTGAGGTTTTCTTGTATCATGAAGCTGGCTCACTTTTATCACCATGGAAACCTGTGTTGCACGGCTAACTTGCTCTGAGGCTGGTTATGTTCTGAGCATCAGCTCAAAACCTGATCCAGCCCGCCCACTGACCAATCAGATCACTGGAAAAATGAAGTAATGTGACAAGTAATAAAGAACAATAGAGATATTTTTAGAGGTTCTGCATCCTATGGAGCCCCAGAAAGGTCACATTGGGAATTTTGTTTACTACTTTTGCACTACCTTGCAATACTTTTTGCCTTTACTCTGATCCATGGAGGAAATCTGAGTTATGACAGTAGCATAGAGCATGGAGGTATTATAATATATTACGTATTTTGTATTAGCACCCTTTGCTGTGGGGCTCAACACGTCTGTATCATTGCAGCTAATGTTAAGGTAACTAGTGGTTCTCTATACTGGTTTATGACCGGCTGTAGCTGTGATTCTGACTATGTTTACTGGATGGTTAAAGGCTGGCTTTGGCTGTTGCTGTGACTGTAGCTATGGATGTGATACTAAAAAACTACTTTCAGGGGTTGTGTTCATGCAGTGAGGTGACGTGGTTGTGCTGGCCGAGCGTTGTGGTGAAGCTAATCTTGAACTCGTTTGGTTTATACTGGTGACACATCTGTCGCATCTGATAGAAGCTCAGGGTTCAGAGTGTGTGTCTGACTTTACGATGCTTCCTCTGCTAATGTTAATCCATCAGGAGCTGTAAGGACCAGCCACAGCACACCTACAGCAGTTGCCATATCCATAGCATGAGCGATAGAGACAGCCACGGCCGTAGCCTAAACCATATCCACAGTCACAGCTCCATCCACAGCCAGGTGTAGCCAGCTACAGCTGTGGTCACGGTGGCTGCATATTGTCAGAGCTCGACCTTTCTCCATGGGTCAGGGGGAAGCACTGCGAGGGAACGCAGTAGTTCTGAAAAAGTAAAAATACCATCATGACCTTTCGGGGGCTCCGTAGTTTTGTATGATAATTATGTCGAGGATAGAAGAAACACTTTTTGCACAACCAGGACTAAAAAAAGCTGCCTATTGTAGTAAGTTTCTTTCATTCCTGACAGTATTGATGCTTTTACACTCTTCACCACTGCAGCTCAGGATAACATGAGGTTGAGTATTTTAGCTTTTTAGACTCAATGAGATGATAACTGGAAATAAAAAGTATCCACACTCTAAATATTTATCATCCACATGCACCGTTAATTAGCTCAGTAAATTCTTAACGTTTTGGTACTGTACTTCTGCTTTGGCAGCAATAACAGCCTTACTGTTTGACTTTCTAATTGTGTGATTTCACTGTATTTTACTTGGCTAATAATCAGTTTTTACTGCTGCAGTAAACTAATTTACATGTGGGTATCACTGCTTCATCCCACGTGACATTACATACTCCACTCATGGTTCTGATGATGCTGCATGTCGTTGGCTTTTCATTTTCTGCGAACGTGCTCGAACGTGGCTTCTTCAGCTTTGGTTATCCAGGATCATAAGCTCAAAGAGAGCCAGACTAAAGTCTGACTTGCTTTGTGATACTGGCCTGATGGGGCTGTTTGAGTTCATTTTCAAGTGTTTGTATGTGGGATTAGACTGTGTGAACTCAGGCAGCGGTTTATATAAATGTTTTTAACTTGTATAATTAATGTGTTTTTATATCAGAGTTTTACTTCATAATGCAAAGTTTTTGATACTGAAACTGTACTAGAATTTATCCACTCAAATTAAACCTCCATCAATGTGATTCTACTCAAGACTGTTGTGTTTATGATTACAAGCGTGATTTTTTTTAAAAAAAGTAGCCCACAGGGGGCACCAGAGCTCTGTAAGACTCCTGCTGTGTGGGTCGCTCTCTGTCCCCTCCAGAGGCTTCCTGCCAGCCATGACATCAGTGCTGTAGGGCCCACAATGGGCCACACATACACAAAGGACACAGCAGTGATGTAACTGTTGGACTGTTCAGTCAAGACTTAATTACTAACAAAAGAAATTCTCCAGAGTGAGGTAATTACCAAGTTCTAATTTTACCACTTCAGATAACACAATGCAGTGATTGTATCATAGCAGCACAAGACAACGTGACTTCAGCTGAGAGAACAAAGTTTGTTGCTTGTTGTGCCGTTCTTAAACATTTTGGTTTTTAAGATCTTTAAAAGAGTCAGTTCACCCAAATTACAAACACATTTTAGTGGTATCCAGAGATGCAGTTTCAGTTTTATCTGATGAGTCTCGACACATTCCTCTCAAAGATTTCTGCTGCCATCCAATTAGGGCTAAACAATGTGCAAAAAAAAAAGTTGCAATTATTTTGACGGATATTGCGATTGCGACATGAGTCACGATTTTAGTGGGATTTTTTGAATTTCAAATTCACTGAAAAAAGATACGATTATGTGATTTTTGCTGGGGTCTGTACCAAAAAAGCATGATTTGTAGGCCGGGGCATCTCTGTAACACCACAATGCTTCATTTATAATGGTGTGTTGTGACACATTTTACCTTTATCAAAAAAATTGCAGCTCCTGTGATTTGGATATTGCACTTGGCCATACTGCGATTTCGATAATATTTCGATTACTTGTTCAGCCCTAATCCCAATACAATTTAAGTAATTTGAATTCATCTACTGTAAAGCTGAAATGATTAGTCTAGAGATAGGATTCTAAAAATAGACACCTTTTTTAATAATCCATTAATCATTTAAGTAATTTTTTTTATCAAAAACACCAAATATCTCTCTCAGCTTCTCAGCTGTAATGATTCGGTGCTCGTCTTTGTCATATGTGATTGTAAATTGACAATTTTGGATGGTTGGTCGGACACAAAAAGCTATTTGAAGGCATCAACATTGGCATTTTTCACTACTTTTGGACATTTAATATATAAATCAATTAATCGAAAATAATTAATGAATAATCTATAAATCAATGTCACAAAAGTGGAAAAAAAAAACAAACTCAAGGTGACTTGTTTTGTCTGAGCCAGTCCTAATTCCCAAAAAGATTAAATTTACAGTGATATAAAATAGAGAGAAGCAGTAAATACTCACATTTGAGGTGCTGGAATCAGAAAATGAAAAAATGACTAACAATCAATAGTTGTTGAAAAAGTATTTTCTGTCCCGTATCAACAAATCGTTTCAGCTCTAGAGTAGAATTTTCATTGTTGTACTAAAAGCAGTAAAAAAAAACGTAAAGAACTCAATGGCAGATTTCTAGAAACGTGAAAAAAGGTCAGCCAGGTCCTGGGATTATCCTGAACTGTTTTTTACTGTTTTTCAAATGTAATGTTTCAGTGTCTTGAGCACCACAAACAAAATCCCATTCACCTCCACTGTGCTGAGGTGGTGGCAGAAGTTTCAGAAGCAAATATCTCTAATAACTGTCACATAAAACAAAATCTGTATGGCTCGATACCAAGACGGTTACGTGAGAAAATGTGTTTTTGTCATTTGTGTGAACTGTGAACAAAGTCTTTAAAACAGATGGCTGCTCAAAGTGTAAGTATCCTCCACCCCTCCACAAGAAGTCAAAGTCAACACGGTGTGGTTATCTGAAAACGTTCATTTATTATATAGCAAAAGTAGCTCTCTTGTGCGATCTGCTGTTGTGAAGACGTCTGTAACACTGTTCTGAGAACATTCATTGAGCTGGTAATAACTAGGACCCCCCACCCCCCATTCAGCATTTACTCACCACTGCAGCACCACTCTGAACTCTGCACACCCCCGAGAACACAAACCTGGAATATCAGACAGTTGAAATAATCATCTTTTCTCTCAGAGAATATTAGTACGCTTCAGTGACTAGGTCACTTTAAAGTATTAAACTCCTAAGAGTTAGTTTAACAGTTTTACTAACTCCGACAACTGTGAGGCCATCAGCCACGACAAACAGGGGAAACGTCTGCTACAACACAAAAACTGAATGGTCCATATCTTAAAGTACCATTTAACATAAAATGAATCTCAAAAGTCTAATAAAAAGCATTCAAAGTGCTTCTTCAAATTAAAGATATGGTAAAAATCAATTACATGTGAAGATTTAATCAACAAGTGTTATAAAAATTGCATTGCATTTCAAGGGGCATAGAGTTAACAGTAGAAAATAAGGTAAATAACAAAAAGCATAACAAAACAGTCTCTCTGGTCCAGAAGCACGTTCAGAAAACTCTGAGGTTTTTGGAGGGAGCGTTACAACTTAATGCAGCGCAGAGCATCAAGACCGACAGTCCTGATTCCACAGTTCTCCAACCCTGAAACTGAAATCCTGGATGAGAAGCTGACACCACTGTTGTGGAGGGGGGGAGGCAGAAGTTAGAGGGGTGTGACAAAATAGTCTGCAGGTTTCTGGTAGGTGTGTGCTTGCTGGTTGTGGGTTTGAATTTGTTCCTGCTGCTGCTGCTGGATGATCTGCCGGACTTCCTCCTCCAGCTCTGGCGGGATGATGAGCTGGTCGTCAGGGTCCGGCTGAGCAGGAGCGTTGAAGTAGCCCCCCAGCTTCTTGACGGGGGCGTCGGCCGCCTCCTCTATGAGGTCCTGGTTCCTTCCTTGGCAGGCCACGGAGCCGTTAGCTCGAGCCCTGCGGCCCAGAGTCCCCAACGGAGCCTCCCTGCTGAGGCAGGGAGAGGAGGGAGGGACAGGGGAAGGAGAAGGGGAGGGGAAGGGAAGAGGTGAAGGCTCATGATGCAAGGCGACAGCGGGAGGGATGTTTGTGCTTGTTTGAACATGAGTGTGTGTTTGGGGTGCTGGGCAGTCATGGCGGTGCAGACAGTGGACGTCAGCCTCCACCTCTACGCGGCTGCCATTAGAGAAGACGCCAGCGATGGGCTCCTCGTCCTCGCTGTCGACCCCGTTGTCAGACAGAGCTCCAGAGAACTGCCTCTGGAAGCTCCCACCTCCACAGGCGGGCCTCCGCAGGCCTGCTCGCCCCGGCAGGTTCAGGTGGGACGTCAGGGGCTCGGTCTGAGGCGGCGGCTCTTCTGAGGACGCCGTGGATCCCACCTCGCTGCTCATCTCAGACGTGCTGAACTCGCTGCTCAGCTCGCTCACTGTTCCTGAGGAGGCCGGCGGCAGCGGTATGCCGCCGTCACCACTTGCTGAGTAGGGGTGCGTGCTGGTGTGCGCACCCAGGCCGGGGCTGGGGGGTGGAGGTGGCGGCTCGCAGAAACAGCAGCAGTCTTCTGTGATACTGAGCTGGACGACAACAGCGCTGAGGCTGTCGGAGCAGCCGTAGCTCTGCGCCAAAGTCACCAGCTTCTTAGCAGCAGCCAGAGCATCCGGCACATTCCTGACCGCCTCCACCGCCTCGCTGGGAGACAACAAGTCCCACAAGCCCCGGCTGCCCAGGAGAAAGAACTCGTCCTGCGGGGTGAGGGTCACCGTGGAGACGTGGGGTCTGGGGGTCACAGACGGGCACAGGAAGGAGTAACCCATAATTCTGGTGGAGTCTGTTACACCACTGACTTTGTTATCCTGCAGAAGAGTTGGATAAAGAGCAGTTTTCAGACAAAACCTCAAATATACATATACGGCTGCAACTAATGATGTTTATTATCAGTCAAATGTGATGATTTGTAATTCACATATATGTGATTTTCTGACATTTTATAGACTAAACAATCGATTGATTAATCTGCCGATTATTTGTTTGATTAGTCGATAAATCGTTTAGTCTATATAATGTCCGTAAATGGTGAAAATAATCATTAGTTACAGACCTAATCTATTTATTAATCTAATCTGTTTTTAATCTATTTATTAAATTATTTTTTTTAAAATTACATTTTTTTTTTCATCAAAATTTACTTGCTGTCAATCAGAAAATCTATGAATAATCTCATCGTTTCAGCACTAGTGTACACAAATCAACATCAACAACACATAAAGCAGGAGTTTGTCTTTACCTCGGTGATGATGGTGTTATGCTGCCGGACCCTCTGATACTCCAGCTCCTCTTTGACGGTGTGTGTGGTGGAGAGTTGCATAGCTTTGCCGTCGCGGCACAAAACAGCCTGGCACCTGCCGACATTGGCAGCCTTCAGGGTGAAGCAGCCGCCGTGCTCACCGGGAGCCACCGGGTCGTGTCTGATGTGACATAAAGCTGCTGAGCCGCCCATCCTCTGGCCTGCTGTGCCCAGTTTCCTGCCAGAGAGCAACACAGAAACATTTAGTTCAAGAGTGTGTGAGATCACTGTCACTGCAGTGAGCTGTGTGTGCTGTTCAAAGAATCATACAAAGGTGTGTGTTTACCTTTGCATGGTGAGGAAAGTGTTGGTCATGTAATCTTCCTGCCTCTGGCCCCTGTGAAGCTCCTCTGCTAGCACGTCTCCCATGGTGCACTGCAGCAGGTAAGGCACCTCGACGTTCCTGTCTCCGTCAAAAACTCCATACAGAGCTTCACGAATCCCACAGAAGCTGTCCAGGGCCAGAGCAGCCACACAAAGCCTGAGAACACCAACAACAAGATCAACACGTTATCTGCCAGGAAATATAGCCGAGCACATCACCCCTGCCCTCATCTCATCCTGCCTACTTTACTTAAATCTTAATTTACATGTCTGAAATGGTTCAGCTACTGCACGTCTGCAGACTGGTCCAGAACACAGCAGCACACCTTCTAACCAACACGAGATGCTAAAAAAAACAGTAGTCCTGATTGCACTGCATCTTCAAACTCCATATTCTCCAAGGACCCTTGATAAAGAACGATCCTGCATGATGTCCAAGGTTAAAAACTCAAACATTTATTGTTTCAGACAGGCAGCTGCATCTGTCAGATCTGCTGACCGAAAGCTTTTCAAGCTTTGCTGTGCAACTATCATGTGTTTACTGTTTAGCTGCAACACCAAAGAGTCAGGTCAGCTGAGTCAGTGCTTTGGATCAAAACATTTCTAAAGGGTTTATCTGTATAAACTGGCATTTCTGTTGTTTCATGATGGTTTTTATGCCTTTATTGAACATTTTTTATTCATTGTTTTATTTATTTGTGTATATTCTGAGAGCACTTTGTACCTGTGGTTTGGAAAAGTGCTATATTAATAAAATAACTTTACTCACGTACTTTATTGTGTTCTCATAGACTTTGAGGGATCAATAATACATTAATTCCAAAGTAAAACATGCCAGTGGATGGATGGATAGAAAAAATAAAGAGATGGAGGAGGACTGACTTGTTTTTGACTCCGGAGGCCTCCGTGTAGCCGTGGCTCCAGACTGCAGGGGCCCCGTGGCTCTCATTCACACACGGAGCTGAAGGTGACGGATCCACCCTGAAACATTTGATATTACTGCAGAGAGAAGTAAGAAAGGAAATAAACAGAGGTCAGCAAGTTGGTTTCATGAGTCAATGAGTCAAATATATTTGTCATAGATTATTACTACAGTACTACAGATACTGCAGTATCTTTCAGGTTCATACTTGAGGAGCTCCAGGCTCTTGTGGTCCAGGTTGAGACGAGGATTGCCTGTGAGGTCCAGCTCCTGAAGCTTCTGAGGAAGCGTCTCTGGCAGAGTGACTTCTGTCAGCTCGTTGCAGCTCAAGTCGACACACTGAGGAAGAGACAGACAAAGGGTCAGTTCACGGGAGGCACAATCTCTCTTCAATTTGATTTCAATTTAGGGAACTGCAGCTCGACTACAAGGCGATTCTAGATGGATCTCGATTCATCTCATGTTCTGATTTCCTTACTACCACCACCACACTCACAAAGGCATAATCAGAGATATCCATAATGAAAAATTCAGATGAATTTACTCCCCATGATTATTTGGAGTGTTTCAGCAAAGACTCCAAATTCCATAAAATTTGCATCAGATTTGGTGATTCATTCTCAAGGGTTCTGTTCAGTATCAACAACAGCGAGTTGAAAATGTAATTTCACTTGTTAGTTGTGTTGCAGAAATTATTTATCACTACATGACACATACTTGGATACTGTACGTTTCTTATCACACTTTTCTCCTCTATTGGCCTTTTTCCCTGAAGACATTTTAACATGTGCAGGAAAGGCACAGGTGTAAATAACAACATGAGTGATGGCTGAATTCCATTTAGCTGCTTCAGTTTCAGGGTCCTGGTTCGACTTTTTTCACAGCGGACATAAGTCAAAATATCTGCTGTGAAAAAGGTCTATTGTGCCCGCTGGCTCAATGTTTATTTTTGGTTTTATCTTATATTATTGTTGAATATTTTATTTTTATTATTTTTTAAATTTCCTCATTTTATTTGCCTCACTGCAGTCCTGAAATGTTTGAATCCTTGTTCTACCATGTAAAGTACTTTGTAACTTTGTTTTGAAAAGTGCTGTATAAATTAAATCTATTATTATTATTATTAAAATGTCTGCTGGGAAAAAGAACTTTTTGATGAACTGTGTCCAAAATTTGTCCTTATCATGGCAGGGATATTAAATGACATTAAATGTTTTTTTAACAGGCTTTTTTTTCACACACTCTCATGCACAGACAGGAGTATGGAACCATCATGTGGGTTCAGAGAAAGGCAGAGATTAGAGAGTTGCCAGGAGATTACAAAGGATTTCCTGATCTGGCCCAACCCAATAAAAATGAACACGGAGGTAGACAGACAGAGAGATAAAAAGGGACAGAGGGAGAACGTTTTTTGTCATCAGAGTAGAAAGATGCTGATTTTCATCCTTAATTTCCCAAACTAATCCCACAAGGCACCTGACTTGGACAACAGCTAATACTGATCTGCTGGGCACGAGTGTGTGTGGATGTTGTGTGTGGGTGTGTTCCTAGAAGAAAGAAAAACACATGTTTACAGTTTCAAGCTCCAGAGTGCCACCACAACTAAACAAATGAAAGGACACGGTGCCTAAAATACTTGCGTACGTCAGACTAACCTTGATCTCAGGCAGCTGGAGAACCTCAGGGAACGCGTTGATGCAGTTGGAGTGGGCGGAGAGTGTGTGCATACGCTGACAGTTGAGGATGGTGGTGGGCACAGCCCTCAGTCTGTTGCCGCTCAGGTCCAGCTCCTCCAGCTGCTCCAGCCGTGCCAGTTTACTGCAGGAGGTGGAGGTACGGTTATATCAGAGCCCTGGCACTGCAAACTTTATTTTTGGGAACCACATTTATCAAACTCATCTCTCTTGTGACCTTAACCTGATTCTGAAGCAACGTTGTTATTTTAGACTGGGTGAGAACGGAAAACGTACCGTGTTTCCAGGATTAAGACACCTCATAAAAGCAAAGGAATGTGACTTAATGTAAGCTTGGATGGGTCTACAAGCCTACAATTAGGGTGATGTTCTGCAACCTAACCTGACCATCCCAAACTATACTTAAATAACTCTACTAACACTTCTGAGGGTGACAGTGTGTCTATGTGTGAGTTTTCTGTCTTTCATTTGTCCTTCAATGCAGCATAATTTAAGGTTTAAAATAAATCTTCCACTTCAATGTAGTCGTCATAAATTGATTTGCTCTTTTACAAGCTCAGTTCAGGTGCAGGGCTGTATTTTACCTGGCAGTGAAGGTCTGCAGCTGGTTGTAGGCAAGGTGAAGCACCCTGAGGTGACCGTGTCCAGTCAGCAGAGGGACACACTTGTCTGTCAGGCTGTTGTTGGTTACATAGAGCTCCTCCAGGCTGCTGAAGCTGTCCTCCGATAGGCTGGCTGCAGGGAGGTTCTCCAGCTTATTAGCCGACACATTTAGGTATCGCAAGCTGTAATGAAATCCCAGCAGAGAATACAAACTTAGTACTTGAACAAATTATGTGACAACGAATAGAACTGGCAGATGGGAGGTGAAGAAAACACAGAGAGATAGATGGAAAAAAAGATGTGAAAAACACAGATGAAGAGATAGAGTGAAATACTCATGGAGAGAAGAAATAGGGAAAGAAAAAGACTGGAAGACAATTGTTGTGTTATTGTGTGCACCTCTGTGCTTTGATGAACAGGTTGTGTGGGAGCTCAGTCAGATAGTTGTGTTGGAGGTCCAGGACCTCTAGCTGTGATCTCTCCAGCCTCTCGGACAGCTGACACACTTCGTTCCAGCCTGCCAGCAGTTTCCTCAGGCTCCCGCTGGACATCAGCCTACAACACACAAGCAACACAGCGAGCTCAGCCTCTCTGTGTGTACTGTAAATCTGTCAGAGTGGACTCATCCTGATGAAGACACAGAACAGTATTTTGTGTACCCCTATGTTACAGTAACCTAATTTTCCACTGAGGTACAGTAAGTTCACCTTATATTGAGTCATGACTGGCTAGAAGGAGAGGGCTAAGAAATGGATAAGTGTTTGACCTTGAGTTGGAACATTTGTGCTTCACGTAGCCTGTAGTTGACCATCGTCATCATACATGTATGCACCCCAAAAAACTATGATCAAATTGTCAGTGAAGGCAACAGTACACGTTCTTAATTGCTGCCAAAGGCTGTATACAGACTGAAAATAGCACAGAATCTGTGTGGGCGTGTTGCTACAGGTACCGCTGAAACCTTTTGGAATAATACAAGTTTAAAGACTTATCAGTGCTATCACTCTCCTGTGTATCTGTATGTACAGTGTTTGCAGTGTACTGTACTAAAATGATCCTGCCTCTTGTTGCACGATATAACCTTCACTGTAAAAGGGTCTGCTTTTGGTCTTCAGTTTTTCTCAATTTTTGATAAGTTGCAGATTATGACATAAAAGTATCAGGACAATGAAGGTGAATTGAACAGAATCAAATCAATGTTGCACTGCGTTGCTGTAAAAGTGAAGCCAAGTTTAACTTTTTTGCCCGACGGCCCTGTGCTTTTTTTTGCCTCAGCCCTCTGCATCAGTACTCCCACTGTACCAACGCAGTGATGTCTCTGAAATGAATGAGGAGGCTGCTTTTTTTGACACGGTGCTACGTTATGTGCCTCTCAAAGAAGGCCAAGAAAGAACTTTAGTTTTTAGAAGGTATACCTTCTTCAAACTTGATGCGTCTGATCACCAGCTTTGTGTTTGATGCCTTTAAGAAATCTTTAATTAACAGCTATATGAGCCAACTTTTAAACTTTTACACCCAAGCAGCTACCCACCGTTCCTTCTGCATTTTAACAGCTTCTCTCTACACAGTTCATTTGTGAAAACCTTGTCTATGCTGCAGGTGTTTGTGTGTTTGCTCACCGTATGGGCAGCTCTGTAACAGAATTATGGTTGATGTCCAACACCTCCAGTCTGCTGCTCTCACACACCCACTCAGGGACACATCCCAGCTTGTTCCTTTAATTAAACAAATACAGTCAGCACCCAGCTGAGGACAAGCACATAGTCTTCTTCTCCACACAGTAAATAGGACAGTTAAGTATTCATAGAGTCTTCATACCAGGACAAATCCAGAACAGTCAGATTCTCCGGCGCAGGCTGCACCTCCAGCAGCTTCAGCTCTACAAACACAACATTCACAATTCTTAACAGTCTGAGTGTGAATGTATATACAGTATAGCGCCAGACATTATCTGTTAACATCTATACCACACATAGTAAATGTTAGTACCATTGTGTGCAGCGTGCAGGCTTTTGAGGGCGTGGCCACTGACTCTGAGGAGAGAGAGGGTGTTTCTGTCACAGTGGACGAGCTCCAGCCTACAGAGAGGCCTGACATCCAGCTCCTGTAAACCAGTGTCCCTCAGGTCCAGCTGGACGATGTGGACCAGCTGCTCTGAGTCTCCCACTGTCACCTTTTGAAGCCGGTTCAGCCTGTACAAGAAAAAACATGAACTTAAGGAAAGAGGGTAAAATAGCTGGTGATTACTTCTCTGTCAATTTAATTTAATTAATTGATTCATTTAATTTCCGCTCTAATGTGAACCCTTGTTTTGGCTAAATTGAACTTTATTATCTGGTGTTAAGATTTCCATATCCACAGGACAAAAAGAACAAAACCAGCAGTGATGCAGAAATACAGAGCAGATTTTTCCTGCAGCATCTTGGGAAGTGTTAGATTTCACATGAGCTTTGTTCCAGTTTTGCATCTAAAAATGTCAGAGCCCGTGTGGATATGTTTACCTGAGATCTATGTGGCGAGCAGGCAGCCACTGCAGTCCGGCTAAATCCAGGACAGAGAGCTGGTTCCCTGCCAGACAGAGTCTCTCCATGCCTTTAAGCCTCTCTAGGACGGGGGGGACGCAGCTGAAACAGTTGAAGGACAAGCCAAGGTAGGTCAGGCCCTCCAGAGAGCCCAGCTCCACGGGCAGAGAACTCAGAAAGTTACCATCCAGGAGAAGAGTCTGCAGGCTGGACACAACGACAACAGGAGAGGGGATTTTTAAGCTCCGAGTGATGATGTAGCTCAAAAAAAGGCATCAGTGTTTTAAAAATATTTATGAAACTCACAATAAAAATGAGTTTTTGAAGAAGCATGTCTGAACTGAAATTAAAAGTCATTTTTGCAAAGAAATGAGTATATATGTATATCTCTGGTGTCTGTATTAACTTTTGTACCTATTTGGTCAAAACAGTAAAGAAGAAATTTAAGTTTTATTTATTTTTCAGCAGTGACAGTGCCTGCTACATTAGTGTCCAGTGGGTGTGAATTTTTGGTCGGTACTGTAACATGATTGGTCAAACATCTGTGGCTGGCACTAAAATAGTTTGTAATATTACTTCAATTTCAATGGCCACATAGGCAGGTCACCAGTCCAACTGGACCTGGAAAGAGAGACACCTGCTGCTAGCTAGACAACCTCCTTTCTATAATGCAGGACGATCACAGCACTGAATGTGCAGGAGCTGCCATAGACTCAGCAGGTGTTAAACAAACATGAATCAAAAGTAACGTTTAATGGGAATCACTGCAAACATGTTGAATGTTATAAAGGGACATGTTTTAAACAGTACATAACCAGTCCAGCACTATGAGGGTTTGTTGAAAAGAGGAAAAATGTCTTATATTGAATGGTCGTTGGAAACATCCTCCAAGAGGCTTGAAGCTCTGACACCATTTCCCTAAATATGTCCAAAAACTGTTTTATCCTTTCTTGAAAAATGGAAAATAGCTGCAGTTCTATCATAGTTTATATTCATTTTACACAACAAGTGTGGAGAATTCAAATGTTCAAATGCCAAAAACATGTCTTATTAATGTCATGTCCTAAAAATGATGTTTGCAATTGACTCACGAACAACACACACACATACACAGACACACACACACAGACACACACACACACACACAATTTGCCAGTGGACACAATAACTGAGCGCTTGACCCCAAATTCCCTATAATGCAGCGACAGCATCAGCATGACTCTGCAGTCTGATCACCTGGACCAAACCTCTGCACTGTCAGGACAGAAGTCTGGTGCACAGCCAGTTGTTCACTTAATGCAGAGAGGAATTAATCTGCACTGATGGAACCACAATGACAACAACTCCTGTCTGATGTCCCTGTCAGCAAAGTGCAGGTCACTGAGGATACATTCAGTTCTGGGGCAAATACCTAGTAAACTATCATCACCATTATCATTAATAACTGCAGCCCAGAGGGCATCGTTTTCTGTCAGCCTACTTACTTGTGCATGGTTCCTACTTCTGCAGGAAGAGAAGAGAGACGGTTTCCAGACAAGTTTAGCTCCGTGAGTGAGGAGATATCGCACAAGGCCAGAGGAAACTCTGACAGAGCGTTATTTGACAGACTGAGGCTTCTCAGTTTACAAAACCTAGAGAGAGAGTCATTGAGGGAGAAAGAGGGGGAGAGAGGGAGGGACAGGAAGAAAAGGGCAGACAAAGAGGGACAAAGACATGAATCTCTCAGTGCTATAATCAGACCTAGAGCCTCAATTTGGAAGAAGGCCAAACAAAAACAAACATTGTGAAAAGCTTTTTTAGTTACATAACACCTGTCTCATAAACAGGGAGAATTACATGAGAGGAAGCCTGCACAAGGTCTCTTGGATACAGAACCATAACACTTAGAGTACACATACTATTTAAAGCTAAATGTTTACTTGACTAAAAGCTTCCACCATAACAATGCAGCATGTGGTTCAGGTAGCTTGTGTGTGTGTGTGTGTGTGTGTGTGTCTGTGTGTGTGTCTGTGTGTGTGTCTTTCCTTGCTTTCCAAGCCTGACCTAATCCAATTCACAGAGGGGTCAGGGTGAAAGGCTGAGCCGGACACACGTCCTTCCGAGGGAAAGTCGCAGGCAGAGCAGGCAGAGGAAAAACACATTCCTCAAAACACCGCCTGGGAAGTGTGTGTTTATGGAGGAACAATGGCTGTGTATATATACAGTGTATATGTGTTCATTTCAGTAAACGTCAGGCTTCAACATAGTGTTCTCTTGACATAAAGTGGCTGTAAAGAAGCAAAAATCAAGAGAGGCAGAAATTGCTATAAAAGGTAAATATCTGATCAGAAGTCTAAACTTAAAGAAGAAAAGAGATCAAAACACGACACAAAGACGGCTTCTTTCGGGCAACAAAAAAATATACGATTAATATGCCATTTTCCTCCTGTTTGAGTAATGTTTTCTAAGAAACTAAGAAACAGTGACCCTCTGTTTTATGAAATAAAGTATATAGCCATGACCTGTGTTTCAAAGATCTTCATTAGGACCCAATGAGCTTGGAGCTGAGAGCCACAGACAGGGTAGGGAAGTCAGAAAGTATTGAGGGATGGACTAACACACTGTAGGTTCCGGTCTTTTCATGGGATTTGTTTAAAAAAAAAAAGAAAAATGTAGAATATTGCCGGCCTTATCTTATTTGTAGGTCTGGCTCCCGTTTCAGTCTTATTTTGCTCAGATGCTGTTGTTAAAAATCGTTATTGTAGCAACCTGTTGTGGTGGATTTTGATTTTGGAGTATTTTGATGCAGCACTTGTCCCATAGAGGATGACGTAAGAACGTGAACAGCTGCAGAGATCCGCAGACGTTCTCTAACAATGAAAATTACGTTTGCTACATAAGACTGTGACATCAGCGACCAATTGGACAAGCTGATCTGGGAAACAAGGAAAAGCCCTCAGTCCCAGAGGTCAGGGGGCTGGATGTCAAATCTCTCATCACCAGTGTGGCTCTCTTTTAATCATCCAAAACACGCAGCTGCCCCCACACACGTCATCTGTAATTTGATCTAAGCTGCTTCCTCTTTAGACCATATGGTAGCTCCCCAAGACAGTAAAAACCACTGAGGGACGTTCCATGTTCAAAAGAGAGAATAGAAAGAGGAAAATGCTGCTTTTCATCTGTCGCTCCTCCTGCTGCCTTGTTCCTAAACACACAGGGTGTAGTAGACTCTGAGTGACTGGTGACAGAAACTCACCTGGTGAGTGCTGGAACACCTTTGTGCAGCGAAATGAAGTTGTTTTTCAGATTGAGGTGTGTGAGGTCCTGGCTGTAAAAGAGCTGAGCAGGCAGCTCCTCCAGACTGCAGCACGACAGGTCGACTGAGTTCACCCTCTGGGACGCAATCTGACAAAGAGGGAGGGATGGACGGGACACCATGAAGAGCAACTTGTGACAACGACAAGATGTGTAAAATCCTGCCATCATCATCCTGATAAATCAACCTTCAATTTATGTGACAATGAACATTTAAATGATGGAAGTAAAGAGTGTTACTGTGGACACAAATACAGGTCACACTTTAAGTACCTTTGAGGCCGTCCTGTGCCAGCGGAGGTGCTCTGTGTAGGAGTCGTAGCTGATGTAGTAGGTCTGACTCTGAGGACCAGCTGAGCTGAAAGCCAGACAGTGGCTGTGTCTCTTCACTTCCTCCACCTGCAGCATAAAACATATTTTACTTTCCTTGCATCTTTTTTTTTGCTTTTTATGCATCTTTTCTTTAAATAAATCTTCCTATGTCTAACCTACTTAATGACAGGCGCTTCAAAAGATGGCATCTTTTCCTCCTCTGACCCTTTTGTTTTTCTAAGAGTTTATCTGATGATCCAGAAATGTGTGTTTTTATCTCTTTTGGAAATGGCTGATACAGCACAAATCCACCTTTTTCTGCTGGGTAAAGACACACTTCAGACACACGCCAAGGTGCAGATAAGTGAGCTTTAATTCAAATTCAAAAATTAAAACATGTTGCCCAACTCTTCTTACATACACCACACTGACCAAACATTTTCAGAAATCTTGAATCAGTGTCTGAGGTTGTTTCTGGTCTCCATTGATCAGTGACTTTTAGATCACCATAGAGGTCATCATGAGATGTGTTTTAATTTCATATAAAGATGCACTCTACAAATTCTACTCCCTGAACCCCACATTTCTGCTCCAACTGTTCATGTTTTGAATTCCTCATACAGTTACCTGTGGTCTGGACGTAAATTTAGAGTCAGCAGTTTTAATGTTGTCCTTGGAGACTTGCCGTACAGGTGTGATGGTACAGCACGTCCTAAGGGATAATATTACCAAATACAGAAGAGACTTCAAAGATAAACTGACTGATCAAGTGTTTTACTCTACGATTATCCTGATGACACAGCCTAAGGAGGTGGGCAATATGGACCAAGTTAATACTGAAATAAACATTAAGTCACTGTTGATGATTCAACAATCTTGAGTGTTCAAATTATAAAAACTAAACTCTTCCTCATCTGATTCAGTCATATGGCTGTTTTGATGTTTTACTAGAACAAAATACTGTGATTTTCTTTAAGGAGTAGTTTGTGAGGTTTTTTAACAGGGGAGTTTCTGGAACTATTTCATGACCAGGTGCAGTGACTTCCAGGACATGTCACTGTCATTAAATCGTAGTATTTTATCCGATTACCAGGCAATCAGCTGAGAGTCCAGGAAGTCACTGCACCCAGCAGAGAAGAAATGGTACCATAAAACAACAAACTGGTAATTTTACATTATGGTAATATATTTATAGGTGGGTAGATTTTTATTTTACCTTTAGACAGAGCCAGTTTAGCTTTTTCCCCTGTTCCCAGTGTTTATGTTAAGCTAAGCTAAGCTAAGCTAAGCTAAGCTAAGCGTCTCAAGCTTCCTTCATGTTTATTGTGTAGTCATAAGACATGAGAAATTTGTCGCATACTACTGTATATATACTGCACTGTATAACAATAATAGTTATTTCTCAGCCCAAATCTGAATGAAGACTAGTAGTTAGCTGGGGATTGTGTGGCTGCAGGAGAGGAAGCATAACCTGGCATTACAACCTCTGAGCTCCAAAACAAAGATGTTTTGTACCACTGCTCTAAACCACAGAGAGGAATTCTGTCCCTTTCAGGATGATAAACAGGCACCAAGCCAGAGGTAGAGGCATGAAAGCATTTCACAAAAGTACCTTTCCACCAATGAGAGGGAGGATGTGCATCTTGCCGGTGTGGGCGTGTTTCACAGATGAGACAATGAGACAGGTTCCACTCAGTGTGACCTGACGCTTTGACCAGCGGTTCACCGGCAGCGCCAGCTTCCCTTTCCGCACGTTGAACACCCCAGAAAGCTGCACGCGCTCAGAACCGCCCACACTTCGAGGCTTACCTGGAGAGAGAGACAGAACCTTGTTATACGAGACTAAATGAGATCGCTGATGATCACGAGTGTAGTGATCATTATACACGCTGATTTTTTTTTTTCATAATGGCCTTTTTGCACAATAGAACATGTTATTTTTGGCTGGCTGGGATTTTGTGAATCAACTCTCTCACACTGGGTTTCTCTTTCAGAAGGTGAGAGCGACAGAGAGCTGTGTGGTTATGTAAGTGAATTGTAGCTAATAGCCCGTGGGCTGAGAGAGTGAGCAGTCACTCAGGCGTGATTTGTTACATTAACCCCTTGCTGACACAAAAAGCAGCCACAGTTCAGTTACAGCCACAGGGCAACGCAGGGGATTGGGCAGAAACACCAGACATGGTGGTCCCCTGCATTAACTGTGTGTTTAAACCAACTATAAACTGATATATAATGTTTTCTCTTATAAAACTGTGTTTTCCAGTCTGTGCGTTTTATTCTCTGCTCTGGTGATCACACACACACACCAGAGAACAAGAGAAAGGGAGACACGTGAAGAGTCTGAGCCACTGAGAGGCCTGAAATCAGATTAGCTTGTTATGTAATGTCTTATAACACCAGCACCTAGATCCTCACTGTGACTCCTCTAGTGACTTAGACAAAACGTCACTTAGGTTTCACTGGGACAAACCAAGTCCTTTCTTTGGTATGGACTGAAATCTGAAGTCTTGTTTAGTTATCCTTTGATCAGATTTCAATCATAATTTGGACAATTTTAGACTGTATTTTACTGAGGCAAGGTTGCTGTACAATTTGGACAACATTTAACATTTGAAAACTTGATGATTATTTTTGTTAAATGGAAAAAGGATTTTAAAGCAAAACATGTTTACATTCCTCAAAGTAGGCAACAGAAACTCAGGTACTGTTTTAGCGATAGTATCAAAACATTTAAAATGATACCCAACCCTACTCTTGGGCCAACTGGAGTTCAAACTTTTAAAGAGGTTTGACGGAGACACATCCTGATTTTTATTTCTTTATTTACCAGGATCTAAATCTTGAGATTAAAAACCTCTTTTTCAACAAGTCTTTACCAAAATGGGAGCACAGTTATGTTATAAACTCCAACACAGACCCAACACACGGAAGAGTCATACGAGGGAAAACCTAAAAGCGAGCCATTTGTAAAAAATATTCATTACAAAGACTGCAGCTGTCCACTTTGGTCCTTAAAATGTCGAAGACTCGTGCAACCAACAATTATTTTCATTATCAAATAATCTGCTGACTTTTTTTGGATGAATCAATTCATCAGTTTTTTATAACTTTTGTAAAAATAGTGAAATACACCTATTACAACTTCCCAGACCGCAAGGTTACATATTTCCACTGCTGCTTTTATCCGACCAACAGTCCAAAACCAAAAGACATTCAATTTACTATTATAACTGACAAAGAAAAGCAACAAAACCTCTGGAAACTGCAAATGTTTGGAATTTTTGCTTTGACTGAAAACAATGAATCCATTATTTAAAAAAATGAGTTGATACATTTTCTGTCGATCAACTATCCATAATGTCAAAGCTTTCTGTAATTCATTTCAAGATGAAGGATCTGCCCACATAAAGTTCTGTTCGTACCGTGGGTTCAAACAGGAACAGGGAGTCCTGACACTGATGATGTAAGTAAATATAAATAAAGATATGATGGAAGCCACGGAAGGAGAACAATTCATGATAAACTTCTCTGGTTATAAACAATAAACAAGTGTCATGACATTTGTGTGTGTATTTTCATACATTACTGACATGTAATTCAACAATTAGTTGGTGACATCATGAGTTGTCTTTTACCACAAATGCATAAAGCTCATGATTGGATAAATGTGACGTAAACCTACGATACAGCTGACGGAGCAGATGAATCTGATTCCCCATTTTAAACTAAACAATAATGTGGAATGTATATTGTGTGGGTCCACCCTTCCCTGGGCGGTGCAGGCGAGACGTAGCACGTTAATATATACACACATACATGCCCTTTCCTTCCGTCCATTTCTCTGAATGGGGGACATCCTGTCTCTCATCAAGCAGCCAATAACCATTTCCTGTTCATGCTACAACTAAACATTTTTGGTGCATCTTGTCCCTGACAAACCCGGAGTCCTTAAGTGTACCAAGTGTCTGGCATTTTCATTCATCTGTCTTATTAGCAGCAGTCACAAGACTTTGTTTAAAGCTGTATTTTGCATTTCAGCTGAATCTGAAGCATGTCAGTTCTCTAACAGCATCACTGAGCTGTGCAGCTGGTGTGGGCCACACCACAAGGACAAAGTGAGATGTTTGCTTTCACAGCCTGCAGGTATTTAGTGAGTATTGGTAAGTTTTGAGCACAAGTATCAGACAAGTTTGTTGGATGAGTCTTTAACCTTGTGAAGTAAAGCAGTGACCTCTGGGTACTGCAGTTCTGCTGCTGCGACCGTCTCAGAGAGATCCGAAACACTGAGGAGGTGAAATCTGAGTTCCACTAAGGTCACTTTTCTCTTACTGTCAGCACAGTGTGTGTGTGTGTGTGAGTGTGAGTGTGTGTGTGTGTGTGTGAGTGAGAGAGAGAGACGGAGAGAGAGAAAGAGAATACTTGGCAATGTACAGTTTGCCACAGAGATAATGCTGAGTCAAAATCCTTTGGCTCGACTCTGAGCATCAAAATTAACAAACAATTCATGCTGAACACACCAACAGGATGGGACAACATTCTGCAAAAATAGTTTCTTGTGAATTAATGGATAGTTTTACTTCTTTGGACCTATAAAAGTAGAAATACATGACTCAACGAGGGGCTGTGAGTTAACTTTTCTTTGTTTTTTAAGCCAAAAAAGTTGTTTTACTGTGGCCGACTTGTGGTAAATTATTCCAATTTAACATGAAATTTCTCATTTTGGCAACATCATGAATTTTGCAGTCACTTCATATCATCACACCACTTCTCCACTGTATTTATCCCCATCATGCCAGCAGCACTTCCAGTTTTCTGTGACACCAGCCTCTCGCTGCTTGTTTCATGGCTGTGTGTTTGTCTGCAGTAGCTGGAAGGGCCCCTGCTTTCAGCAGCCGAACTCTACGTCATGCTTTGTTCCTCTGTCATGTTACTGTGGGAGCCAGGAGTGGGGGGTGTAGGGGAAGGCAGGGGAATTTGCCCAGCTCTCTGTGTAACATTTTCAGGGTAGAGGAAAGCCTGTTTTGTACTATGTCTTGAGTATATCTCTAGGTTAATGCTGTGTGTAGCAATAGCTTATGGTGTATTTCTTGTCGTATAAACTCAAAATAACAAAACAAAAAGAAAAGAAAAAAGTGTTCTTGAATCCTCTTGAAAGAAAACTTGAGAGGGACACTCAAGATATTTCAAATATGATTGAGAATGTGAGTTAAACTAACATAAATATGTTTGTTTTAGTAAAACTGATTTTCTGTTTCTTCCTCCATCATCACACCACAAATCTTTATCCCCACTGTCTTTTCTGATGGTGTAAAAACAAGGTCAAAAACAATATTCAGTTGTGTTAATCCCATAAGAGATCATGGCTGTTTTTCCATCCTCTTACCCGGCTTGTCAGCAAAACAGGATCTTTATCAATAACAACCACAACAACAACAACAGCGGCAGCAGCAGAAGAAGAAGAAGAAAAGAAACAGAATCCATAGTGCCTCATGATTTCTGTGACTGGTGTGCAGAAAGAGCACACCTGTTACCTCCAGATGTGTCTCCCTACAGGCCTACACACAGAGGGGTTGGGTGGGTTTACAGGCTAAACACTGGGCATTGTTCCACCAGGACAATTGAATACACTTGTTTAACAGTCCGACTGACCAAACACAATGACAGCGCTCACGGTACACTGAGAATGGGTGAACAATGAATGAGCAGAGACAAGCCCAGCTCAACTAAAGTGGCATGCTGTAACTAGCAGCTAGTGGCTCTCTGACAGCTAAGGTACAGTATACTAGGAAAAGAATAATAAAAATAAAGTCTGGACCTTCTTATAAACATACAGCACATGCCTGCAGATCTTTCTTCAGAAATAAATAATCATTCACTTATAGAAAATGTTTTGAATTTTGATTTTTCTACAACTTAAGAGTACTCACCAAAGTAGAAGCGTATCAGGCAGCCAATTTCTGGATTCATCCCCTCACCCTGCACCCTCCAGGGGTCTTCAAACCCCAAATTAGTGAGGTACTCATTTAATATCTGCAGAGGCCTCTCATCGTCTCCCAGCCGCCGCACAGCTCCACCGTGCAGCTGGACGAAAAGAGCCGGGGTCGGGCTAGTATTGATGGGCTCTGGCCGTCCTCTGCTCCCCCCAGGGATCTCCGGGTCGGGCTGGACAGATGCTTGGCTGGTCAGGGGCCGAGTCTGAGAGCTGCTGGGGCATTTAGAGGGAGGTTTGATTAATTTGGGGGTATCTACGTTATCACCAGCTCCGACCTCAGAGTCATCTAGTGTGGTTGTCACTTGGCTGGAAGCACTGCAGGGGTCTGTGGCAGGCAGGTCCGCTTGCTGGTCTGCAGCAGAGTTGCCTGCTGAGTGTGTTGGAGAAGAGGTGAGATCCACTTCATCTGAGGAGCTCTCGAACGGGTCAGGTCCCTCTGGGGCGCTGTCACAGTTTGGGCTCAACACCGAGGAGTCTGTGCCCAAACCCAGCCCATCGCTGAGAGAGTCCCGGAGCTCTGTGCTTCTGGGTCCACCTGGGCTGAAGTCCTCACAGGTGCTGCTCTCCATGTCTGAACCAGAGTAGACTCCATAACAGTCTGCCACACTCAGGCTCAAATCCACCCCGATGTCACTCAGATAGACCTCGGATGAAGAGTTACTTGCAGTTTTATCATCCAACAAGTTAGAAGACAGTTTAGTATCAGGATAATACTGTTTTGTGTGCTCACTCTCCTCTGCTTTGGGGTTTTTCACATCCACACTGTCACCAATACTTTCGATTTCATCCGTCTGTCCATTACTGTCTTTACAATTATCATTTAAGTCAACTACAGCAGTAGTTTTGCAGTTAATTCTCAACACTGCCCCAGCTTTGCTCCCCTCCAGCTTACTGGCTACCTCTTTAGCAGTGGTGTCCACTGTGCAGAGCACCGGCCGCGGGTAGGAGGGCGTGAGCCAGTCGTGGACGTGAACGCAGCCCCGCCGGAGGTCCGATCTCACCCATGTCTTATCGGAGGCTTGGAGCTGCTTTGACTGCTTCTGCCGAAGAAAAGTCCTCCTATCCAGGCTGAGGGTGCTCAGCGGCGAGGCTGAGGGAGCGGGACTGGCCGCCTCCGCAGAGGACACGCCGGGCGAGCTGCTGGTCGGCGGAGCCCCCAGCGACAGATTCCTCTTGTGTCTCTGCCGCCTCCTGCTCAGCAAAGAGTTGACAGAAGTGGTGCTGTTGACCGATGTCAGACTATAAATGTTGGCTGTTTTCACGGCATTCATGTTTATATTTTTGGCCGCACCGCCGATAGCGTTGGCAACTTGGTTTTGATAGATCCCGTTCCTTATCGCAATCTGAAGAAGGGAGGTGGCTGCAAGTCCCTTCCCGAAGAGTTTCGCCTCTGCGCCCCCACTGTCATCCTCTCCGATAGAGGGTCTCTTTCCCGCTGACAGCGGTGTTAATCCACTTGGTTTCACGGAATTACTGTCACCGCCAGACTCAAGTATCCCCTGCGGTGTTGATGAAGTTGAAAGCGCCCCGGAATCGTTTTCCTTCACACTTTCCATCCTGTTAGCTAGCAGCGGCGGCGTCAGTTAGTTAGCAAGAACAGCCTGCAGGTGAATGCTAGCCTGCGTTAGCTTACAGCCGTTAGCTCGCTCTAGTTACGGGCTAGTTTCTCCTGGCGAATGTGTGCTGCTCCCACGTTAGCTTAGCATGCTAAGGTACTGCGCGGTTCGTCCAAAGAGTTTATTCCGCTACATCATCCCGTTTCATAATACGCCCGTTAGCTCGCTTACAGGAGCTAACCGGCTGGTCGAGGTGAGAAAATGCTTTTCTAGTTGGTCGCCATGGAAGCTAGCGCGAGTAGGCGCGACCGCTGCTGTGTAGACAGTTGAGAGTGACGGTCAGCAGTACACGGTGGCCAGGGCGGGGTCTCATTGGATATGAATTATGACTCCTTCAGGTGCCACCCAAAGCTCGGAATTTGTAGAGATATGTAGATGACGGGGGATCCGACTTCTCAACATGGTTTAAACATCTGGGAAAATGTGAATTGCCCTCAGTGTCTGGTTTAGCAAGAAAGCTGATCATTATCTCACTGGTTTTAGCTTTTTAAATGTGAGTATTTGCTGGTTTTCTTAGTCGACTATGTTGGTAAATTTGTGGGTTTTGGACTGTTGGTTGGACAAAACAAGCAACTGGAATATGTCAGTTTGGGCTTTGGGAAATTGTGATGGGCAGTTTTGACTATTTTCTGACATTCAATAGACCTAAGGCACAGTACGAAAGGTTTTGGGCTAGGGAGGGGGGCTGAATCTTAAATTTCATTTAATAAAAAACGGAGACCCTCCCCAGCCTTATTTATATGTTCGTTGGACTCTCCCCTTGACGATGAAAAAAAGAATTCAACACCAAACAACACAGGATTTCAAAACAATGTATTTATGTCAAACATAACAAAGAGGTGAAATACAGGGACTCTCTAATTTGGACTGAAGAGTTGATAAATAAAATGGCTTTACAGCCACCAAATATGCGAAATTTAGTGGCTTGAGCGCCACAGATGTTTCACCCCAAACTGGATTACTACAAATGTCCTAAAAAATAAATATGAATTAGACCAGAAGATGTTGTAGCCTGGTGTGTGTGAGATCAGATGTCTGACTGTCCGTCATACTCAAAGCGATAACATGATGCCAAATTGCGTTGCCAGGTGTGTTGAAGACGTTTCCTCCAGACAGTTGTTCCAAAGAGCACACCGTTATATATCAAAACACAGTCAAATACCGTCAGTCAATTAAAGTCCGGTTCTCGGTGACCTGCGGAAGAGAGAGACAGAAAGCTGTGCAGCATGTGCTCTGACCCGATTGACCTGTAAGCTGTTTTACGCACAGCCAGGTTTGCTTTTACGCACGGTTGTTGCTAATAATCGGCACATTGACGGATAATAAAAATAACTGTTAGTTGAAGGATAACATATTAATTGGAATTTGATATTCCAGTAAATATAAGACAGAGAAGATGCGCCACGATCCTTGCAGGAACACCTGTATGATGTTTTCCCCACGACGCACCTGAATGGGCGAGTATTTCTACAGAAGCCACGAAGTACGAGCTTAAATGAGCTAGTGAAGGCAACACAAGCTGCAGTTATATTACTTTGTTGTTCAGCTCAACCGGTGACATTTTAAGAGTATGCTTATAAACTAAGAATATGTTTGATGATTTGATTATATTTTATCCTGTAAATGTATACAATCAAACTAACTTTTTGTCAATAAGTCAGCACAGGACAGCTGTAACTCGTCTCCTGGCTCCATCTAGTGGGATAAAGGACGTATCACCATGGCGACCTTTAATTCCTGGAGTGAGATTTAGGAACAATTTGAACAATTTATTATTTTACTCTCTACAGGAAGTATTCAGACCCTTTACTTAAGGAAAATTAGCAACAAACAATGAAGAAAATACTCCATTATAAGTAGCCTAAAAGTCCTGCATGCAAAATGTTACTGAAGTAAAAGTGAAAGTTATGTAAAGTATCAAAACTTAAAGTATTCCTTCTGCAGAATGACCCCTGTCATGTGTTACATTATTATATATATTAATATATTAATTATTTAACATTACTGAAGTATTACAGTGTAGTTTGATGTTGTAGTGGGTCATAGTGAAGGTAATTACTTTATTTTGTAGTTTCATCTGTAACAAAGTCTCACATTTTATAAGATGGCCACACCTTTTGTATATAAAATCTTAATCCAAACTAAAAGTACAACATTTCCTATGCAGTGAGGCAGAAGTATAAAGTAGCAGAAAATGGAAATACCCAAGTACAATTGCCTCAAATTTCCACTTATGTACAGTAGATGAGTAAATGGGTTTAGTTTCATTCCACCACTGCTAGTTAGCACAATAATATAATAAATCCTTCATATGATTCAGTGGAGTTACTCTCCCTCATCAGATGAGGATCTGTGTGTGTCCTTGACATTAAAAAGTTGGTCAGATCTTTCTGTTTAAAGGCTTCCCTGGAGCACAGATGAGCTCAAACAGTTTAATCAGCTACTGTATGTGCTAATGAGAGAGAAGTCTCAGTATGTAACTGTCTCAGTGTTTGTCACTTTCACATGCGCACCAGGGTGGACTGCTGTCACATTACAGGCCAACAGAGGGCAAAGTGCAAGCTGTGCCGTGACAGTACAGTTTATCATGCTCTCTCTCTTGCTCTCTTTCTCTTCCTCCCTCCCCCTGTCAAGTCTCCACCTCGTTTCCAGTCACACAGACTTTCACTCATCAGGCTTCATATTGCTGTGATTTTGACTCCTTGTTTATTGCAACATCTGCAAAGGTAAGATCCCTTCCTGTAGTATGAAATGTTTTTAATTTCTCTCCTGCAGAGTTGATTTACAGTAAATTTAATCTACTCCCATGAGGCTCCTCACCTTTTCAGCACGGCTGGTTCAATGTTCATTCATGTAGGACAAACTGGACGTAATGTTTCTCTTTCCTTGAATGTTAACGGACACTGATGCTAGTCCAAGTTTTAGTGTAGGCCGCCACTTTCAGTAAACAAAAGAACATGTGCTGGATGGTAAATCTCGGGGGGATTAATGGTGAAAAAAGTCTCCCTGCAGATGCACTGAGAGGGGGAGATTAGCCTACTGACACATTAAGACACTGAACCCCAGGAGACGTGTTTCCACTGGGATTCAGTCCATTTTAAGAGGTCATTTAATCTTGCATTACGTCTTAAAAGCCTACTTTTCTTGGGACAAGTGAAAAACCCTGCCAGTGGGGGTGTGATAATTACACTTATTACCAATGCAAATGAACTTCCTACAAAAAATGCCTGGAATCAAGTGACACGAGTTTGATACTAATTAGATGGAGTACTAATAGATTGTGATATGCTTGAAACAAGCTGAATAAAATGAAATTACCTCACTCTCCTGGCGGATTTAATCCAATGTATTTATGAGAAAATAAGATTGTGTAACTCAATAAAGAGTCTCTGTGGGGATCAGATGGACTAAAGGGATAATTAGTTTACTGCTCTAATAAAAAGCACTCAGAGAAAGAAAAAAGAGGGAAGAAGAGGATTCACATGAAGATGACGGGGGGGAAGGACACTGGAGGATGACAAGCAAGACAATAGCTGGTCACAGGGAGGTGTTGCTGTCAATTTCACTTCTGGTATTTTGCACAAACACTTTCAATTTCAAATAATCTGTCAGTTGAATTACCGAAACACCGATGGCTCTATTCCTGCTGCATTTACGAGGGCAGGGGATGTTTTTCACTGCCAACTTGTGCCAAAAGGAAAGAAAAGAAAGAAACAAAGATGGCTAATCCATTTCAGAATGCCTTCCCTTAAAATGGGAAATAGAGACTATAATTTGATGTGGCCAGTTTAAGCTCAAGGACTTTGCTATGCAGCTCTCCCTATAGCAACGCGTGTGCATATGCATGTGTGTGTATGTGTGGTTAAGTCACACACTTCCGTTTGTTTTGGTTCCACAGGCGGAGCGCTGACAAATTTAGACTGCAGCAGTCTAAAACTGTAGAAAAAACACACCAGAAATACATAATTGGAGAGTAGTCACTCATTAAGATTGTTTGCCCAACCCTGTCAACTGTTTGAGCGAGGAAACATCAGACACTCAAGTACAGGAGGACTGCATGTTTGTATTAAAAAGTACATTTTTCACACATGTGCCAAAACAAGCCTGGGCCCCAGATGTGTACCATGGACCAACATATAGGTGGAAGTTACTTCTAGTTCATGGCACACATTTGTACCCATTCAGTCTCAACTAAGGAACCTCAACTTGATTGAGGTTCCTGGGTGGCACAGGGCAGATTCCCAGGTTCAGTCCTCGGCAGTGCTGCTTCTAGTTTGGGTAAGCTAGTGAGGTATCAGATCTTTGTTATGGCACTAGTAAGTCCTATTGATTGGTCTGCCTATTTCACTTTTTTTCTCCCAGAACTGAAAGAAAAAGGGGAAATGAAAAAAAAAAAAATTCTCAATAATGCCTGATGAGTAAACCATAGTTTATAGGTGCATTTTGGTGACTTAGGCTACAGAACATACTGTATTTATAACTTTTAAGGTACAATTTAAAGGTATAATGTACTTGTACAATGTGCTGCCCCAGTGACAAGCACTTGTGCTCTAGAGTCTAAAATGTACAATTCTGCTGTATGTCTTATTCTGAGAATATTGATGGCATGATAGGTTAAATGACAGAAAAACTATTAATTTCAAATTCAGTTGAATTAACTTAAATTTTCCATAGCAAACTTAATTTGTGGATACAGTGAAAAACAATTTGAAAACACAAACACATGTGTTTAAAACACATTCAAAATGAATAAAAGACACCCATAATCCATTGAAAGATCACCATGCTCTCAAACCAAACTATTATATACAGTATATTTCAATAAATAATCAAATTTGAAATAATAATTAACACTAATATTAATTATTGATACTATTTATATTAAACAAAGAGAGGACTTGACTACACAAGACTGCAACAAAATCGAACAGAACATTTTGATCGGTTTGAATGAAACTTTGAACCTTTCAGCTCAAGCTTTAAGCAATGTGGCTTTTGACACATTTGACACACTGACTCACAGTCTCTTCTCTGAAATTGGAAATCAATAACTCGTCAGACCTCATGATCCTGTTATGATGATGTCAAGTTAAGTTTTGGACATTTGACCAACCTGGCATCTTTTATTTTCTTTACAAAACACACTGAACTGTGCTCTAATATGTCTGACTGTCTGGAAAGCAAATTTATGTATGTGCAACACACGTGGCAAACCATCATGACACAAGTTATACTACAGTATTTGGTTCACTGTCTACTTAATCAGCCCCCAAAATGGGCACCAATACAAGGAATCTGCTCATGTTAAAGAATAATAGTAATCAGATGATCCTGATTGTGAACTGAGTGTCTTTAAGACCATATAACAAGTTCTTTGACTCAGTTCTTGTGTCTGATGTGTGTGATGTCTGAGAATCCTCAGTGATATATTCTGTTTTCCAAAACCCTTATAAACAGTGACTGGAGTGAAACAGGTGGAAACCTGTGACAGGATTAAACCTGAAGTACCGTGTGTTTTCATTCATGCTGTAGTGGTTCTCAGTCGGTTATTCTTATATGGTTTCATCACTGTTTACTCTGCTGTGGTCACATGGTCAGGGTGAAGGCGAGGTTAACCACCACTCTTTGTGCACTCTGCTCCACTCTCTGATGATCTGGCTCCCATAGACATGCACTAACATGCATGTAATTGCCCCAGTCCACATGTTAACATAGAGCCCAGATACCACAGAATCATCCACTCCACGGTTTATGGTTTTGTGGCAGGATGTCACATTCTTTAGGTCTTTGTAGGACTTGGTATTATGAGGTCAAAATAACAGTACCCTAAAGGTACTTCATACTCCATCACATATTATACGGGGTTTTCAAGATAATAATACTGACAACTCTTACTTTGTTTTAATATACAAAAGCAAAATGATTGGGACTTGTATAGACAACAATTCAGCTTCATGTTCTGATCTAGACATTAAAACATTTGGTCACATCAAACATTTAACTGACAGAACTGACAATATATTATAACAATTTATAAGGGTTTGCTTGCAATGTAATTAAAAACAATGCAAATTTTTTTAGAAATGCTTCTCTATTCATTTCTGCTGATGTCACTAAGTAACTTTATTTCTGTCACACCTCAGAACAGAAACATCACAGAGTGCTTCACAAGAGAAATAAGGCAACCGACATAAATACAGACTTAAGAATAAAACACCATAAAATAGAAATGAATTAAAATAAGAGTAAATAGAAAACTACACAAAGTCAAGTCTACACAGATGAGTCTTGAGCTGCGTTTTAAATGTGTCCACAGATCAGGTCCGAAGGGACAAAGGGAGAGAGCTCCAAAGTTTAGGAACCACAACTTCAAAAGCACAGACCCCTTTAGTTTTAAGCCTGAAACAAACAACAAGCACTGATCAGAGAACCTTGGGGACCAGCTGGTAATACACGGCTGTTCAGCATCTAACTTGCTGAGAGTTAGATAAGAGGATTGATACCACTCTCAAGCCTGTTAGCTTAGCAAAATAACAAAATCTTAACAAAATCTGCCTACCAGCACCTCTGAAGCTCACTAATGAAGACTCCTTTTGTTTAATCCACACAAAAACCATTGTGTAAAAATGAAGAGTTGTGGTTTAACAGGGGTTTATGTTAAGGGCTATTTCATATTTAGCATACAGACATGAGAGTGGTATCAATCTCTCATCTAACTGTCCACCGGGAAGAGAAAAAGGGTAGATCCCAAAATGTCAAACTATTCCTTTAAGATTTTGGCCTTCATCGCTGTCACCTCTAACACAGTCGCAGTAACTTTGAGTTACTAATAATAACATTAATTATAGCTGCTAGCATGGCAGCTGGTGAAATCAGCTTTTCATCAAGTTCAAACAAGATTAATAAAATGACTTTCAGCTTAGTTGCCGTTTGTATCAGTGTCATTAACAATGCCTTTGATAAAATGATCAATTTTATCTTAAAACCTCTAATTGAGGACAATTCCCTCATCTTTCAGCTCCTTTAGCCTAATCGCAGATTCTAACCTAATGGTGAGGCTAATCAGAACTTGATTGGTTCCCTTGGCTAGTCCAGTGAATAAGTAATTTTTGACAAAAAAAAGCAGATAGAAGCTTATAGCTCTGAGGTCATGATTTTCTGTCCTTGTCAGACTCTGTTTAGCGGGTTTGTGCTGATGAGTAATGAGATTATAATCTGGTGTTTTTTGCAACATCATTCTTCCGTGACTCATCATCACCTCTCCTCCAGTCACAAGCTCAATGAGGGGTTTCCAGTTGCTAAGCTTTTGGTTCAGTTCCTCATTTTTTTGGCCTTGGCCCCACTTTGTTTTAGCATCACATCCCGTAAAAGGATTTGAGGATTAATGAGGCTGACCGGATTTGAACTCACATATCTGTGTGGGCCAAAAAGATTTGCCTCCCTTGGAGTTCCAGCTGATAAGGTGCAAGCTGAAAACATTTGCTGACCTGCAGTGAAAATTCTCACTTCCCTACAGTTTCCATGGCTTTCATTCTAACGCCCTGCGTTTCACTTCCTGTAGGGTGCCCATGTGACAGAAATCAGTCATGGAGGAACCGCAGCGAATCGATCTGACCTACATTACTGAACGCATCATCACCATATTCTGCCCTTCTGAATGTCCGGAGCAGATCTACCTGCAAAACCTGCAGGAGATTCTTCCCATGCTGCAGTCCAAGCATGGACACAACTACGTGGTGAGACGTGTGGAACAGAAGAAGTACTCAGATCTGAAGTAAAAGTAGCAAAACCACAATGTACTCATGTACAAAAGCATTGAAATATACACAAAGTACCAAAATAAAAGTACTTTTTTTGCAGAATGGTCGATTTCAGAATAATGTATATTATTGGATTATAATTATTGACGCACTGATGTGTTGATTTTATATTAATGATACTGCAGCTGGTTAAGGTGGGGCTTATTTTAACTACTTAGTTACTTTCCACCACTGGGAATAGAGCTACATATCAGAGATTTTTGTTTCAGTTTTAAGTTTTTTAAGTTAAGTTAAGTTTTTAATTAAATAATTAGAAATAATCACAGAAATCCAGTTAATCCCAACAAAAGATGGAAAACAATACAACACAAAATATTTTTTGCACCTACAAAATACAAAATGTATTTAGTGTCAAAAACTGTGTAACAAGTATATTTACCATACTAATACCAGAAAGCTATTTTTGATCATGCATGTGTATATTTGTAAATGTAATTACTTTTTTACAAGAATAATGAATAAAATTGAACATTTTACTGTTGGATTGCCGATACTTTTACAATATAAAATGCTCTCTTCACACCGTTCTCTCCCTTTTGATGAAAACAATTTGTCCTGTCTTCTTCAGCTCATCAACCTCTCACAGAAGAACAGCATTCTCACCCGAATGAACCACAAGGTAATGAAATAAGACTTCAAAGTACCAGTTTGAGAGGTTAAATATTGCAGTGTATTGTATGTTACAGTGTGTGTGGTTTGTCTGTCAGGTTTTGGACACAGGTTGGGTGGATCTCTTGGCTCCCAGCCTAGATCAGATCTTCAGTGTGTGCACAATGATGGAGAACTGGCTACAAACGCATCCGAAGCATGTGCTGGTGTTACACTGCAGGGTAAGCACACTGACTCTGACATGCTCTTTGAATTGATCTATGTACTGTAGGTGAGTTTTTAAAGTGTATTCATCCTGATTCTGTGGTTTGTCCTCCACAGGGAGGGAAAGGCCGGCTCGGAGTTCTGGTGGCATCTTACATCCACTTCAGCAACACGTCATCCAGGTAACACTGACGCCATGTGAGTTTGTTCAAATGATAGAGGAGTAAAGAAGCATTTAACTTCAACTTTATTGTCATTTGCAAACCAAAGGAAATTTATTGACAATGAACAGCAATCCACAGTCAAAGAAGACTTAGAGTCTACAGCCATGTTAATGGATCAGTGAGGCTTTCTTGGTCACAATGACAATGCTAACATGCTGATATTTTGCATGTATATGTTTACCATGCTCACTATCATAGTTTAGTGTGTTAGCATGCTAACATTTGCTACTAAACACAAAGGAGTTCTTTGCAGGTATTTGTTCATAAACTACAGTATTGGACAAATCTAATTTTTTGATCTGATGATGGCACTAGATGAAAAGTCAGTGTGTCTGTCCATCCAACATTTGGTCCAGACATCTACTGGCCATGTGGCAATATATATTTGGCATGAATATTTATAGTGATTTGATAATGATAATGACTAATGATTTCGGACCTTTCATCCCGTGCCACCAGCAGGCTGAACTTTCCACTTATACACAAATTATATCAGAATCTTGTGGGCGGATTGTTATGAAATCTGATTATGATTTCATGCACAAGGATCCCTTTTAGGTTTTGTTCCATCTAACAGTGAACATTTCAGCATCTAGAAGAAAGTAATAACTTTTAGTCTGGTTTAATTCATTTCCTGAATGAAAGTGTTTTTCTCTTCATGTACACATAATGATTGGTATTCCATGTTAGATCTTTTATTTAAGTAAAGGTGTGTGTGACTGTAAAGTAATGGCACAGTATTGACATTTACTGTTGGACATGTTTGCAGATCAAAGAGCACAGACAGAACAATAGAGTGAACAGAGACTGATCTACTGTACGTCTCCAGCAGGCAAAGGGCTGGATGGCTGATTGAAGAGACTTTGAACTACACTGTTATTTGATTTCCAGGCAGGGATCCTGTTGCTGTTGGACATCAGTGAATTTATTTATTCTTAATTTACCTGCAAGTCTGCGTCTAGAAGATGCAAAACATTGTTAATTTCAGCCAAAAGGCATTTTTAAAGCAAACATTACAGGCTTTATTTGGCTACATATCGTCTATTTCATGGTTTAGATGTGAGCTATTAAAAGCGCATCCTCATTTACTCAAGTCTAGTGAAAACTGATGTCAGTGAAAACTCAGAAAAGAGGAAGTTCAGGTTGATTTCTACACTGTCGGTGTGCACGTGTGTGTGTGCATGCTGTTCATGGCTGAACAACTGACTCACTGTTGAGAAATATCTGATTGTCCCTCTGAGAATGATCTGTGTGCTTGTGTGAGTGAGTGCAGGTATGCAAAGCTTTGTGAATGAGTGTAAATATGGTTTCTGAAGGGTCAGTTCCCCCAAATTACAAAAGAAAACTGTATTTACTTACTTACCTTCAGTGGTATCTAGTCATGCAGAATGTGCTGGCTTTTTGTTTTGGGACTCTGTCTGAGATTCCTGCAGCCACCCCAATACAATGGAGACGAATGGACTTTTGTTAGCGGTGCACTAAAAAATTACACTTTTTTTGAAGAAACAATGTCCTTGTTACTCCACAGAATAATATAATCCACAGAACACACTGTCAGCAGTTTTTATAGGGACTATTTATTCAGTAGAAAGAAGTTTGGGGGCATAGATGTTTAAAATTGGTGGATTTCCCCTTTAAGGAGTTCAAAATATCCAACAGCAGTGTGTCTTTCCAGAATCAAAGTCTGTTTCCAGGTTGTATGAAGCCTTTTGTGGCTTCAGAGGCAGCTGAGTGAAGTCTGATAAATGTCCTCGAGTGATCTCACTTGAGTCAGCGTTGGTTGGGGCTAAAGACCACAAGTTTGAAAATGTAATGTAGTATTTAGTAGCTGTTCTGGAGCTTTCAATCATATCACTCTCCATCTTCATCACCAGGTGTAGTTTGCCTAGTTGTCGTGTAATTGTAGATGTTCAAATTTCCATGATTTGTCTGAGCACTTTAAACTTCTCCATGTTGGATCAAAAACTGAGGTTCATTCTTGACCTTGGAAACATCCGAATAAACAATCTCACCACAAGGTCTGTGTAGTAGCTGTTCTAGGGCTTTTGAGCATATCACATGACCTTCATCAGCGGATCAAAGCTCTGTGGGTTTTAACAAAGTTTGGCTGCACAGCACGAGTTCTGCTGACTGGCTCACAGGTGGGTCAGTGACGTTTCGAAGGTGGTAACTGTATTACATTTATTTCCATACTTACTGGGGTGGAGGCAGAAATCTCAGAGATGGCTCGATACTACTTCAAGTAAATCAGAAAATACAGTACTTCATTTAGCTGAACTGAGGACTAGGGTTACATGCATCATCATCTGAATATATGGCTCTCTCTCAGTGCAGACCTTTCTCTCGACCACTTTGCCATGAGGAGGTTCTACAATGACAAACTGTCTGCTCTGATGAGCCCCTCACAAAAACGGTAAGAACATGGTGGATTAAGCAAAATCACTGCTTGTCAAAGGTCAAATCTGGTTCTAGTTCTTAGCCTCTGATCTTCGATGTAGACCGAGGGATCTGCTGTGTCTGTTGACCTTAGACTGCAAGGTCACTAATCACCTGATTTATCCTCTTGTGAAGTAGTTATCATAATAAGTCAATGAAAATCACTTTCATCCAGTCATTAAGTTATTTGACACACTTGTTATTTCCTCTTTCTCTGTGCTCTCCAGGTATGCGTGGATGCTGGGGAGCATGTTAAAGGGAGGACTGAGGATGTGTCCCTCTCCGTCTTTCCTCCTCTGTGTTGTTCTTCATGGTCTTCCCAAAATAAGACCAGATGGAGGTAAGCAGCAGATGTCAGATCTGAATTAGAGGAAGCTAAGTAGATGAATAGCAGTAGCTGGCCAGTGTAGAAGCCCTCTATGGGGCACCTACTGTATTCTTAATAAGGAAGAAGAAAGAAAGTGGATGCTTATAATTTTAAGTGTGTTCTTAATAACATCTTGTGAAATATATTGAATCTTTCTGGAGTTGGTTGAGATGTGGCCAAGTCAAGTCTCAAGTCTATTAGGGCAAATCCGAGTCATGTCACAAGTCTTCATAAGCAAGTTGCAAGTCAAGATGCTCTGAATCTTTCCTGGGTGTCAATCTGTGTCAGACTGTACAATATCAGTTTTGAGACCTGTGAGATAAATGCTTTGTGAATCAGAGTGCTACAAGCATCATCCATCTAAAAACAACCTTTGGCCATAGCACTCTATAGCTCTATGTTTCCTAGCTTCATTCCAACATGACTTACACAGAAATGTGGTATCCACATGTATATATCTGTTGGATATTTGGTCTTTCATTTCTGACACGTTTTGGATTGACAAATCGCACAGTTTTTGGGGTCCTCAGGTCTGACTCAAGTCAAAGTCTCAAGCCTTAAGTCAACAGTTCTGCTATACTGACATGCTTCTTGAGCAATTCTGAACATCTCTTTCTCAAATGATCTACAATCTATTGTAATGAAACTCTTCTTAGGATGTTGTCTCTTCCTGAGAGTCTACCAGAGTCTACAAGCTGTTTGCACATCAGCAGTCTAGTAAGACATCACATCAAAGCACATAATAATCTCTAAACATGGCGGGATGTTTCAGAATAAAATGCAGCCAGTAATGTGTGTTTATATCCATCTCAGCCATGTTAATGCAGCCCAGACACAGCAGCTCTACTTTGTGCTCCAGCCAGCTCAGCTGCTCAAGGGGGACATCATGGTGAGTGGGAATGAACATTATTATGAGGTTTTTTTTTATGTTAGTGAATAAAGGTAATGATGAAGAAGCTAACCCTGCAGCAACCCTATTTTACTCGTGTTCTTGTAAATGTATAGATTTCTTTACTAAGTTACTTATTTAGGAAACTGAATACATTTCTTTAAAATCTGTTATCGTCTTGAAGTTCACTCCAGTTCAGCCTCCCTGTTTCTTC